>VZSF01007327.1:116945-217295 GCA_013398295.1 Chionis minor
GGGGGGGTGGTGTACAGAACATAACCACAGAAAGGCTCTTTCTTACAATTTTTTGCAGTGTCACAATCAAGTTTGCCCATCACACATTGTAGGATTTATTAGCACTGGGCTGGCCTGAGGCACAGCAAAAGCAGGCAGATGCCTGGGGCAGCAGGGTTTGAGGGTGAGGAAGCCTAGGTTTTTGGCAAGCCAAGAAGTTGTGGGCTTGCTGCCACACTTGGAGAAGGTTGGCTCAGGCCAGAGTGGCTTCTCCATGCACCATCCTCCCTGAATGGCTCAGGGTAGTGAGCCTAAGATACTCCCTTGGCCCAAACTTTCATGGCTTGGTCCTGTTGTCTTCCCAGTGCTCCTGTTGTCGAAAGAGAAGGATGAACAGTCACAGGAATTCCAGGTTTTGCAACCAAATGGGTCTGTGTAGTTGGTGAATGGGGCATCATAACTTGGTGACATCAAAATGATCACAAAGTCAGTAAGAGTCTCAAGACAATGGTAAATTTCTGCTTTCATATGTGTCCTGGTTCCAGTGGGGATAGGGTTAATTTCTGGCATGGGACACAGAGGTCAAACCACAACAATATGTAAAGTTAGGAGTGAATAATCACTGACCAATCATTTACTTTACTGTAGTTTCTTCTTTGTTGTTATTTGATATATAAGACCCAGCTTACTTTTTGAAAGGTGTGCTAGCTTTGTGAATTATTGCCCAGCACCCTTTTCTGGGCAGAACTGGAATAAAACAAATATCTTGACTCTGTGCGTTGATTGGTTTTTGCACACCAGGTGAAGAACCTAGGTCTGGGACAACAGTCCCACCACCTGTGTCTTGTAGAGGACAAGGAAAGGAGAGAGGGAGATGGCATGGTCCCACCCACAGCCCCTGGAACGGCTTAGGGACAGGTTTTATAATACCAAAACCCCATCCATGTTGTTTCCAGTGAGTCAGGGATTGCAAGTCAGCTTTCCACTTCTCCTGCTGCTGATAAACTCTGGCCCCCGCCAAGGGTGAAAACACAGAGGAGAAAAGTACATAGAGTTTAATGCCTTACTGTTCACAGCTACAGATGCTTTCTCACTCCAGATTCATGGAAATCACCCGGGTCTCTCTAACCATGACAAAAAAGAAGAAATATCAACAAGCTGCAGGGCAAGGCATGGACACTGGTATTATTTAATACTCCTGGGTTTACACGTCATGCCTAGACACAAAGCACCCAGCTTAAAACAAGCTCAGCTATTGTCCACCATTCAAACCCTCATTTTCTTCTCCAAGGAACATGAAAAGAGATGACGGTATGGCAGGAGGTGGGGCCTTCTTTTTAGCTCATTCTGTTCATTTATAGCTCAATCAGACTCGTTTTTCCAGTAGAATTGGATCTTGGTTTGGAATTGGTACATGGCAAGCCACCAGGAGGTGTCCCATTAAAACCAGCGGTGAAGAGCAGTGGCAGCCCAGTGACCAGGTGAAGAGGGTCTGTGCAAGATGAAGGTGCTTCTGTCTCTTCTGCTGGTTGCCGTTGCTTGCATGGAGTTCGGTAAGTTATCTAAACTCCTGCAGGAGATGCGGCATGATGGGATGGGGTGCACCCTGCTCCTTCTGAAGCCCATGCCTCCCACTTCGAGCAGTTTTCAGCAAAAAAGCTGTCTTTGGAATATTGCCAGCCTGTCAGATGTTCAGAATCATCATGGTCTCGTTGGGATTGTTAGTTCAGGCTCTTTAGGAAGTGTCACAAGACAGTGTGATTATATTGTGTCATTTCTTTAATGCAACTTCCAGCTCTCACTTTTTACTGTTTTTGTTCAGTCTAACTCTCATCTTCTGAGTTGTTTGGGGTTTTTTTGTTTGTTTGTTTGTTTGGGGGTTTTTTTGATTGTTTGTTTGGTTTTTTTTAATATATATATTTCTGTTCCTCTTTTGATATTTAACCCTGAAGCCAGCTAGCCAGTTGAGTGCAGTGTGTGTAGCGGCTCTCTGTAATTATATGTTGTGTATGTGGTTTATTAAACTTCAGCCACTAGAAGTTAGAAAGTTGGGCTGGGACACTAAGCTGGTGGCTCAGGTACTGCAGAGCTGATGTTCCCAGCTCTGTTTAGTAATACACCACAGTTTGCATGAAGTCAAAGGCAATCTTGGCAGGCCACCTTGAAAAACAAACAAGTGTGAAGTGTTTTGGGGATTTTCCATATTTGCAGGAGGATTTGAGAGTTTGTCACCACAGGGAGTGACCCCCACCATCCTCCCTCCCTCCTTTCTGTCCCCATCAGTCTGCCTGCCACCTTGCTGGAGGTGGTAGGCTTGAAGCCCACACTCAAGGTGGGCAGACAACAGCAGCCTGATATTGGGGGTAACCCATCTGGGATGTGGAGGGAGGGAACAAGCCCCATGAATCTAGTCTGTACAGAGATGCCATGCAAACCTTGCCCCTCTGTTTCTATTAGTGGGATTCAGTTGCTTCTCCTCCATCACCAGCTCCATGAAGGCAAACACAGAGGGGTATTTGAGATATGAGTTTCGTCATTTTGTGGGAGGTAGGGAATCCCCTCATTGCAGGAAGTCCCCGTGAGTGGTGATGCCATAACCTCCAATGGTGGAAAGTGACTGCGTAGTGGAAAGGTTACCCCGGCATAGTCTCCCCATCTCTTGATGTTGCTACCAGAATAACTTCTTGCACAAAATCTTCTTTTATACTGATGATCCCAACCTGGATGGCCAAGGTAAGTCCTACACAGGGTCAGTGCAGGAGCTGTGATTATTAATTGGGATATTTGCATGCTGTCCACAGCTCTTCCAGATCCAGGCACTGTAGGGTCTGTTTTTATCTGCCTGGCTGGGATGCGGAGATATGTTAGGATTTTTTCCTTTGTATTTATTTCCTTCTTATGTAAGGACTTTTTTCTTCCTCCATCTTTGGGTCTGCAGAGCGGATTCTGTAGGGGAGGAACAAGTGGGTGCAGAAAGAAGGGGCCGTGGGAGGATTTTTGGGGAGAACACGACTGTTGTTTGGAGAGGCAGACCCAAAGCTATAACAGTAGCCCTCTCTTTTGTGTGATGCACTGGCAGTCCTGTTATCTCTAAGACACGTATCCTGGCCCTGGTCACTGGTAGTTCAAAGCCTTGGGGTGCTTCTGCTGTGTCAAGATCAATGTGAGGTTCATATGCTCACCACAGCTGCCACAGTAGAGATCAGTCATCACCGGTCTCCAGAGGAGGAGATATTTCCTTTCATCATTATACCTTGCTCGTTCTGGGGATTCGTGTCTGCTTGTCAATGGTGAGACAGCAGCTCAGAGAGAAGCATCATTATTTAATAAAGGAGGGAAGAGGACTGTATAGTCAGATCTTTTTAAGGGACAGGCAGGAATCTGAAAAGCAGAATGCAGCAGGAAAGCAGTGGGGTGGGATACAAATTTGGTCTAGAATTGACTCACCAGCCTAATTTTGCCATCCTACTTAATAAGACAGTTAAGGGTTGCATGGCCAGAGAGTAGATGCTCCTGCTGTGACCCCGTGCTACCACATTTCTCCCTTCTGGTCCTTTCCCACTTCCTTGTCCCATTCAGGTAGGTATAGTCAGGATGGATGCTTTGATTTGGTGGGCAAACATTGGCAGATTTTGGAAACTTCGTAGTGGACTTGGCAAGCAGAATTTTCTTCTGCACACTCTCTCTTCTGCAAAGCTGACCATAAACCATGACATATCTGCAGCTCCTCCAACCTTTCTTCTGAGCATGAGTGGAATGTGTGCAATTTTTGCACGTCCTGGAAACACAGTCAGAGTTGAAGGACGGAAGATCTGCCAAGTGAAGCTAGTAAAATCTCTTCTAAGAATACCAAGATTTTCTGGCTTTTTATCTCCTCTTTTGCTTTCAGCACATCAAAAAGAATGTGCTGTAACTGCATTGAAATATTTTACCATTTTATACTTACCTCTTCTCTTAAAGAAGGTGTCTAATATGTCTCTATTCCTTTTTATAAAATAATTTCATTTTTAAGCCAACTGTATGTCTGCTTGTCTATGTGTAAGTTCATAAGCTCTTTAAGCAATGTCACCACTATAATTTTGTTATCTTCACAAATATCTACCTTTCACAAACAGGTCAAACAGATAGTCCACATGTTGCTTAAAACAGAACTTTTAGACCACAGGTTTTTAAGTCTCCAAGCCAGGGAGTTTCTTCCCTGCTCTGTGAGGTGCCAGCTGACTATTGCTGTGAAGACCTGCCTCATTTGCAAAAGTAAAGTTGTTTCATTCCAGCTCTTGGTTACTTTTCTGCTTTAAACGCTTCCTGATCTGCTGTCTTTTCCTTCTCAAAAGGAAAAAAAAAAAAGCCAACCCAACTCATAGCTGTAGCTGCTATTTAACATATTTAGCTGTGTGTGAACCAGTTAACCACAGTAAGGTTAATGACAATACTGGGTTTGCCCAAGTTGGGGGACAATGTTCTCTTAATCTGATGCTCCTTTGTGCTTATCTTTTGTTTGGTTGGGTTGTTTGTTTTTTTTTTTTTTTTTTTTTTTCCCAAAGAGGAACACAACTGTTGTGGCTTTGACTTGTCCAGTGAGGAGCATCATGAAATCTGAGAATAATGATGAGGCTTCCTCCCTAAAGATGTATTTGACAGCGGTCAGACGTAGAATTAATGCAAGCAAAACATCAGTCCACAATGGGCAAAACAGAATAATAATGTTCGCTTTGAATACAAACAAGATAATTGTGTCTGTTTACGAAAGGTCTTTTCCTGGCTTACTACTTAGGGTGAAGTTGCATTAGCTATTTTCATAAGATGGCTTGCTTGCCTGAGCCTGCTGTTATGACACCCCATTTTGGGTGTGCTGAGATGAGCTGAATTGTTTTTCTTTTTCAATGGAGATTAAAATGATTTCAGCAGGGCTGTCAGATGGGGTGAGAACTGCTTTCCAGACCAAGAAGGGGCTGCTGGTCTATGATGGTACCAAAATACATTGCTATGCCTGTAAAGCACACACACATTCAGATGTCTGCTAAGGGGTGGAAGAGACAACCTAGATCAAGCATTGGGTTCCTCAGAAAGACCTGCAGAGCTAAGTGCCCTGAAAAGTTTGTTCAAAGATGGCTTCCTTGGTGACAGGAAATATTAGACAATATTTTGGCTTGTTATGTTTAGCTTGGAGTCCTTTGGAAACAGCAATAGCAATCTGGGCTCTTCAGCGTCTCTCTTTAAAAACTCTTCATCCCAAAAGACTTTAGGCACTAAAGGGCTTGGGCTGTGGTTATTCTGCGTGACTAGGAGCTAATTGGCAGCTGCAGGCTTGCAAGGGGTTTTGCAGCTCAACAGGGAGATGACGAAGAGCACCTAGATACCGGTGAGCGATGAGGCAGGGTGAGATATCTTGGACTGGATTTGGGGTCTTCCTTATCAAAGTCCATTTTTCTGGTCTATGTCTAGAGTGGTACGTGTCCCATTATTATGGCCACTGTCATCTTTTTAAAATAACTTTTTACACATTCTTCTCACGAAACCAGAATCTCAGCACAGGGGAAGGGTCGTGCTTAATTTGTCCTCATAGTTCAGTAGATTTGATGGAGACAGTTCCTTCTCTCTTGAGCACTCCACTACCCGAGAGTTCCTGGAAAGAGCTGACAGAGTGGACAGCACCAGATGAAACTCTCCCTGCTGCAACTCACATTTGAGTCTGATTTCTCTGTGTATCTAGATCCTTCACAAAGGGGAAGTCATGCTTGACCAACTTGATAAACTTCTATGATGAAAAGATTGGCCTGGTAGGTGAGCAGGGAGCAGTGGATGTTGTCTACCTGGACTTCAGGAAGGTCTTTGACAGTGTCTCCCATAAGATCCTCATAGACAAGCTGTTGAGGTGCGGTCTGGATGAGCATTCAGTGAGGTGGATTTAAAACTAGCTGAATGGTCGAGCACAGGGGTGGAGATCACTGGTCTACTTGAAGGCTAGTAAATTGAGGTGTACCCCGGAGGTCAATACTGGATCCAGTTCTTTTAAAAATTGTTGTTACTGATCTGGATGATGGGGCAGAGCGCACCCTCAGCAAGTTTATGTATGACACAAAACTGGGAGAAGTGACTAACGTGCCAGAGGGTTGTGCTGCCATCCAGAGGGACCTTGCTAGGCTGGAGAAATGTGCTGACAGGAACCTCAGGCAATTCAACAGAGGGAAGTACAAAGTCATGCACCTGGGGAGCAACAACCTCATGCAACAGTATATGCTGGGCCATCCAGCTGGAAAGCAGCTCTGCTGAAAAGGGCCTGGGGGTCTTGGTGGACACCAAGTTGAACATGAGCCAGCAATGTGCTCTTGCAGCAAAGGAAGCTAATGGTATCCTGGGTTGTATTAGATGAATTATTACCTGCAGGTCAAGGGAAGTGATCCTTCCCCTCTACTCAATACTGGTGAGGTCACACATGGAGTCCTGTGTACACTTCTGGGCTACCCAGTACAAGAGAGACATGGGCGTACCAGAGAGAGTCCAGCAAAGGGCCACAAAGATGGTGAAGCATCTCTCCTCTGAGGAAAAGCTGAGAGAGATGGGAGTTTTCAGCCTGTAGAAGAGAACACTCGGGGGATCTTATTAATGTATATAAATACCTTAAGGGAGGGTGCAAAGAAGACTGAGCCCACTGGTAGTGCCAGTGGCAGAACCAGAGGCAATGGGCGCAAACTGGAATGCAGAAGTTTCCCTCAACATCAGGAAACACTTTTTACTCTGAGGGTGACTGAGTACTGGCACAGGTTGCCCAGGGAAGCTGTGGAGTCTCCATCCTGGCAGATACTAAAAACTGAGCTGCACGCAGTCATGGGAGACTGGCTCTGCTTGACTAGATGGCCTCCAGAGGTCTCTTCCAACCTCCAACATTCTGTGATTCTGTGAATTTGGGAGTCTGTGATCTCTTTCTGATGCTCTGCTAATGCAAAGGCAGGGAGAAAAGCAGATGTAAAGTAAGAACAGAGTTGAGGTAAACCAGCTATAAACATGTTTACTCTCCTGGGAGAATAACACAGATTAAAGGAGCTTGGGGATGTGATTGGCTGGCAAGGAAAACAATTTGATACTTGTCATAAACATGCAAAGCGGGGGCTATTGACTAACTGTGATAATGATTAAAAGAAAAAACATCTTGCTAATTGCACAGTTGAAGTATTGGACTTCTCCTGAGTCCCTGCATGTCTTAGCTTGCTATTGGCACCTGGAGCAAGATCATCAAAGAATTCAAGATTGAGATGTCGCATCTTGCAAAGTCTGTTGGCTGGCATCCAGCCACCGCACAGAATAGTCAGCCCTGTCTTAGGCAACCTGATTACCCCCATGGTGACAAGGCAGAAGCAGGTGGGCCAAGCAGCTCTTCCTCCCTACTTTCATTAATTTACTCCTGGGCGGTTTTTTTGGGGGTTTTTTGGTCTTTTTGCTTTATCATACTCATTATTTTTGTTGGTGTTGGGATGTCCCAGCACTTTCAACACGTATTTACTGCATGTTTTAGGGTACAGATCCAAAAATTAAGTACAATTGCCCTTAAACTCTCTTGTGGACTACTTAAGACCTATTTACACAAAAAGCCAACATACCAAAGCCCCCATAACAAAGCAAGAGCAGAAGGACCATCTTTGTGCCCCAAACATTCAGCAGCCTGGTGTTGATAGGATTTTCCTGTATCATGGGGTCTTCTGTGTGTGTGTGGCTCTGTCTTGCTTGCTTTGTTAGAAGGGGTCTGAACCCACATCTGAGACTGTGCTCTGACCACCAGACTACTGTATTTCTCACTCCCATTGACACAAATACTTTATGCTATTCCATTCCTGTTCTCAGTATGAGTATTTTGGAAAGATACCCTCCCCAGAAGTACCTGTAGGGGCACGGACAGAATCTGGTGGTCCACACTGAGGCCAACCTCATGTTTTTCCTCCTTGCAGCGCAAACCTTGCAATGTTACACTTGCCATGAACCTACGACTGCTGATAAGTGCCTGATGATCCAGAACTGCACGAACAATGAAACCATGTGCAAGACAACCATGTATTCCCTGGAGGATGGTAAGCGCAATTACTTCTTTATCCATATTTCTAACACAAGTCAGTGTTTCTACAGTGAAGACTGCTGGTGTGGGGACCAGTACCTTTTCTCACTTAAATATATAAGCCTGGAAAAGAGCTCTCATGGGGCAGAGAGCAGTCTCCTGCTGCTGTGGGAAGCAGTCTTTGTGTGAGTGAAGGCTTAGTGAATGCAAGTTCATAGTTAATGCTCAGTGCTGAGCATGCTTAGAAAAAACATGTCGCACGAAACTTGAGTCATGGAGATAGAGCATTCTGGCTCTCCAAACCATTTGCATGACTTGCACAATGGGGGTGTGTTAAACAGGGCTCTCTCAACCCGAGAACTGTTTATGAAAGCTGAGTGGAGTGGCGAGACCAGGAGAGATGAGTCAAGCTCAGTAAGGTGGGAATACCAACTTCTGGTCATTTGGAGGCAAAATAGAAGTGCCATTGTGTTCTCTGGAGCTCTCAGGAAGGCATCATCAGTCTGACTGGTGACTCTACAGGTCATAAGCTTTCCAGATAAAGAAAAAGTCTGCAAAGATGAGTCTTTCTCTTTTGCATGGACCTGCTCATAAGGCTGTGGTCACACATGGGAGAGACATAGAGAGTGGAGTCAAAGCAGAGTCAGAAAAAGTGCCTAATTGACCTTCTGCAGCTTAAAACTGATCCAGACAGGACACAGAGGAAACAAGGTGCTGTTCAGCTTGTGGCCACTCGGTGGGAACAGCTTTCTATATTTCTGGTAGGAAGTAGAACAATTGTGTTTGAACTGGAGCTAAGACTTTGATGGTGAAGGCAACTAGTGTTTCCTTAGGGACAAGGAGAGTTCTCTTTCCTCCCATTCCTAACTGTTCCTTCTTTCTTTCTTTGTTGTAGTTTATCCCTTCATGGGAATTTCGACAGTCACCAAAATGTGCTCTTCCATCTGCATCCCATCTGACGTGGATGGGATTGGTATGACGCGTCCCGTCACCTGCTGTTACTCTGACTTGTGCAACACTGATGGCACAGCTAGTTTGAGGATCAGCTTTTTGCCCGTTGGGTTGGTAGCAAGTTCCCTTTGTGCCCTCTTCTGGACTAGACTGTGAGGAGCTGATGGGGAGGTCTTTCATGCTGAAGAACCCAATGAAGAAGACAATAAACCCCTGCCAGCCCAGCTTTCTGTTTGGACACCTCATGGACAAGCCTCAGCAGCTCACAGAAATTTCTTTTTTTAGTGCCCGCTCTTCTTCCCCACAACCAAGACAGAAGCAAAACTCTGGAAGCCCCAACATAAATTTTTGAATTGACTTTTCAACAACTCCCACAAAACTAACTATGGAGATTCTTTGCTGTGCTGGTCTGGTTGGTTGGTTTTGACTAAAAAATTCTGCTTTATGAAGTATATTTAAAACAAAAAACCTTGCACTAAGAGCTTTCCATACCTCCTTAGAGCATGTTTTCCCCCAGGTTTTAGCCAGCAGAATAGCTGAATTGGCCACCTCCCAGATGAAATTCAGTTATGCAACAGGTCCTCTCCACAGCTTTGTGCTGGCTCTTTGTTCTGTCTAGATGTCCTTCTTTGTACACAAGAAATTAAGGAGACACTTCTGTGTCCAAGATATGAGGCAGGAGACTAAACTTCCCATGCCAATGATTTGATCCAAGGAGGCTGAAATCTTTTGCTTTCTGTACCCTTTTGAGCAGAATAAAAGGAATGTTGTGTTAAAACTGTGGTGATCACTGAAGTTATTTATAGTGCACTTGTCCTCTGATAAATTATTTTATTATTTTTATTTTATTTTATTTTATTTTATTTTATTTTATTTTATTTTATTTTATTTTATTTTATTTTATTTATTTTTTTTTATTTCCAAACTCCAATTCCACCTTTCAGTATTGTTTATACACTGAGCTGAGCTAGGTTTTATGGTCAGTCTTGCAGCAGATGTGTGAGACATTTCCCATTATCTCCCACTGGCAATGGCCTTCCATCAGCATTTCTTCTACCAGCTCCACTGGTATGAAACTACCTGTACCTGGAAGACTGGGTAATTTGTGTAACCGTTCTGGCCTGAATCTGGAATTCAGTGGAATGACTTTCCTCCTTGCTTCAATCCTCCAGAACATCATCTGCAATTCCTTCTGTGTTGGTAAGGGCTACAACATTTTGGTGTTATCCATCCTGGTCTGGTTCTTCATTTTCCTATGATCCCGTTTACAGGACTCAGCAAAAAGATATTCTCCAGTTATCACTCTGTGATATTTAGATTAATCAATAAAGATGTGATTTAAAGTTTTCCATGTAGCATACATGTTAGAATAGGTTTCCAAGACAGGTGGTTCAATTTTGATCCTTGGAAATTGACTCAGCTGGATGAAGTCCTGGGGAACCTGGGCTGACCTCACAATTGAAGCTTTGATCAGGACCTTGGATTAGAAACCTCCTGAGGTCCCCCTTCCAACCTGAGTTTCCTGTAATCCTATGATGCACCCACTAAGATCACCAGAGCACAACCACCATTATTTCCAGGCATTCTGCAAAGTCTGACAGATGTTTGGACAGTGATTTTCATCTGTCCTGCGTTGCCTCCAGTTGCCAAAATGACATCAATTTTGGGACGAACTGCAGTTCTGGATTCACACACAGCTCCCAGGTTGCTCAAATATAATTATTTTGCTGGAAAATGTTGTGTAAGTGGTCAGGATGCTGCACTGGCATGGGGGTGGCTGGAGGAACCCCACCCCTGTCTATGGAAGGACTTTGAAAACAAGCTGCAGGCTTGTGTTAGCTGGCAGCAATTGCTTTGCAGTGTCCTTTACCTGTTAGCCATGTCCAGAGCTCAGTCCCCAGAGTTATTTGATATGGTTTTGGCTTTCTGCTGCACAAAGGCAGTACGCGGGGGTTCTCCCTTTTTATATGCCAGTAATGTCAGTCAGCGGTCTCAGGTTTTGCTGGCCCAGAGGCTGCATCAGCACCGCTGTGTATGGTAACCACCAGTGAAACACCACCAATGTCTTATTGCATGTTGGTTTTATTCACCCTCCCAACCTTCACAGCAGCCTTTTAGGCTTAATGTCACTGTTTCACTAAAGGTAAGTTAGCTGGTTTTCTTTCAAACCCTCTGCTTTGCAGTTTCTTTCACATCCCTTGCTCTCATAGATGAGCAGTAGCGAGACAGCTCCTTGTCTACCTTTTCTACAGCATTTATATTATATAGACCTATGTCCACCCTGGTAGCTTTTTCCCAAGCCAAAGATCCCTCCTATAAATCCAGGTGTCAGTCATGAACCCATGAGTACACAAACCCATCTGTGCTCCAGGTACTGAGTGCAACAGAGAAAGGACCATTAAAATTCCTGAATGAACCACACAGGGAACGAAGGTTGTCAAATATTTGCAGCCATCCCAGGACATGCCCGAATGCCAAGATGTGAAGTGGGTACTTTATGTTCTTGCCGTGCTGTTGCTAAGACCTAACACAAGTGATTTGTCATGTACTGTGGTAAAACACAATGGTGAGAAGCCACTTTGTTGCTGTTCTGTCATGACCACCTCTCTGCTTTTCATTGCATCACTGAATGGTGTTTGTTACATCCAGAAGCCCAGGGCACTTTACCATAGCCGATAACTTTCTTCTGAAATATGAAAGAATAGAACTTTCCCTGAAAGCAAAGCTGGAGCCCAGATATATGGATAAGCATTTTATCTTCTCTGTCCATAGGCACTTGTGACAAACTCTATTATATCTTCTTTCTCCAAACAAAGTTGAAGAGACCCCCATTTATTCTGCATAGTTGTAAATGAAGGGTTTGTTAGGACATGGTCAAAATACCCAGCTACTCACTCTCTTGTTAGGGCTAGAAAAAATATTAGACTTTTCTTATTTACTGTCCAGAAGTGTACATGTGTCAGCACTTCTGCACATGAAACCAGTATTAATTGCGTGCTTGCAAAACTCAGACAAAAATACAACTTTCACAGATTTTTCACCGCGCAGCACTGCTCTTTCTCAGACGAGAGTTACTGGGCTCAGACTCCCCTGTCCTTACCCTGTGTTGGTTGATAAGCAGTGCGGTCATGGCCCAGAACATCACAAAATTATCATGTCAAAATGCATTTAAAAACAAATACATCAGCAGCCAGATTATTGTGTTATGTTGTCATCTCAGAGAACAACACTAAAAATACCACTGCAGTCATGGACACTGAGAGTACAAGTCATGGGCAGAGATAGTGAATATACTTGAAACCAAGCCACCTTGGGAAGGTAAGCGGAGCATATCTGGCTGGTGAAGCTAGAATCACATCCCCAGAAAGGTGCACAGAAGAAAAATCATTGACTCCCTGTTGCAAGAGATGACGATATAGCTTCGTAGCCCAGTAAACACAATACTGGCATTGCTCATAATAGGCCACACTCTTTTTATTGAGTTTGCAAGTCATCCCGTCTGAGGCTTCTTGGGCTTGTTTTGTCTGAACTTGTCTTGACCTGCCTTCAGCTTTGTTTTTACTTTGCTCAGCTGTAACAGCGGTTTTCCTAATTGGCTGGGTGGCTATGCCCAATTTCCTTTCCTTTTTTTATCTTTGTTTGTCTCTGTTGGTGCCGCTGTAAGTTTATGTAGATAGCTGTAACAAGGAGTTGCTGTATGTAGAATTAGCACTTTACGAGTCCGATGTAAAGAAATACAAAGCTGGTACAGCAGCAAAGGCCTCAAGAGATGGAGATGCAGGGCTTCTTTCCTTTGAGGGTGGCAGAGCACTGGAACAGGCTGCCCAGAGAGGTGGTAGGATCTCTGACTGGAGACATTCAAAACCTGTGCAATCTGCTCTGGGTGACCTTGCTCTGGCAGAGGAGTTGGACTAGATGATCTTCAGAGGTCCATTCAAACCCCTATGATTCTGTGTTTCTGTGATTCTGTGATGCGGCCCAAAGGAGTGCTGGCATGGTATGATACGAGGTCGGGCACCAGCTTGGCATTAGAGACTACTTGGCTATAAACAGCTCACAACAGTCAAAGAAATGCAGGCCTAGAGGTGGACAAAATCATCTTTAGGAATAGCAAAGAGAACAAAGAGCAAATATCAAACCAATGTAAAATGCACCATACACGGTTAAATCCTATGTGAGATGAACCTCTTGACCGACCAAAAAGAGCAAACAAAATCAAAATGATTCCCAGTAGATCCTCGGTTGAGGAAGAAGAATCCATTTCCACCATCATACCCCTCCCAGTGGAGGACTCAGAATGCAGATGACACATTGCACCTCCCTGTAACGTAGGAGACATCAACATGATGCCCTTGTAAAAGGTCCCTCTCCAGCTTTCTTGTAGGTGGAAGGCTATAAGATCTGCCCAGAGCCTTCTCTTCTCCAGGAGAAGTTGTGAACATTTTAACTGTATTGTTATTAAAATTTTTCTGTAATAACAATAATAATAATAATAATTATTATTCCCTTTTTATTTTTATGTCTGTAATAATTTGATCTTCAGTAATCACAATTCTCTGATTAAGCGTTAAGATTTCCTACATAGTAATAATAAATTCTTGGTTTTACATGTGCAATGTGTTTCCTTTTTGTCCATAACAAGGTTTTGAGCATTAACAAAAATATGGAGATTCCCAGCTGGGTATGGAGAGAGGGCTAGGTATACAGATGCTTAAGTAGGCCTTATTTCAAGGGGTGCTTAACTGGCTGTGCTGCACATCAATATCTCCAAAGGAGATGGTCAGTCTAGTTCTTGACACTGAAGGCATCTTCACGGTATCTGAGAAACTCACAGTCAGGGGACATGTTATTCTGGGGAGCAGTGATTCTGAAAATTACTAGATGTTGTGGGTAGACATCTGAAGAAGAACACCTAGAGAGAGACACCAAACCCCTTTGGGTTATTGCGGCAAGTATTTTCAACAGGACATAACAGCGCAAGACTGAGAAGGCTATGTCATCTCCCTACTCTGGACTAGTGGGCCTTCTCATGGCATGACAGAGGGGAGAGAAGCAATGAGCAGCACTTTTCTCCTTTTCACAGAATCACAGAATGTTAAGGGTTGGAAGGGACCTCTAGAGATCATCTGGTTCAACCCTTCCGCCAGAACAGGTCCACCTAGAACAGGTTGCACAGGATGGCATCCAGGCCAGTTTGGAATGTCTCCAGAGGCGGAGACTCAACCACCTCTCTGGGCAGCCTGTGCCAGTGCTCTGCCACCCTCAAAGGAAAGAAGTTCCTCCTCACGTTGAGATGGAACTTCCTATATTCGATTTTATACCCATTGCCCCTTGTCCTATCACTGGGTACCACGACATATGATTGCTTGAAAATGCTCATACTACGAGTTTGAGGATGAGCAGTGCAAATACTTCCATGAGGAAAGGAAATCTGGTAGCACAGGACTCTTCACTCCAGCAAACAATGGCATAACGAGATGCTACAGGCTGATGGCAGACAAATTCGGATTGGAAATAAGGTGCATATTTTTAACTTCCGAGGTCACTCACAAG
This sequence comes from Chionis minor, assembly GCA_013398295.1. Classification (NCBI taxonomy): domain Eukaryota; kingdom Metazoa; phylum Chordata; class Aves; order Charadriiformes; family Chionidae; genus Chionis; species Chionis minor. The sequence goes on from VZSF01007327.1 coordinate 131,476, forward strand.
GAACAGTTTGCTGAGTGCTTGGACAGGTTGTCTCTAAGGGGAAATATTTTTTTGTAGAGAATGGTGTAACTGAGAATGGAGCAGAATTATGGTGTAGACATTTACACTTGAGCCATTCCTTGTGGCTCCCTTGAGAATTAGTGGAAAGACAGACAAACATAATTAATTTGACGAGAGTACACTTAATTTGATCTGTTGTTGACATCTACTCTAGAATGGAGTAGACCAGAAATGGCCATTTCTCTGTGGAGCTTGAAGGAATAGTTCTGGTGGAGCTTTCCACATCCTAAGTGCCCAGGGTTTGGTAAGGTGGGCCCTGTCTTCAGTGTCTTTTCATGATTGTAGCAAGCCTGGCATCACGAGATAGAACAAGGAGCATACCCTGGGAAAGAATGTAAACTGTGACTGTGCAGTGGTGGGGGATTTCTCCGGCTATGCCAAAGGCACAGAGAAACGCATGTGGAAAATTGGACTGAACACAAAAGGTGACACCTGGGAGAAAATCAGAAGGTCCCAACACCCTGACTGTCCTGTGATTTCATTAAAGGTAGGCAGTGAGAATTCTTCACACAGCTGCGTGCTTCAGTCTTCCCTTTTATGATGCACTTGAACCAAGGAGATTTTTTGAGATCCCCAACACCTAAAAGGCATTAGACACAGCTGATTGCAGCCACTTCTCAGTGCTCATGCTCCATGACTTTAACTTGGCCGTCTGCGTAGCTGTCATTGCTTTGACAAGCCACATGCGGAGGAGGCTAATCTTCCCCTCCCTTCATTGGCCATGGATGCTTCATCTCTTTGATCTCTGACCAGTTTGTCAGCATGTTTCCCGCATTTCAGCTATTATGGCAGGGATCACAGCTCCTGGGTGAGATATAGTCTGAAAAGCATAAAATCTGTGTGGGTGAGGCACTATGCTTTGTAGTTGCATCCCCAAACCAAAACAGAGCTCTCAAACCACAGGGCAATGCTATCTGGTTAAACATAAACCTGAACCTCTCTTGCAAGGAGCAGGTAGTGTGGCAGGCAAAATTAGTATATAGCTCTGTTCCCACTGACCTGGTGTAAAAGCTGTCTGCACCAAGGTTGCTTCCGGAAATGACGTCTCTACATAATTATTTCCCAACAGTCACAAAAGGTCTTTTTTTTGGTTCTTTTTTTTTGCTAAAATGTGATTCCCTCCTCATCCAGTTCACCTTCAGATTCATCTATTTTTCATGGTTCTCCTCACTCCTGGAGGCTGTTGGAAGCTTATGCTATCTCTGAAGTTTTGCCTGCATTTTTTTAGGAATGAGTCTTTTGTTCACTGGAGGCCTCTGCTCCTAAGGTCTCCCAATAACTTGAGTCTGTTGCCTCTTATCCTGTCTTCAAGAAGAGTCTGTCTCAGTCTTCTCTATACTTTCCCATTGGGTAACTGTAGATAGCAATAAAGTCTTCCCTTCACCTTCTCTTCTCCAAGGTGAAGAAAACCAGTCCCTCAGCCTCTCCTCATACCTTTTGGGCTTCAGCCCCCTGAAAACATCTGTTGGGGTTGCTCTGGCTTCTCAACATCTTTCTAGTACTGGTGTCCCAAAGTAGAAGTATTTGTTATGAATTTCTTATTATCTCAGCTCCTCAACCAGAAAGCTAAATGACATTTTTCCTTCTCATTTGCTTTTCTCTTATTTACTAGGAGACTACATGGGTATGAACAATGTTGTCCCATCAGAGCACCATCCCTGCTGTCCAGCAGTGCCTTCTTTACGTTACACATGATTACCAGCATTTCTAGAGTTGCCATAAAACTGGTGGCAACTACACAACCAAGGTGGGCTGAGAATGCAGTCAACCTGCTTTTTCATAGAGTCATAGAGTGGTTCGGTTTGGAAGGGACCTTAAAGATCATCTAGTTCCAACCCCCTGCCATGGGCAGGGACAGCTCCCACTACACTAGGCTGCTCAAAGCCCCGTCCAGCCTGGCCTTGAACACCTCCAGGGATGGGGCCTCCACAACTTCCCTGGGCAGCCTGTTCCAATGTCTCACCACCCTCACAGTAAAGAATTTGTTCTTAATATCTAATCTAAATCTACCCTCTTCCAGTTTAAAACTGTTCCCCCTTGTCCTATCACTCCACTCCCTGATCCAGAGTCCCTCCTCAGCTTTCCTGGAGCCTCTTTAGGGACTGGAAGGGGCTCTAAGGTCTCCCCAAAGCCTTCTCTTCTCCAGGCTAAATAAGCCCAACACTCCCAGCCTGTCTTCACAGCAGAGGTGCTCCAGCCCTCAGATCCTCTTGGTAGCCTCCTCTGGCCCTGCTCCAATAGGTCCATGATTCTTCTGTGCTAAGTCCCCAGAACTGGATGCAGTATTCCAGGTAGGTTCTCATCAGAGCAGAGTAGAGGGGCAGAATCCCCTACCTTGTCCTGCTGGCCACGCTTCTTTTGATGCAGCCCAGAATGCAGGTGGCTTTCTGGGACGTGAGCTATGAGCACACATTGCTGGCTCATGTTGAACTTCTCATCCACCAGCACCCCCAAGTCCTTCTCAGGGCTGTTCTCAATCCATTCACCACCCAGCCTGCATCTGTAAGTGGGATCTGCCAGCTTATATTTGTTCTTTTGATCTTCCAAAGCACTTGGTGCTTGAAGTGGGACAGAAACATTGTCAGGGCAGGAATGAGGTACTTTGCAAACATGGGGTATCATCACCCCAAATGAGACAACAGCAACAGTAGCCTGGCTTCTTGTGCACTCCTGCTTCACAATGCCCATACTTGTCTTCCTGCACAATAGCTTGTAGCTTGAGATGCTAGGAAGAAGAGTTTTGTTTCATGTAGTTTCCAGTTAGATTAGGTTTTCTGCACACCCCTGAAGATTCTGCACCTCCCAATATTTTGGATAATATTTTCCCTAATAAATCATAGAATTATGGCTGGTCTTTGATGGATATTTTTGAATAGAAGAGTGTAATTTTCCAATCTTGCCCAACCTAGTGAAAAATCAAAATAATTAATTGTGTTTAGCATTTTTTTCAGAGTAAAAAAACCTAGAAATTTTTGATTCTGGAAACAGCAAAGAACAGCTTAGTATACCTCATATCTGAACTTTATGTAAACACTTCGTGGATCTTCTTTGCCAACACCTTGCAACAATGATGGAAGTGGAAAGTGGGGTCTTTATTTTAAAAATGAAAGAAAATGTCCTATGTAAAATATCCCAGCAAGTTTTTTGAAATGTTGTGTAACCTGCTGTAGGTGGACCTGGTCTGGAAGCGGGGTTGGACCAGATGATCTCCAGAGGTCCCTTCCAACGCCCAACATTCTATGATTCTATATTCTATGATTGTGAGAGGACAATGGTTCATGTTACAGATGCAAGGCAAGGAGAATTTCAGGGAGAGATAGATAAATTGATGTGTCCAGAAGCTGTCTGAGGAAATCAAGCAGAACTTTTGAGAGACTGGCTTTGCAGCAGACATCCATCCCAACCCTTCCTGATGCTTGCATGGGGCTAGATGAATTGCTACCTAATTTTTTGTTAATGTGAATATCTCCCAAGGTGATCTGCATTCTCTTCCTGATATGGGGCACTCTGCCCTAAGAAGTAACTTATGTTAGTATTGTTTATGTTAGCCTTAATTAAGTAATAATGAATAGAATGCTCTGTTTTTTGATGTCCCTATTCTCTGGACCATCATCAGAGAAAGAACATCAGGGGCTGATTGTATATAGGATGAGTTATGTGACAACCTGGCAAGGAAGATGTCTAGCTGGCCACCTTGGCAACAAAACCTACTTTTAAGGTGTCCTGAAGTGAACTACCTTCATTAATACAAAAACACACTCACAGGTCAAGAAGATCCTTGCCCAGGTGGAGACCCTTCCTCTGCACAAGCACAGGAGCAGAAGAGAACAACACAGCAGATATTATAATTATATGCAAATCACTAACCAATCATTGTAACTGGGAGTGTACTACCTTGTAACTTCTGTGGAGAAACTGGCATAAGGTGTGCTTGATTTGTGGAAACTCCACCTAGCACCCAGGCCTGAATAAATACAGTATCTCTCCTGAGCATGTGAGATTGGTTAATTGCACGCCGGGCACAAATCTGCTCTTTGGACAACATTCCTAGCTCAGCTTGGTGATGAATTTTTGTAGATCAACCTGGCTGTAGCTTGTTTCTTCATCTACCAGCCCAAAAGCCCTTCCCCTGGGCCTTGGAGCTGCTTAAGACAAGCTTCTCCAGGGAGCAGCAGGTATCAGCCAGGACTCTCAATGAACACAACATCACTGTACACAGAACTGAACTACCTACAGCGTATTTCTCTGAATATATTGTGTTTTCTTCCTTTCTCCAGTGGCACAGCAAAGGGAGTGCGTTGGCTGGGTAGGTGAATGCTCTGCTTGGAAGCCCTCCAGGTAAAATCCAGCTTTGTGACTGCATGATGCAGTGCAGGCAAGAGAACTGGGAGGCAGCAAACACCCCTGCCAGAAACTTCCAGGTTTGAGACCTGGCATGGCTGCCTCTGAAAGGCATGAGAAGCAGGGACCTGTGTGCCTGCTTCCAATCCTCACAAAGTAGGATGAATCCATTGTGTTTGCTAATTCATCCTTAGAGGAAACTTTTCAACAGGTCAAAGCACTTGTGGCCTCCTGCTGAGATTGCAGAGCTGTTCAGTAATATCCATACGAGGAGGCATGGAGGTTTTCTTTTATGTCCCTGCATAAATATGCACTTTGCTGACGCTGACAACGTGAGCCACAGCCTGTCCCCTCTGGAAGAGCATCACTCTAATTCCCTGCTGTCCACGGAGTGACACAGCAGGACCTCATCTCATTTACTGCTTATTTATTATTCACAGCTGTTCTCATTCGCTGTGTTTCTCCATGCACCTTTCTGATCGAGCCTGGACAGACCCACCTGCAGTAATGCAGTGCTACATTAGGCTCCTGGAAAAAAACCTGGGTAGTTGTACCCAGAGTGATTTTCACAGTTTGTAAGCAGAGTTGCTTGCGTGGATAGGCAGGGAAGCAGTTATGTACACTTGTAAAATACAGGAAGCTCCTTTGAAAACTTATTTTTCAAACAAATTTGGATGACTTATTCAATCAGAGAAGAATACCCATGGTTATAGAACAAGAAGATTATCTTTCACTTAATGACTATGTAAATATGACTCATGCCCTTAAGGGTAAGGCTGTGTTGTTACTCAATTGTTATGCGCTTAAAAAATCTCTGCTCCTTATGGCAACTTCACCTTCCCCTTTGCAAACAAACTGTGAAAGGCTGGTGCAGAGCACAGACTGCTCTGTAGTCCTCTGAAGAGGGAGAATTGGCATTTGAAAAAATATCCAGGAAGTCACAGCAAAGGCGTTTTGAGGGTAAAGCAGAAAACAAGGAGTTGCCCCTTGGTATGGATCCAGATCCGAAATTATAATACAGATCATAGAATCATAAAATCATAGAATGGTTTAGGCTGGAAGGGACTTTAAAGATCATCTAGTTCCAACCCTCCTGCCATGGGCAGAATATCTCCCACTAGACCAGGTTGCTCAAAGCCTCATCTAACCTGGCCTTGAACACCTCCAGGGATGGGGCAGCCACAGCTTCTTTGGGCAACCTGGGCCAGGGGCTCACCACTCTCATGGTGAAAAATTTCTTCCTGAGATCTAATCTAAATCTCCCCTCTTCCAGTTTAAAGCCATTAGCCCTCATCCTATCAGTACATGCCCTTGCAAAAAGTCCCTCTCCAGCTTTCTTGTAGGCCCCTTTCAGGTACTGGAAGATGAGGTTGGAAGGGAATTCTGGGGAGTGTAGTCCAATCCCCTGGGCAAAGCAGGGCTGATTTGGGGTCCAATCCAGCTAATCTCTTCACTAGCTGCTGTTATTTTGCACGCCAGCAGGTTGCACAAACAACTGGGACGTGTAAAGATTGAAGTCCTGATCCAAAGCCCACAGTAAATGATACAGGTTAAGAGACCTTCCCCAGGTTATAGAAGGATGAGGGTGAGGTGGGAACTGAGACATCCTTCAGACTTGCCCTGAATTATCAGCTCTCCCTTATTCATGGATGAACAGTATTTCTTGCAAACAGAACTGTTCCTGTTTGTTGGGACACGTTTACAACTTGCTTCTGATTTACTTTAGAGTAATTAGTCATCTAGAAGTGTTCACAGACCACACAGAGCCTTTGTTTTTTATTTTTGCAAAGGGCTTTGGTTTAGTGTCACATAGAAGGACGCGCAGGCTTATGGCATGGTTTCTCCTGTTGTAAAATGGGAAGAAAATTTATCACCCAGCTTTGATGCTCAAGTCCTTGCATCTAAATTCAGACTCTGAGCTCCTCAGAGGGAAAGCTGCCGTAGAGCTTCAAAGCCTTGTTTCTATGATTTGTTAGCTTGGCAATGAATTCTCACCAGAGCTCCTATTTGGTTTATATCCAGGGAGTGCAGGACACTTTCCAGATGCAAAGGCACTAGTTTTCCTGAGAGGACGATCTCACAGAAAGCCTGAAGCTTGGCTGGAACTGTTGCAGTTTTCATCCCCTAAAATCAAGGTCTGGATGCCCAGTGCATCCTTGTCCTAGTTATCAGCCTGAATTAGAATATGCAGCTATTTATAATGGAAACCTACATCTCAGTAACGAAAATAGAGTGGAATAAAACCTCATGAGGAATTAAAAAAAACACATTAGAAATAACAGCACTGCGTTTTGAGAGCTCAAGTATGCCATGGATTTGGTTTGCTTTAAAAGCTGTTTACATCAGTGGTGACGAACTGCTGCATCTTTCCAGAGCTATACTCCTGGCAGGATTTGGCCCAGGACTTGGGCAGATGCTGAGTTTCAAGAAGAGAAGTGATGTTATGAAATGAGGAACAGGAAAAATTTGGCGCAGTGCCTCCTCTTGTGATCAGGAAAAAGATGATCCAACTCTGCGCTGGACCCACCTGGGCTGCAGAGGGGGTTAGTGCAGCCAGTGCAGCAGCAACCTGCTACCACCTGTCCCTGAGGCATGGTCAGTCCCTCGGGACTGGATGCACCCAGGTCATGGCACAGACATTTCCCGGGGTTCTTTCAGCCTAAGTGCTGGGACTGGCAGGAGGCAACTATGACACTCCTTCTCCCCAAAACTAAAACATGAGGATCTTGGAGACAATCATCTCCAGTCTTCTCATGTGTAGATACTGCCTGACAACTATCTGTTGCAGAACTATAAACAAAGCATCTCCTAAAAGCCTCATTAATCTTAAATGCACCGACTCCTCCTTAATAAAATAAAGTCACATGTTATTTCAACATTGGCATGATTACAGGATAGAATAAAGCCCATTAACTCTCCCTTGGCCTCCAGGGCTCTCAAGATTGTGCCAAAGTAAACACATGAGCTTATGGAGCAACTAAGAAGAAACAATAACAGGCACATCCATCCACCCACACGTAGAGTCCCACATGCACGTGCTCCAGTGGCCCTGGCCTTTACAAAACACTTGCCTTCCCTGCTACATTCAGAGAATTGGCAGAACAAGAGGACTCCAGTGAGACTCTCATCTGTGTTTTTCCATTGGATAAGGATTCATGAACTGCATCCATAAAGGGGCAATATTGTAGCTCAGATACTGCCTGAATAAATCACCTCTCAGCTCCTTTATCCAACTCAGCTGTGCCTCAGGAGACTAATGAAGTAACAGATCCTTTTTTTGTGATGGCCTTTTACCTCATGAGACCTTGCACATAGCTTGGATCATCCAAGGTAACTATGGCTTGAAGATGACAGTCAAAAATAATGAACATTATTGTGCTTGGAGAGATGATCTTCCAAGAACAGGTGAGAACAGGCCAGCTTGTTTAGCCTAACAAAACATCTGAGACAGGACCAACTGTCCATAGAAATATCTTTCCAGACCAGGAGGAGCAAGAACAATATTTTATTTCAAATTTGGTTTCTGACCTGTCAACCTCCTGCCAGTAGAGCCATAAACATACATATACTTCAGATATTTTTTTTTCTTTAAAGAAGTGATAAGAAGAAGTAAGAATAGGATTTCTGTCTTACAAGCTTAGGAGACACTTTGCATCTGTTCCTTGAGGTTAGCAGTAAAAGCCCCTTGAGGCGCCTAGAATCATAGAATGATTTAGGTTGGATAAAAGCTTTAAGTTCAACAAGTTTAGCTGTTAGCCTAATACTGCCAACTCCACCACTAAGCCATGTCCCTCAGCACCACGTCTACATATTTTTTAAATACCTCCAGGGATGGTGGCTCCAAACCAATCTAATCCTCCCCTGGCACAATTTGAGGCCGTTTCCTCTTGTCCTATCGCTTGTTACTTGGAAGAAGAGACTGATGCCCACCTCGCTACAACCTCCTCTCAGGTAGTTGTAGAGACCAATAAGGTCTTTCCTGTGCCTCTTTTCCTCCAGGCTAAACAACCCCAGGTCTCTCACCCGCTCGTCCTAGACCAGCTTCCTATGCATGAGGATCCCCAATTGGCCCATGACATTTTTGCACCGAAATGGCACAGCAAAAGTGAGCTTGCAGAAATCTCTATCATGATTTGAGGACATCAGTAGGTAAAAAACTCTGCTTCTTAGTTGTGTTTCCCAAAGGCAAAGATAAACTAGACCCCTTTTCTAAGATGGCCATGGCTGGCAGCCTACTGCAATTTGTTAAAAATTCCTTATTTTCTCTGGGTAGAAGTCAGACGTCTTGTTATTCACTCTCCTTTCCTCACCAGGATGGCTTTCCTCCTCTGCTTTAAGTATGTCAGACTCTGTCACTATCTCCTGGGTGTTTGTTTCTTTTTCANATGTCCCTCAGCACCACGTCTACATATTTTTTAAATACCTCCAGGGATGGTGGCTCCAAACCAATCTAATCCTCCCCTGGCACAATTTGAGGCCGTTTCCTCTTGTCCTATCGCTTGTTACTTGGAAGAAGAGACTGATGCCCACCTCGCTACAACCTCCTCTCAGGTAGTTGTAGAGACCAATAAGGTCTTTCCTGTGCCTCTTTTCCTCCAGGCTAAACAACCCCAGGTCTCTCACCCGCTCGTCCTAGACCAGCTTCCTATGCATGAGGATCCCCAATTGGCCCATGACATTTTTGCACCGAAATGGCACAGCAAAAGTGAGCTTGCAGAAATCTCTATCATGATTTGAGGACATCAGTAGGTAAAAAACTCTGCTTCTTAGTTGTGTTTCCCAAAGGCAAAGATAAACTAGACCCCTTTTCTAAGATGGCCATGGCTGGCAGCCTACTGCAATTTGTTAAAAATTCCTTATTTTCTCTGGGTAGAAGTCAGACGTCTTGTTATTCACTCTCCTTTCCTCACCAGGATGGCTTTCCTCCTCTGCTTTAAGTATGTCAGACTCTGTCACTATCTCCTGGGTGTTTGTTTCTTTTTCACATTTGAATGTCATCTCCAAACATAGTGACAGCTGTTTTTATACTAAAAACACCTCTTCCTTCCCCTGTGTCCTCTCTCCCCAGGGCCAGGAGATGAGCAGCAGCCAGGAAAGATTAAAAACAAATTCTAGCTTGTTTTTAGCCGAGCTTTACAAAGACATGGCTCATCTGATCATGGATTTGTACATGCACAGGTAACGTGCAGCTCCCAATTTGAAAGCGTTACACGGCAAGAGTTTGTGAAATCCCTGTGAGTTTCAGGAAAACAAACATTCAGATGGAAGACAACCTGCTGAAGCCTTCACTGGGACTGAAGACAGCTCAGCCCTTGTTAAGGCTTCAGAGGATCCACAAGGAAGATCTTCATCAAAGCACATTGTTAATGAGGCTTTGCTGTTCCGCCACTCACAGCACATGTTGAGTGTGTCCTGGTGCCACCAGGAACCCAGAGCCCACTCACTGCCACGGTGCTCCTTGTTGGGAGTGGTGGCACGTCCCTCTGTAACCATCTCTCGTCACTGCTGCCTCACAGCCAGCCTCTGAAATCCTGCTGCTGCCTGGGGGAGAGTTTCGGCTGGCAAAGTGCCACCCACCCCCAGGATTTTGCGTAGGCAAGTGGAAAAGCGTTGTGCCGCAGCCTGTGTTTGTGCCTCGTCTGGGGAACCAGCCACACAGCAACCGTGTGTGCGTAGTAGCAGGGCTCAAAGAAGGTGCAACACTTCCAAGCATTGGGTTGCTCCTCACACTACTCCTCACAAGTCCAAAGGTACTGCAGGAGCAAATGCACCCACACGAGCACCTTGACATCACTCCACCTCCTTCTCCAGAGAGTCTTTTGTTTCTCGTTCCCAGATTATTGGGCAAAAGTAATTTCTTTTGCAAGGAGAAGAAGGGATGTTCATGCCAGTCCCAAACACAGCTGACACAAAGGCAGGAGTGAGCTCTACTGCTCCAAACACTGGTGAGTTCAGGGAAAGGCTGCGGAGTTGGACAATTCCCATGTGCCATCACTGATGTGACTGAGGTCACCTCAAATTGCCCTCAAAATGAGGAGGAATGGCTTGAAGATGTGAAAAATATATTCACGCCTTGTATTCAGAAACCTGCTGGCCAAAGGGATCATGTAGCATTTTTGTTCCGAAGACTGGGTTAGATTTTCTGGGACTCTGACCCATGGATTCCATATGCTATTGCTTTCGGTTGCCTTTAGCATTGTGCATCGGCATGGATTTCAGCAATATGCCCATGAGGGACTAGTGAAAAATCAGTGCATCCCAAGGCACAATGTCCTTACTCACATTTACTAAGTGTATTCACAATATTCAATCTGAATCCTCACTAAATATGTGTGACAGGCCCATGCCTGAACCTACCGATGTGTGACAATACCCTTCTGTTTAATAGGGGTTGACCTGGGAAAGGGGATCCGGATCCAGACCAGGCTCAGAAAGGGCACAGGATAATTAATGGACACATATTATGTTTCTTAAAACCTCATGCCAACCTGTAGACTGGAGTCCAGGGAATGGGGCTGAAGGCTTGCTGGGAAGGCCGTTATTGTACACACAGCCACCCTTCAGTTTCCTTTTGCCTCATTTTTAGGGGATTTGCCTTGTTGTCAGGCCTGGGGCAGTACTGGATAAAGAGACTTGGGATTTATGTTCCCCTGGAATTAGGGATGTGGGAGTCATGCAGGAGAGCAATGAAGACATTGGAGAAAGGATGTGTTGGTGTGTCAGACGCAGACATTCGAAGTCATCCATGGCCTAAGACAGAAAAATAGATCTATTTTAAGAAGGAAAAAAAAAGTGCACATGATAGGTTTTAGATGAGAAATAATTTGGGAATGATATTGAAAATGATATCACTCTGGCTGCACTGCAGTCCTGCCAAGCGTATTCTATAATTAATAACTACTTCAGATGAAGTGACTTCCTTTTGAATGTGCAGTATTAAACATTTAAATCCCTATCTGTAAATATAAGACTGTGGCAGATATCTCCATAAGCCTTGCAGCTACATGCTAATGTGTATTTATATTCTAGATAGGTATTTTTAGCAAGAACTACAAGTTCTTTCTGTATTTGATTACATCAGAGGTCTATTTTATATTAACTATCTGGACTACAAAAATATCCCCTTCTTTTTTCTTCTCTTGGAGTTTTGCAGTAATTCCTGACATGGTCTCCTCTCTTTTTCTTTCGTGCCCACCTGGATTAATGTACCATACAGAGGGCTGTATGGTTTTTTTTGCCCCCTAAAGAATGCAAAATACATACGATTCAAAGAAATCAAGCAGAAAACCAGCTCCTGGTGTTTCCCCCTTACATCTTGAGCCAGCCTGCAATCCGGAGCATGCCAGGATAACTACCACCACTCGTGGCTACACATGATGTGACCATTTTCCTTCTGTGGAAGCAACTGCAAACGATTCCTGCTGGAAACCCCAGTCCTCTAAGTATTAATTATGCTGTTTGTGTAGCTTCATTATCCCACAGCATCAGTGATGCCTTTATGGGAATCTTGCCCAAGTCAAAGCAGTGGCATTGAGCCTTGGCCCTGATCTAGGCCAAGCCAAAGCTGGTTGTGCACTGTGTTTCCAGAGAAAGAACTGTCCTTTGAAATATTTGCTCCACCTTAAAGATTTGTGGAACCCACAAGGAAAGCCCGTGCAAGGCAGACCTGTCACCCTGATGGTTGGCTGGAGGTGGGACTCAACAGGGTATACCAGTTTGAATACCCTCACTGATGTGGGTGTGCAAACACCTCCCTGAAAGCTTAGTCTTTGTCATGCTTTATGTTTTAATTTCTAGATGGATGAAAACATTTGCAGATTTGCAACTGAATGCAGGTGATAGAGATCAGGGCTGTGTACCTGTAGGGCTGCCCCACATTTGCAGAAGGGCTGTAAGGTGATGGAAAAGGCAACTTCTTGGCCAGATAAAGCATAAGGCACTGAGAAGCACCCTCAAGTGTGGAGATAAAGTCTCTGGCTGTGCACATAAAGACTGCTGGAAAGAACAAGCCTCAGAGGAGCAGGTAAAATCCTCCAACACAGCAACAGCAGCACTGGACGCTGCTTGCTGTGCAGCCTCATCTTGCAGGGCTGAGAGGCTGCAAGTCTTTTTATGGCCCTTTGGAGACACACCTATCTCTGTTCTATTTTATTCAGCCTATATTTAAACTTCTCCCTCCATATGTCCACTCGACCCAGTGACGCAAAAGTCTGCCAGCTCCTTTGAATCTCCTGGCAGTGTCCTGCATTCGCCGGGGCAGTGGGGCCTGCTGGGTTTAACTCCTAGGGACCAAATAGCAAGAATAAATAAAAGCAATAACCAAAGCAGCTGCAAATCAAACTTTGCAAAGGCTCCCAGCGACGACTGTTCAGCTTGTGGCTTATGGCTAATACAGTGTGAACAGGTGAATGTTAATGCAAAAGGACATTTTGTACCCCTGACACTCTGTGGGGCTTTTCACCTCGCCTAATCTAGGAAGATATTACAGGTGCTTTGAAGCCAAACCTTACCTTTGACTCTGTTTCAGTTACAGTAGAAGCTCATTGGTCTGGTGGTGGAGCCACATTAACAGGCAAGTCCCAGGTGACAGGAGACCTGCAGCGCAGTGTGATGCAGGATGCTCACAGCCAGCACCAGTAATGCAAGGAGGGCAGTGGTCCTCACCTGCAGCATCTTCCCAGCAAAGGGCAGACCCCGAATGGTTGCTCTGGGCTGTCTGCTTGCCTTGCAGTTCTGAGTTCAGTTGTTTTCTCTTTACCTGCTGCAAGAGAAGCTGCACTAAGAAAACCCCCAGTTCTCCCTCTGCATGCCCCAGATGAGCCTCCTATAATGACTGGACAGTCCTTTACCCTTCTGCCACCCTTCTCCCCCTCTTCTTCCAGAAGGGATACCCTTAAACCTGAGTCTGTCAAGGAGTATTTTTTCACTCTCTTGCTTGTCCCCTTCTGTAGCTTTCCCCTGTTCTGGCACAGGGCAGTTTGAGAGCTGCATGATCAGCCAGAGACATGTCCTCCCTGCCACCTGTGCTGCCCCACGCTCTCTCCCTGGGCGAAGGCTGAGGACACAAGAAAAATGCTGCAGGCTGAAAACTGGAAGATACAACTTTATTCACTAGATTCTTGCCCAGAAGGGAACCCTCACACTCCCGGTCCCTCTGTATCCAGACCCTGCCACATCTGCAGGTGCAATAGATGGAGAGAAGTTCAGCCCACGTTAGCGCAACACGGGACCTTGCAGCCAGCATGGAAAGGCCACTGGGGACAGTGACTTACTCCAAGAGCTTGAACCCAGGATGGAAAAGGAGATCTGACCTAAGGATGGCAGCAAAGGTGGTTTGCTTCTGGCCTGACACATCAGACTGTTTTTGGACCAGGGAAACACAGAACAGACGAGTAGGAAGTAGAAGCTGGCGCTCTGTGTCTGCAAGGGTGGGTGTAGTATCTGTAGTTGTGTAACGCCCAATCATTACCCTCTCAATTGCATTTTTCCCCCCTGTAGACCTCAGGATTGCAAGGATGTCTCAGGGAAGCTGTGGCTGTTTTAGGGAAGCACAGAGAATTTCACTTCCAGAAAAAAAGGGACTCATCAACCTCCTGAGCCCCAGGTTTGCACAGAGCCCTCCACCAAGGAATGCAGTGCCTTATAAAAGTTTTCTTGCAAATGGTACTGAGACAGACCTTGAGAAACAATTCCCTCTGTGCAATGAAAAAAAAAAAAAAGAGTCCACCTGCTTATTCCTTTAGTTTCCTGGGTGGTGTCTTATGGAAACAATGTAAAAATGGAATTTGCCACAGAGGAAATTGCAGGGGTGGTGTGAACATACAAGGATGGTGCACGGGATGTACCCATGTTCCACTCTGCCTGTGATTTTGCAGGTTGCCTTCTGCTCCCCTTGGATGAGCCCTGGCAATAGGAACAGAGCAAATGGCAAGTTCCCCGGCTCTCCCCCACCAGAGAGGACCGTGAGCTGGGCATGCCTGGCTTTTGCTCCGTCTAGTTTTACAACAGACAGGACATCAAAATCAATCTTACAGCTGCTCCAAGGGAGAACACAGCAAATCCCCAGCTGGGACCCAATAACTCTGTTAAGCGGCGTGAGTGAAGCCATTGGCTTTTCCCAGAGCTGAGGGTCTGGGATAGCCATTAGTTTTCCTTTCTTGTGGTCCCTGCTGTGAAGGGAGAGGGGAGGGCAGTGTAAAAAAAGTTGCTTGAAACAGTCTGCAAAACATCTGGGAAGGGAAATCCAGGAGCTCTGATTGCAACCTGAGCTTGGGCAAAGGGCTGCTGAGGATTTTGATTAGCCAAACTCTCAAATTCGCTTTTGCAGGTCTAACCTGCCCTGGCCTGTTAGTCCAGGGCATGTCTTGAACTTTCCAGAAATATGTCCCATCTCAACAGATGAACTCTGAGCCCTTCTGAGTTATTCCATAGCTTATTCCAGGCAGAAATAAGTGTCAGCTCTCTCCAATTGCAAATCAAACTCTACTGAGCAGGCAGTGAGAGGGGACCAGCATCCATCTGCTACTCTAACTCAGTAGATGGCACCAAAAGTGCCAATAAACCAAGCTCCTGTTGGAGGGTTGCAGGACTTTTTTGGGGTTGTGCACAGGAGTATAATAGAGGTCCACAGACACAGGTTGGGTGGGAGCTTGAGGTGACCTGGGAAAAAAGCACTGTTCACATCGAGTCCGTGAAAAGCTCTTGCTGAGGGTGACCCCAGAGCACCAGTCTTGATGGCATTGTCCAGGCCCTCCTGCTGTGCCGAGCTGCAGGGCTTCATCCACTACTGCTCCCCACAGAGGAAAGCTGTAAGGGGACATGTGGGTCCTGGGGGTTAGAAGCAGCTGAAGGTGAGGAACGTCTGCTTAGCAGCTGGAAGCAGGAAATTTGAGGATTTTAGGTCCAGGTGCCCAAACTTACGGCTTGAATCCACTTGATTTCACAGCACTGAAGATGGGTGAAGCCACACATCAGTGAAGAAGGTCATTCCCAAGGCATGTAAGCGTTCATGAGGCAGCTTGGCAGAGAGAGGAGTGGGTATGTTTTGGCTGGAGCATGGGTACTTGTAGTGTTACAGAGTGTACTGGAGGACCGTGCCCACAACCATGGCCACCAGACCAAGCCCTGCAGAGCTCCTTCCCACCCCACTGATGCTCCTGGTGTCATCGGTGCAGAGGTCAGTGTAGCAGCATGACTTGGGTTTGGATGCCCCTATCCCATTATAGGAGATACATTCCTCCTCACAGCTTCTAGTCACGGTGATGTTGCCAAAAAAGGGATAACCTGAAACAGACAGATTGGAGAAGGGGAGAAGAGAGAGAAAGAAATGGTGAAGGAAGATGCAGACAGTTGACATGAAGAAATACTGACTCTGTGCAACAGAGGGGAATTAAAAGTAAAGTGTTTATAGGTAAATAAAGGTAAATAAGGTGTTGAGCATGTCTAATCCACAGGTGCCTGTAATCCAGACTGCTGTTTATAGGAACAGCCCTCTGGTTATCCCTTCTGTCTCCTTCTCTCCCTCCTGCTCCTTCTGAATTTATTCTAGCACGGACAAGTCCCTCTGTATTTTGTTCAGGTGAGTTGCTCCTGCAATGGCTTTGCATAGAAGGTCGCAGCACCAAGAAGCACTGGCGTAGAGCTGGCGTGGTTGCTGATGAGGCACTTGGTGTTAGGTCAAAGTGTCTACAAACAAGGAGAGAGCCCCTGGGTTTCTGTGATGTTTGCACCTATCCATTATTTCAGGGTCTGTAAGGGCATAGGGGTAGGAAAGGTAAAACAGACCAAGTAAGCAGGATGAGTCCTGTCTGCTTCACTATGAGGCTCTGAATCTGATGGATTTCTCTCCTTCCCTCTCCTAAACTGGATAACTCCACCTGGATTTGTAAAGGGAAGTTAAAGGATAATCCAAGCTGGGACTGGGAAGGAGGGAGGGAAGCGTGGCCGGCAGGGCGAGGGAGGGGATTCTGCTCCTCTGCTCTGCTCTGTGGACACCCCCCTGCAGTGTTGCCACCAGCTCTGGAGTCTCAGCACAGCAGAGACATGGACCTGTTGGAGCGGTGCCAGAGGAGGCCCTGGAGATGCTGGGAGGGCTGGAACCCCTCTGCTGGGAGGACAGGCTGGGAGAGTTGGGGATGTTCAGCCTGGAGAAGAGAAGGCTCTGGGGAAACCCCTCTAGTGAGAGGTGTTCCTGTCCATGGCAGGGGTGTTGGAACTTGATGATCTTTAAGGTCCCTTCCAACTCTAATCATTCTATGATTCTATGATTCTATGAAACCATATAGTGGCCTTTTAGTACTTAAAGGAGGCTTATAAGAATCATAGAATCATAGAATGGTTAGAGTTGGAAGGGACCTTAAAGATCATCAAGTTCCAACCCCCCTGCCATGGGCAGGAACACCTCTCACTAGAGGGGTTTCCCNAAGATAGGGGAAAGATAGGGGCAGACTTTTAGTAGGGCCTGTTGTGATAGGACAAGGGGGAGTGGCTTTAAACTGAAAGAGGGAAGATTCAGACTAGATCTAAGGAAGAAATGTTTTATGTTGAGGGTGGTGAGACACTGGCCCAGGTTGCCCAGAGAGGTAGTGGCTGCCTCATCCCTGTAAACATTCCAGGCCAGGTTGGATGTGGTTTTGAGCAACATGGTGCAGTGGAAGATGTCCCTGCTCATGGCAAGGGGTTGGGCTAGATGGCCTTTAAAGGTCCCTTCAAACCCAAACCATTCTGTGATTCCATAATTCTATGACTCTAGTTCATGACGTAACTTGGCCCATGAAGGATGCATTTATCCACACAACAAGCAAAGAAACTTACCTGTGTCTACGGAGTGCAGCGTTGTTGTGCACACAGTGGATTTTGGGGGGCACAGAGTGGCTGTTCTGCACTCAGCAATGTCCACTGGATCCTTGCACGTGTAACATCGTAAGGACTGGGCTGCAAAAGGGTACAGAATGAGTCTGAGGTGGTCGCAGCAGCAAAGGCAGACAGCAAGTCTGCAGCTTCTCTGCTCTGTGGTGAGGACTATGTGACAGTAAGTGCTTCTTCCCCCTTCGACCAAGACACAGTGAACTCAGAAACAAAGTACTGCTGGAGGCAGAGGCAAAGCTTGGGTATGTCAGGGGGGAAACACCAAACCCCAGCACTAAAGAACAAGGATGGTATTGTGGGAGTTGAGTGTGATCAGTGCTTTGGAGGCACAGCAGCCCAAAAAGAGCAGGGATCTAGAGGGACCTATTGCTTGAGCAGCTCTGATGGGATCTTTGCATCCTCTGTAAGAGATGCTGTAGCAGAAAGCAAAATAGCTCCTTCCGTTGAGAGCAGGATTCACCAGTGCTGAAAGGCTGGCAGTTTCCCCGTCCCTCCACCCACAATAACAGCTCCTTCATGCTTGTTTAGAGGGATTTATGCAGAACTGAGAGCAGAATTTAAATTTCAGAGCTGTACCAGAGATCCTAAGGGCTGAATGTGGCCTAAAAGCACTTTCATCAGGGGCTACTGCTGCTTTTTAAAAGAGATGATGCTACAGCTCTTGCTGGCTGCCTGCTGACACAGGGACACCTTTATGTATCCAAGCACTGATCGCAGCAGTTGCTCAAAAGTCTTGGTACAAGACCTGTCCATCCACAGCCAGCAGATATCAAGTGTGCATACTTTTCAGAGTCGTGCTGGTGTGGCTTGATGACAGAAACCAACCTGGTTTGATATTTTCGATTCTACCTGTCTCCTATCAACACGGCAGCTGAAGAACCACCCAATTGTGTCCACTGCCATCTATTGGTGAAATTGCAGAGAGAACATGTTTTCTTGTTGCAGCTCTGCGGCATCGGCTGTTAGGGAGAAACTTCTGGGACTTTGTGATAAGGATAAGCATTTTTGAAGTTAGTTGTTTGAACGTCTGACTCTGGAATGAATTTTCAGGGCAGGTTCTTCTCTTAGAACCTCCTTTGGAAAATTCAGGTGTGCAATAAAGCCTACACAATGCTAAAGTTTTCTTTGCTCTCTTTCCAGCGGTAGGAAGGACTTTTTAATGTGAGCAGTGGTGCCATTCTGGTAGTTATATACTTTGTAAATAGGTGTGGTGGAGCTGTCTCCAATTTACCTGAGCAGAGGACCTTGTTAGGTCCCTTCCAAATGACCCATGAGAGGTAGCTTTATATTTTAACATACAGTGCCCACTGAGAGAGAAAACACAACATTGTCAACCTGACAAGCATACAGATGTTTGTGAGTGTGTAGGACTGCCTAATGTATGGACAGATTTGTGCTAGCTTAAAGCATGAAAAACTGATTTGCAACCTTTGGGTTGAGCTGGTTTCCAAACCTTATCATTTTCACAAGTGACGAGGGCAGTGCCCTGGGCTTTGGGGCAGTTACTTCCAGTTAAGAACAGGTTTAAGGAAGAAAACCCTCAACTCCTTTATGTTTCAGCAACCCTGGATGGGTCACTCAGAGGACACTGGTTTTATAGGAAGGTTGCAGTAGAAGAGGAAAGCTCAAAAGCATAAGGACCAGAACAGAAGAACTGAACATAGAGGACAGAGCTGTATCCTGATCTGAGGCCAATAATTCATCTTTCATCACTGTCCAACAGTACCTTCTGCCTCTTGATATCAAACCTCTGGAAGATGAATGATCACAGACACATTCCTCAGCTGCAAGAGCTGTGCGTAGACCAGCTGCCTCCCACTGCATCATCCCAGAAAAGCCATTTCTGCCTCCATCTCAACTATAGCACAAAGGGTGGTGATGCCTCTCTGTTTCCATAAAGCTCTCTGTGACCTGTGTGTGGAAACCTGCTCTGTCAGTTCCGCATCAACCTCATTAAATCCAGGACAGGACTAGACCCAGAGGAGGAAAAGAAACACATAATACACCACCTGTGAAATATATTAAAAGAAAGAAAACCCCCCAGCAGGTACTGAAATGTCAGAAATTGCAGTAGCTGTATGGAAATAACCACACCTGTCCTGGTTCAGCCCTATGCTGGATTTGACCCATGTTCTTCAGCAAGCAGCTGGGTTTGCTTCAGAGACAGGTAAAAGGAGTAATGAGGGTAGGGGGATTAAAATAAGCAATGCAGCCTGAAGAGACCAAAACCACTTCCACACGTAAAGAATTGCAAGGTGTACGCCTTTCAGCCGTCTTCCACTTCTAACCCTTTGAATGATTTCCATGTAGCCATGCCTCCAGATGGAGGTGTTCTGCCCCTGCCCAGGCCACTTTTCGTCTGAGATATTTCGGAGTCCCATGAAAGCAGCCTGAGGTTGTCTGAGGCCCATGGGCTGGAGGTTAAAACCCACTGGCTTGGTGTCAGCCCAAGGATGACTCTGTTCCAGGCCAAGGATGTATTTGCAGTGGATCACAAATAGATGGAGTAATAACACAGCAATGACCAGACCCTGCTACCAGCTTGCCCAAGACCCAAACTCATCAGAGATTAAACCTAACCAGATCCAGGAGAATTTCCTATCTCCACCCTTATCCTAATTTCTAGAAATCAGTGAAAACACTGGAGTTGGTGGTTTAATGAACCTTTCCAAAATCCTTGGAGTTTTTTCTCAAACCCTCACCCGTATCTGTTCTAAAACCTCACCCTCTGGTTTTCAGACCTTCCAGCAGCCAGCCGTAAGGTTTTAGGGATGACAGGAGCTCAACACGAACATACCCCATCCCATCCCTGAGGGGAAAAGTTAGCAGCTTAAGACCTCATACTGCCCTGTGCCATGTGTCTGTCAGTCACACCCTAGTCTTAAAAAGCAGTATGTCGCTTCCCTCCGTCCCGGTTGGCTGACAGGTGACCGACCACCTATGCATCTGAACGATGTACATCGCTCTCCATCAGGCATCACATCTTTCCTCACCAGGAATGCATATCCTTTTTCCCCATTCACCCTCTCCATTGACCTTCTTAAATACATAAAGGCATTATTTCCCCTACCTGGAGATTACCAGGTTTTTCTGCATTGATGCCTTTCCCCTCCCCTCCTAGGCATTTCCCAGGGGGTCCCTGCAGTGTCGGGAATGCAGCGGTCTTACCCAACTCCACGTATGCCAGGCCAAGCAGGAGTCCAACCAGAAGCGTCTTCATGCTGAGAAGAGATCCGTGCAGTCAGGACAGTAAAGGAGAGCTGCTCCCAGGGAGCTTTATATGTTTTCCCACCCTCCACCTCCTGTTGATCCTGTGGGCGGATTCCCTCAGGGTGTCCGGGGAGAGCTCAGCTCCAGTCTGGATTGGGATTTGTAGAGGAACAAGTTCCCTGAGGAGGTGACGTCACCACAATGAGCAGACTCCTGCAATACATTTTCTCTTCTTCGGGTTTATGTCCTGGGGCTGGTCCCATGGAAAAGGAAAAACACAGCTTGCACTGCAAGGGGTGGCCCCATACCGGTGCTTGGATGGGGAATGTGACAAGGTATGTTTATTCCTTCAAGTCTGGCTCCGTGAGCCAAGAGCTGGGTTGTGTCAGGTGTGTTGCATTGGGCAACAACACTCCTGATGCAAGCAACAGGCTGGGCTTCCATGCGTGTTGGCTCAGCCTCACCAAAGCCTGTGCCATGTTTTCATGCCTACTGCTCTCCGGGCTGGCAGGCAGGAAGCTGGCGTGGCTCAATTTGCCCAAAGCATGTCTCTTTTCCCAAATTCAGGGCAAAAGCAAGCCCCGTTTCTGGCTCCCAGGGGCTTAGTTAGTAACCGAGCCCCGGTACTGAGCTGCTGGGCACGGGAGCCGCTGAAAGGCCAGTGGACATGAGCATGGGAGGTAGTGCCTTCAAATCTGGGATTTGGGTATGTCATTTTGTTTTAGGTTCTGTGTCATGCTGGCAGAGCAGAATGCTGTGCCTTCTTTTGCAAAAGTGTCAACTATTCGCCAAATTTTATTCTGAACATGGGAAAAAAACTTGACATGGAGAAATGGATCGATTTTCCCACTGCAGTACCTTTCTGATAGAAAATTTCAGTTTATGCGTTTCAAGGCAGCCCTTTCAAACATACTATTTTTTTTTTTATCTTATACAATACTTGCGGAAACTCTTAAAAAGCTTACAGTTAGGGAGAAATGCCTTGGTCCTCCCTTTTGACTGAGCCAATGGCATTTTGTGTTTCACAGGAAAAGTTGACAGACTTGTTGTTGGGTTTGGTGTGATCTAGGATGAAAAAACCCCTGCATTATGCGATTTCCCATAAACCAGCTGAATAAGCCAAAGAAGAAAAGTTTGTGAATCACCGTGAAATGCTCAGAGACTTCAGGGATGGGAGACAAGGTGAGTGTACAAACTGATCCAATGTCTGGGTGTTTGCTTGTCACAAGCTCATTGTGGCGATACACTTGGGCATTTCCACCATTCCCAGGAACCTGTTCTTTTTCCCAGTTTGAGAATGGGTCTTTTTGGGGAAGTTGCTGCTCCCTGAAGGGTTTGCAGTAACTTGAGAAGCACTACTAATGAAAATTTCCACAGTCAGGTATGACACAAAGCTGATTGATCTGGGGCAGCAGGATTAGTGCTGTGCCATGGGAAAGGGAGGGAAAGACGAGCATCCTAACGCTCGCTTGGCTGTGAGAGTGAAAATGGTCTTCATTTTACCTTTCTGTGCTGTCAGAGACAAAGTACATAAAAACAAACAATGCAAACATAACTTTCTGGGTATACGGGAAAAATGCTGCTCTGCCACCAGACCTAGTTACATCCAGATCTTTTGTTGTGACTGGGCAGTTCAAGGCACATTTGAGTAGTACCTTAATTAACTGAAAAAGATCCAGTGCTTTAAGCGTTTGAGGTGGTCATACCTCAATAGGTAAGCACAGCGGGGTTGGCATTCCAGTGTTCACAACACTGAAGTGCTGCTTGGCAGAGTGTGTGTAGCTTGCTGGAGATGCCCACACAAGCATGCTGTAACGGTCTGCCTGTACTTGAAAGGCATTGAGTACTGAGAAATCCTGGGAATAAATCAGTGTGATTGAAGGAATAGTGATATACATAGGAAATAAAATGAGTCTGACCAGCTTCATGGACGCAGTCCATCACTGTAGTGTCTGGACATGGGATGCATCAGCACGGTAGGATTGTTTGCTTCTGGCCAGAGCAAAGCCACTTAACTCTGTCTAATGTCTTGAAAAGGTTTGAGATCTGGCCGTAAGGCAGAACATCAGGAAACCACCAGAGTCGGGGTTATTAAAACGTCTTCAGACTGACTGAGTGTGCCGGAGTGCCACACTTCAGCGAAGGAGAAGTTGGGAGTGTGCCAGTACGATTGTGGAG
Source organism: Chionis minor (assembly GCA_013398295.1). Lineage (NCBI taxonomy): Eukaryota > Metazoa > Chordata > Aves > Charadriiformes > Chionidae > Chionis > Chionis minor. Next base: position 154,132 of record VZSF01007327.1, read on the forward strand.
GAAAGGGAAGACCTACAGGTATTAGTTGATCTAAAGACAACTAGGAGCCTCCTCTGAGATGAAGCCCTGAAAACAAAACCAAAACCAAAACCAAACACAAACACAGGCCTTGTTGAGTTGTGTGTTGGTGTAAAGGGAGGTTGCTAGCAGGGTGATTCTGGAAGTGCTAGCACCCTAACATGAAGCCCTGATGGCTTCTCACCTGGAATTTCATTGTTCTGTCAAGAAAACATAGGGTCCTGGTGGAAAAAAAAACCAAAAAAACAACCACCAACCACAACAGAAACCAATTGGAGGAACACTGGGACAACAGGATGCAGCCCAAAAGATGACACTGGAAAATACTGGCCCCTTTTAGTTTGGCAGAACAGAGGTTGCGTGGAGATAAATTTTTTTCCCCAGAAATATATTGAAAGCACTGTAAACAGAGCTACAGAAACTAAAACTCCATAAGCTAAAATACTTACACACTCACACTGGACTAGAGCTGAGTTAAGACTAGCTTGAGTTAAATTAGACCAGCAGCCAGAGGTAGGGTTTTAAACTCTAGGAAAAAATAGGTCCCATTCAAAGCAGAGGCAGGGTAGAAATCCCACCTGCTTTAAGATGGAGCTTGATAAATATGTGAAAGAAGTGGTTTGATATAGCAGTTAGGACAGCTCGTAGGACTCAGGAGGACCTAAATTCCCATCTGTCTGTGTCAGTCGTAGAATAAACCCTGAGCAAGGTTTTGAACACTGACTGACAGGAGCCATAAGGGACTCCAGTTGAAATGTCATTTCAGGTCTGAAGATCTGAGAATATAAATGAGGCCTGATGTGCAGGGAGAAAAGCTTCTGTGCCAAAAACCTCTCTGAATTTTCAGTGGTATCAATCCAAAACCACTACCAGCCTGCCCCTGTGAGACTGCCCTTATTTATAAGATAGTCTAGGTAGATATAATCTCGCTCTGCTTATCACATAAGCAAGGAAAGGCAGAGCAACTCAGTGTTTACAGGCAAGAAGACGATGTGCTTTATAACTACTTGATCTAACTTCCGCTACAGTTAATTCCTGTTTAAATTAAAAAGAAACTAAATTTTGTAGAGATGTCATGTGACAGAGTCTACACTGAGATTTGATAAGCTGTTCCTGTTATCAGTCATGTGTAAAATACCTCCTGTATAAATATTTCTACTCTGATTTATACAACTTCTACAGCCAGTGGCTCTCATTACACTCCTCTACTAAACTTAATTGCTCCCTGTTGCAACTTCCTTCACCTCCATGGAGATGTGGTTTGTCTAGGATATCCCTTTCATAGACTTTGTTGGGCTCTGACTCCTTCCTTGGAAGGTCTATTCATCAGAGCTTTAACCCTTCCAGTGGTCCTTCTCCAAACTGCCTCTGATTTACCACGTTCTTTCCTGCATTGCCCAACTCAGGACTAGATGTTATCTTCCAGCAACAGCCACTCCAGTCCCAGGTATGAGCAGAATCTATCCTGCTGTCATGAGATGAACATCAAACAACTGTGTTTGATGTTGTGGCCATGGCATCGTAGCCATGGCATCAGTCTACCTGATATCGATGTCTTTCTTGGGAGCTGCTTCTCAGGATGGAGTCTGCCATTAGGTTTCCAGATATCACGGTGATGGCTGGAGTACAGGAAAACAGAGAGACTACTGATGAGCACCTTGAGTCAACCTGAATTCGGCTCCTGTTATTCAGATAGGGTAGATATTGGCTGGGGATCATTTGAATGACTGTGTCTGCGGGGTCTACCATCTTCATCTGTGATTCAACAGCGGGAAACTAAGCTGTCCGTGACCATGACTGAAGTGATGCTTGATGACGTGTTCAGCTAATCGAAGCTCCCACCTTTCACGGGTGTGTGCTAATAACAAGACTATAGGCTTGTTCGGGTGGAGTTGCTCTCCACCCTCCTGATGAAACTCTGCCACTGTGCAGAAAGGAATGCAGGTTTCATCAGGTTTGAGAAGGGTGAAAGTGTGAGCATGACTTGGTGAGCACCCTTCCCCTAGGATCTCTTTAGGTCTTACAGGGGCTCTTTGATACAAAACACAAATATCTCCGCATTGGGGAGTATCAAAGAGAAATCCAGAGTTCCAGCACTGACTCAGTTAATCTGTAAAGAGCTTTTACCCCTCTCGGTCCACGTCTGTGCTTTGTTTTGGTGGTTTACAGACTTTACTTGAAGATGCAAGATGGGAAATTGAACCTCTTCAAGCAGAGAAGGAAATCGCGTTCTCATCTTCTAAGTTCCGGGTTAAGTACACTCTAGGCTAAAAAGCAGGTACACTTCTGCAGATGGAAAGAAATCCTCCACCTCCACAGTATGTTTAGGAAAAGAAAGGAGCTCTGTGAAGTGCTCTGAGAGAAAAAATGGAAGTCCAGGGACATGAACTCTACATCTGCAGGTTCCTCTTCTTCTAGGTGCGTGGTTGAGGACAACCCCTTCAGGCATCACCTCCACAGATATGCTTGGTCAGGCTTGGGAATGCAGGTCTCCCAGGCACTTGCAGAGGGCATGCAAAGTGTCCAACACGTGGTTCTGGACCGCATCCCAGAGGGCTGGATATCTACAAGTCAGGCATTTTAGGGATCCTTTAACCTGTACTTGTCTTACCATGGAGTTGAGGAGTGCGTAGGATGTGTAGCAGTTTGCATGCTCCCTGGCCCTGTTAAGGACTGAACCTGCTGGGTCTGTCCCAGGAAGTGCCCCAGAGCACTCTGAAGCATACCGTTGGCCAAGGATGCTTCCCATGAGGCCATTAAATTTTGGAGGAATAAGAGAGTTCAGCTCTGCAGGCATTAGCTGTGCGAGTTGTCATCAGGATCAGAGAATGGATCCTGGTGCCTTTTAAAGACCAGTGTAAACATAGCCTGGATGTGTCCTCAAATGAAAGACTTTTCCATTCATTGTTATGTCGTGATTCCCCTTTCTGTCCTGGTGACAGCTGCTGCAAACCACATGTGGAAGCCTCTGCATTATAACCCAAAAGCTAGTGCTCTAGCACGTGAGAGGATCTTGTGACCATGTGATTTTCCATCTGAAAACTGGATGATTTATAGCCAAGGCTGAAGGGTGCTGCGGGAGTACTCATGGAGGCTGCTGTTGGTTGGGATTCTCCAATGTCTTGGTCCACGCTTTGATCAGCTAATGGTACTGTCAGTCTCTGAGCAGACTTCTGCGGTGGTGCAGGAATGGACAACATGCAAAGACCAGCCCATTTTCAGGACCTGGTACCTCTCTCCCCTTAGGAGGGAGATTTTCCCTCTTTTTCAACTAGACTCTGGCTGTGCAGTGGATAGGAAAAAATGAAATGGAGTTCTTCCCATTAACTTAAGGTACTGCTTACTTTTGTCAAAACCAGGGTCTGTAACTGAGTCTGGTACTGAGCATGGAAACAATTGACATCACTTTGTCAACCCTTCAATATGAGCAGCAGTACTTTTGTCTGGCAGCTCTGATAGCAGTATCAAGAAGCCTGTCTCTCGCAATACTGCTTCATGGACTGTGTTGGCAGCAACATCTATCACCAGATACAGACCTCGATGCCTTACCATGAGCTAATCTAAATAGTTAGCCTCGCTAAATAATAATAGCTTATTGGCGCATGTTGCCGTGGGTATCCAGCACAATAAAAGGAGTAGCATAACAAAGAAACCAGTTCTCATCAGTGGGATCTGTGTGACCAGGGCCAAAAGTTGAGGGAGAACCAATTAACAGAAAATGCGGAAGACAATAACCTTTGAAAATTTGCACAGTCACAAAGAGATTGAAGCAGGACACAAAATCCCAAGTGGGAGTCATCCGCCTTACGTGTAGCCTTTCTTCTGTAACATAGATGTCTCCTGCGTGAATCACCATATGTCTTTCTGGTTGCAGTCAGGCAGCCACATGCACAATTCATCGGAACTGCTTTAGACAAAAGCCTCATCAAAAAATGAATGGCACTGTGGATTCCCTGTTTCCCTTCACTGGTTTTGAAAAGCACCTTTCAAACTAGTTACTATGAGAGGCCTCTCCGTAGTAAATTTATGTGTTTTGTCAGGTGCAGCCCAATCCAGTGTTTGTTGGCTTGGAAGGTACAAAGTACAAGTCCCCACAAAACATAACTATCTCTGACAAGGAGCTGAGTGGTGAGTGGAAGAGGAAAACATCCATGGGTCCCTAGAAATGGGTTTTAAATGGAGCTGGAGAAGAAGGTCTCAGAAGAGCAGCTCATTCCAGATGTCTTTGAGATTACAGTCTGGACACTGACAGGACACTGCTCTGGCTCAAGACACTTCAATTGGACTGCAGGGTTTTTTGGAGGCTGTTGCTTTCAAAGCACCTTCAGATTTTGAGAGCAGATCAGCCCCTGATGATGTAGTTGATGAATATTTTTAACTCATAGACAAGGACTCTAGTTTGTGGGACTGTGGGATTATTTTGCAGGTAAGGCACAAATAACAGCCCATGCCACGGTGATGGAAAAATTCCACTGGCCTCTTTCTATCTGCATTCTCAGCATTGCTGTTGGGGTGGAGCTGTACTAGGCAAATGACTGACGGAAGAAGCTTGCTCTGGGAGCTGATGGGGAAGCTTCTGTGTAGGCTCAGGCTACAGGTGTGGAAACAGTGGTGTGCTTTCCCAACCACTAGAAAAAATTTCCTATTAGCAAACACATTTTCCTTTGTGTGACATTTTGTTAGGGACTTCCTCACTTCCTAACTTCCTAACCTGACTGTTCTCCGTGTAGGCCTTCCTTTTGCCTAACATCAGGATGTTGCTCAGTTGAACGGAATGAATGATTGCCTATAATCCTGTTGGATATCTGTATGCTTTATGTTTTTCTATGTTTGTATGTTGTATGTTTTCCTGAGTAGGCTACTTGCATGGCTAGTCTGGAAGAAAAAAGAGTTGCTAAAACCAAAAGTACAGGGGTATTTTGAAGCATGAATAACTACTTCATGAATAACACTGACTGAATGTGGTTACAGAATAAGTTGGACGGGACATCAACAAGACTTCTTTGCCAAGGAGAACAGTGAGCAATCAAAAACTGCTCATGGGCTACCCACAGCTCACACCCTGGCATGTAGTAAATTTCCAGCATAACAAATCTGTTGTGATTTTAATAATAAAGGATCAACGATTGAAAATCTGCCCACATGGTCATGAGTAAGGCTAGGGATGCTCCTGGAGATGTAGAATGAGAATGGCTCTGAAGCATGTTGTCCACTCTTCTCAATAATTAATATTCTCCACCCTCCCCTCATGTTTCATGAAGAGTTCATAACTTTGGTACATGCCTGTAAATGACAGCTGAAGAGAACAATGTTTCCCAAATGGGTCTTTGTCCTCAATCTCTTTTTTTTGGCAACCTTGCTTTTGGGTTAGTGTCTCAAATGAGAGGATATTCTTGCTCAAATTGGAGTAAGAAATACCATCTCCACACAGAACTGTGCCAAACGTTCCCAGCAGGATCAGACTCCTTACTCATTCATCCATGTATCCAACTGAAATGACCACAGCCAATGCTCTCTTCATTTGCCTTCCCTAGGTGTTTTTCTTCTGGGTATCTTACATGTTTCCAGAGCTCAGCTGCCCGCCCAGAGTTTAGCTGTTCAGATTCATTTTGATCTAATCTGGTTTCAGCTCTGCTTAGCCACCTACAACACAGAACTATTGTCTCTCCCTTTGCTCCCCCATATTTCCTCTTCTTGCAGAGATATTTTTTGAGATGACAGTCTGATGGCTGACCTCAGGAGTCTAACGCACTAGGAATAATATTCTCCCCTGATCCAGATGAGTGTTGGATTGATTCAGCCTAACAGACACCAAAGATAAATGTTGATGAATGGTGGCTAGAGAAAGGGTGAGTGAACTGTGAGGTCAAGGATGTAGATGTAAGCCTGTGGTTGCCTAAAATCAAAGATTCAGAAACCTATCTAGAATCAGTTTCCATAACAAAGAGGAAAAGTTGTGAAAAAACACCTATAGAAGAATAAAAGTGGCCTGAACTGGGTGAATAACTGTTTCAAAGGTTATACTATCAGTGAGAGGGAAGTCTGAAAGAATGGAAGGGAAAATTGAGCAGCTGACAAAATTGCATGGCAGAGGTTAAGAAATATATAAAGTAAAAGTCTGCAATAGTCAAAATTACTTAGATCTCAGGAAGGATATTAAATGTTTAAATTCTTCAGCCCTTCTATTGTGAGATAAAAGTAGTGAAGATGTGAGAGATGAAAACCAAATAACTGAATATTAAATTAAACTACTTTTAGTTATTCAATATAAAAAGTGCTTTTGACTTTGGGGGTAAAGACAACAGAGAGACAGGTGTCCAGAAATAGATATAACCATAACCATAACCATAACCATAGCCATAACCATAGCCATAACCATAACCATAACCATAACTGTAACCACATCTGAGGTGGAATAAAAAAAATTTAATGTATTCAACCTGACGTAAAGCAGGACAGTATGTTTTCCATCACGGAACTCTTAGAGAACTGTCATACAGAACAACAAGCCCAGGTCCACTCCCATGCATTGTTCATAAACTGGTCAAGTTCAAGACAGTATCATGTGGTCAGAATTTATCACCTAAATTAAAAAGGGGAGGGCTAAAAATCCTTCAGTCATTTGTCTGACCTCAATACCATGCCAGGATTAAGAACAATTTTTGAAGGAGAGAATAATGAAAAACATGAAAAGACTTAAAAAACAAGATGATAATCTTTCTTGATTTCACATTAATAAAGTATAATTTTCAGGGTTCAACAAAGTAATAAAACAATGTAACACGGGAATATTTATTAGGATGGCATGATGGAAATTAAGTCAATATAAGCTGAGTAAGAACTTTTACAAAGGTTTGAAGTGGAACAGTTGAGAAGCTTTCGAAGTGTCGGGAGAGGGATATAAACCTGGGGGAGGGCAGTAGTGCAGTTCCTCAGGAACTGGTCTTGGAGTACTCGTTAAGTATTTTCTGTAAAGACCTTGACAGATGCTAAATGGGATCACGTTAATGAAATTTACTGATGATACACATTTGGGATGCATGAGCAGTGCAGAGAAGGATCGGGACATCGTAAACAACCAGTTGGCTTGGATGCAAATCATATACTAATAAGATCATATACTGTAATAAGTAAGTTATATGGTAAACTAGGAGGTCACCTGTAAATGATTGGAGTGATGAAAGACACGAGAATAATGGTTGATCACAGGCTGCATATACATCAGACATTTGATGAAGCATGAAGAAAGGTATTGTGATTAGGGGCTGTGTCAGTGAGGACAGTGCAGGGCTAAGGTCATTGTGCAAGGCACCAACAAGTCCACACTTGCAATGTGGTTCCATTTATCACCAACTATGGTCAAGGGAGCTGAAGTCCCATACAAAGGCTAATAGGATGACAGCAACGGAGAGCATATCAGGCTGAAAGAGCTGGGATTTCTCAGCAGGAAGAGAAAAAATTCCAAAATATGGACATACTCAACAGGAGACAACTTAGAAGGGAAGACCTGTCTGAGATAAGAAAGATGATGGCACTGGACATATGGGTGTGATCTGGCAAGGCTGGAAATTAGAAACGTGTGCCTGGCAATGAATTAGTCTTCTGCTAAAAGATAGGGAACAGAATGAACAGCTTGATTTTAAGATGGATGTTTGATCAGAGTATGATCTACTATTCTATTCCCAAGGTGATGTGTTTGGTACAGCACAGAAGTAACTTCAGCAATCCAGGAGCATCTCTTTCCTTTCTAAGTCTCTCTTGGTATTGCATTGGTTTGTGCTGTCAGAGGATATGGTCACTACTTCTTCTGTGGTCAGTGGAGAGATGAGTGGCCCAGTCCGCATGAACTGACTCCAACTCACAGAAAAGCTGAACTAGTCAGGTCCTTCACTTCTCCTTACAAATGTACTAAGTTTAATTTGAGCCTGGGAGCTGCTCAAGGCCAGAGGAACACTACATCTGCATGTGACTGGCAAATTGGCATGGGGACACAGAAGCAAAGGCTGGTTTGGACTAAATATAAGAAGTGTCAGACAACTGAACACAAGAGCTCTATGTCCTCCTCAGCGGTAGCCTTCCAGCAGAGCCCTGGGCAAAGCATTAGTGTCCTCAGTCTTCAAAATCTGTCTTCCCAGAGGTCCTAATGGTACTGCCCTGTCATCCGTCTCCCCAGCAAGGATGTTGGAGAGATGCATCATTTGGGATTACAGGTGTTCAAATAGGCCCCATACCTAGAAATAAGGGTTCATGGGCAGGAATAATGCTCAGCTCTGGGCACAGATGAAAAAAGTTTTTCCATATGCCGAGGCCCATTTTGTCTGTGCCAGTGCCCTGGTAATCTGTGCTGCGGTAACTCAAAAGGTCTGTGGTATAGGGAGTGGTAAAAGCAGGTGATGAAAGAAGAAGTGACGAGGCAGCATCTCTGCTGCATTGGAGGAGAGTGAGGTAGTTTTGAAAGTTACACAGAATCAAAACCATAGAATCGTAAGGGTTGGAAGGGAGCTCTGGAGATCATCTAGTCCAAACCCCTTGCCAGACCATGTCCACCTATGACAGGTTGCACAGGTTGCATTCAGGCCAGTTTGGAATGTCTCCAGAGGCGGAGACTCCACCACCTCTCTGGGCAGTCTCTTCCAGTGCTCTGCCACCCTCAAAGGACAGACGTTCCTCCTCATGTTTAGATGGAGCTTCTTATGTTCGAGCTTGTGCCCGTTACCTCTTGTCCTGTCCCTGGGCATCACTGAAAAAAAAAACCTGATCCCATCCTTCTGGCACCCTCCCTGGAAGTATTTATAAACATTGATGAGATACCCCCTCAGTCTTCTCTTCTCTAAACTAAAGAGACCCAACTCCCTCAGCCTTTCCTCATAAGAAAGATGTTCCAGTCTTCTGATCATCTTCACAGCCCCTTGCTGTGCTCTTTCCAGCAGTTCCCCATCTTTCTTGAACCGGGAAGCCCAGAAGTGGACACAGAAGTCCAGATGCGGCCTCACCAGGGCAGAGTGAAGGGGCAGGATGACCTCCCTCGACCTGCTGGCCACGCTTTACTTGATGCACCCCAGGATGTCATTGGCCTTCTTGGTCAAAAGGGCACATTGCTGCGTCATGTTCATCCTGTTGGCCACCAGGACTCCCAGGTCCCTCTCTGCAGAGCTGCTTTCCATCAGGCCAACCCCCAACCTGTACTGGTGTATGGGATTATTCCTCCCCAGGTGCAAGACCCTACACTTAGTTTTGTTGAATTTCATATGGTTTCTATCTGCCAAAGCCTCCAGCCTGTCCAGATCACGTTGAGTGGCAGCACAGCCTTCTGGTGTGTCAGCCGCCCCTCCCAGTTTTGTGCCAGCAGGAAACTTGCTGATGGTACATTCTGTCCCTTCATCCAGGTCATTGATGAATATATGGAACAGGACTGGACCCAGTATTGACCCCTGGGCAACACCACTAGTCACAGGCCTCCAACTAGACTCTGCCCCATTAATTACAACCCTCGGAGCTCTATCTGCCAGACGGTTTTCAATCCCCCTCACTGTCTATTCATCTAACACACAGTTCCTAAACTTGCCTGTGAGGATGCCATGGGAGACAGTGTTGACAGCCTTGCTGAGGTGAAGTTAGACAACATCCACTGCCCTCCCCTCATCTATCCATCCAGTCATACCATTGTAGAAGGCTATCAGATTAGTCAGACACGACTTCCCCTTGGTGAATCCATGCTGACTACTTCTGATAACCTTCTTTGCCTCCAGGTGCTGGGAGATGATGCCCAGAATTAGCTGTTCCATCATCTTTCCAGGGATGGAGGTGAGTCTGGCTGGTCTGTAGTTTCCTGGATCCTCCTTCTTGCCCTTTTTAAAGACTGGAGTGACATTGGCTTTCCTCCAGTCCTCAGGCACCTCTCCTGCTCTCCAGGACCTTTCAAAGGTGATGGAGAGTGGCCCAGCGATGACTTATGCCAGCTCCCTCAGCACTCGCTGAAGTTATTCCACACATGAACAAGAGGAGAATCATTTGCGCTTTGTTTCTGCTGAAAGCACTGATAAGTCTAATGTCAAGCCTGGCTGGATATTTTTGAAGAGATGTGATGATGATAATAAGGATGACATAAGCGAAACGTTTCACTTGGTTGTGATGCGTAGGGTTTGTTTTGGGACAGCAGTGTTATTCCTGAATTCTGTGTTTGCTTAGTATCCTGCTAAACGTATTGATGGAGTAGATGAAGCCCTTCTCCTCTTAGGCTCTTCTTGGACAGATAGCCCTGTTATGTGAAGCACACCAGCACAGCCCTCCTTCACCAGCCTTCCTCAGAGAGTGTACGCATAATCACTTTGCTTCCTACATCCTTGATTGTCTTTGGGGTGGTGTCCCAATTGTCTTATCACACAATAGGAAAAAGGCGGCTCGGTGTCATATTTTAGTGTCAGGACTTGGGGCTTGTTTATGTCAACATTTTAATCCTGAAGCCAGAAGCACCGAACCAAATGTTTCAGTGCAATTTCTATGAAGCAAAGGTGTCCACTGTTTTTTATTTCATGGTGAATCACCAGGGTGGTGATGACAGAGGGTTTACCTTAAAGTATTGACACAGTGTTGTAGATTTGCTTGCTGTGAATTTCTGCTCCAACTTTTGCATTTTGGGATTCTTTACGGAAAGCATGGTGGAATATGTGCAGGAAAATAGCTAACTGGTCTCTTCCACATCTGAGGAATAAACATCCTTGCCAGACTCCAGGTCCTCTATTTCTGTCCTTTGCATATTTTCCACTTTCTACAATGTCTCTGGAGATGAGACACTTCTCCAGAACATGATTATTGGAAAATAAGGGGATACACTCCCATCTGTGGTTGCCCCCAGACACTCTCATTACACGAGTCACACAACTTTGGAAGTTTATCTTTACAGGTAAGCAAGCTGGTACAACCTGGGTATTAATTAAGCCTGCTGAGTGAGGAGAATGCAAATACGCAGCTCTGGATCTGAGGATCTTGCAACAGTAATGATCATTTTGTAGACCTTGACTGGGGTTCAGATAGGGACTGGCTGAAGGCACTTTACCAAGGGTTTGGACAGATCTAGGCTGGAAGGGAATGGTTCAGTTTGAGAATTTCTGGGTGCATTTGGAAGAGAGGTTTTCTTCATTAGAATACTCAGCTGCTATTAATTAATGGCAAACCAGTTAATTTAGGCAGATTATGCAACAGAGATTTACACCAGCTGTTGGGTCAGACTAACTGTCTTCCCAGAATGGAGTCTGCTGGCCTGGCTTCCTTTGTTAACATAGCTGTAGCCTCTGGGCCTGGAACTTGTTCGCCTCATCCCTGGAAGGCTGGAAAAGTAGTAAGTTGTTTCTATTTTGGGTTCCATGGTTTTGAAGAAAATACTTTTCTCGTCCTTTAACCACCCTGCCTTTCTGATGCATATCAGGTATATCCCACCTCCAGTGCATGTTAAGCAGGATGTTAGGAGGTAGTATAGTGGGTTGCACGGCTACTTGCTGCTGAGCTTGATTTATCCCCACATGGCCCTCAGAATGCATACAACGATGTAAAAAGGGCGTTGCAAGGGGATAACATATTTTGGTGGAGGTCCAGGTAATGACTACATTTGAATTTCCCTTGGCAATCCAAGCATCAGTGAATTCTTGACTCTTATGGATACAGATGTCACTGATAAAAGCCCTGCAAGAACTTATGTTTTTTCTTAGTGCAGACTTAATGTCTTCTTATTAAAATCTATGTGGAAATGAGACTGCTGAGGTTTGCAGTCTAGCAAACTATAAAGTAACTAGGCAAGATTTCCTGGGGTAGCTCTTCTTCCCTGTGATTAACCTTCCATCAGAACCTACTTGTGTGCACTCCAGTAAAGTCTCAGTGCTCAGTAAGTATGTTTCTATGTGAATGAACAATTTTCTGACTCTTATCCTCTTTTAGAATCACAGAATGGTTTAGGTTGGACCTTAAAGATCATCTAGTTCCAAGCCCCCTGCCATGGGCAAGGACACCTCTCACTAGGCCAGATTGATCAAAGCCTCATCCAACCTGGTCTTGAACACTTTCATGGATGAGATCTAATCTAAATCTCCCCTCTTCCAGTCTGAAGCCATTTACCCCTCGTCCTATCACTGCATGCCCTTGTAAAAAGTCCTTCTCCAGCTTTCTTGCTGAGACCTTTCAGGTACTGGAAGGCTGCCATAAGGTCTCCCCGGAGCTTTCTCTTCTCCAGGTTGAACAACTCCAACTTTCTCAGCCTGTTGTCATAGCTCCAGCCCTCAGGTCATCTTTGTGGCCTTCTCTGGACTCGCTCCAGCAGGTCCATGTCCTTCTTATGTTGCGGGCTCCAGAGCTGGGCACAGCATTCCAGGTGGGGTTCCACGAGAGATGAGTAGAGTGACTGTCACACATACATACATATATGTGCCCTTTCTGCCCATCTGAAAGTCTGCAAGAACTTTTGACCCAAAGGACCATCCTGTCTGTGCAAAAGGCCACATAGTGACCTCAGCTCTCATAGATACTACAAGAAGCAACAGACGAGACTGGCATCCAGCCACAAATCTGTACGAAGTCAGATCACGGAAGTAGTTGTTGAAACAGTGTAGCAGGAACGCGGATGAGATGAGAGGGAGGTAGGAACAGGACATAGTCTAGGCGAGGGAAGGCTGTTTGTTTGATTGCTGTGTCCTGGTGCTTATGATAGACATAGATGTTGGGTGGACCAGGAAGGAGGCAAAGACAAGAGGGATAAGGAGTATTTTTGTTGCTGTCCTCAGAGGCCATTTTGAGTACAGGGAGGGAATGACAGTGAGACTCAGAAGATTGTCTCTGTTCTTTGCTGCCTTTAATGCCAAACCCTGGTGCCAGTCAGCAAAACAAACGCCGTATCTCTCATGCCCACATATGCTCAGCCTTCCCTTCAGGTGTGCTGCTTGCAGCCTCTGTATTCACAGGTGCCAAGGATGACAATGAGGTTTCTTTGTTCATTTCTTTGGGCTTCTGTAGGGCTTTTTACTCAGTCCTTCACAACTTCCCTGAGCTGGGTTTAGGACAGCAGCTCTTTCTACATTAGAAAGATGAGTATGGGTTGTCTTCAGAATCCTAGAGTGTGCAATAAGGGACAATTTTCCATTCACCCTGTGAGTGCCCTTTTTCTCTGAGACTAATAGCTTTTGCTTGCTAGATGTTTCTTCATTCCAGGATTGTTCTCTCTCACTGTGTTTGTGTCAAATGCCAGCTCTTCAGATCATCACTTCTGGAGTAGATTCAAGGTTGAGGAGCAGCTCATGTAGCACTTCTGACATGGACATGATTGTAACTGTTTTCAGACTCCTTGCTCCCCATGGACGCTGGAAGAAATCACATCTATAGGTCTCCATAGCAAAGGCAAATGCTTCTTTTCTCCATCTTCCTGGAGAAGAATGAGGAGAAGCAGGACAGAGCTGCTGCATTTGAAGAGTACCTGGTGGAAGAACATTTGCTGCAAAACACATCAAAGGAGAGAAATTAATTGCACGGGATTAAGAAGGGCAGGAAAACAGCTGTCTTTGATAGTACATGGGTGTGAGAACTGTTGTGAAATGCTCTGCCATTTTACCACAAGGTAGCTGGGGCCAGGCCAGAAGCAGTGACTGCACATGAGCACTACATTCTTGGCAAAGCATTGCCATTCTCTGCCTCTATAGGAAGCAAGAGAAACAGCAGAGAGGGTTGTTTTCTTAAATGTTTTCTTTTAAATGTTCCGATTTAAAATTTGAATAGTCAAATTCTTATGTCAATTCTAACCTGCCTTTATTTTTCTAAAGCTCTTTTCACATGTAGAGGAACAGAATAGGTCAGATGTATTCCAGTAGTCACATCTCAGCTGACCGTTTAAAACTTTAGCCACACCTTCCTCTTTTTAATTACTACAGTTGAATAGGTGTCAAAAAAACTGGTCTCTGACAAAACATCAGTATTTTAACCAGGATGAGCGCCTTTCTCTTCACTACAGAAACTTTGGATATTACAGACAGAGATTACATGATTTTTCTCTTGAATTTTGCTGTGAGAGAAGACAAACGTTTTACCTTGCTACATTGCGGAAGCAAGTTTAAAGGATTCAACTGAATGCAAATCCAGAGCAGAAGACACAACTAGGTTGGACAGAAGGCACCCATGTGTGTGATACCACACAGCCACCGAGGAAGACAGGTGGGTCCCTGCAAATAACTAAATGTGTAGTGACCCCTGATGAAAACAAGTCCCTTCCCTGCCCATTGCTCCACTTTCACTCACCTGCCATGGGTGAAGTCCACATTCCACAAATTTCCTAGAGGCCAGATTGAATCTTTAATGAAAATAACAAGAGATGAAGGAGCAAAACATTTTAGTTTCCTGACTCAGCCCCATACCTATCATCTCTGTTGCAGTCAAACTACCTCAGTCATGAAGGACCCCCAGCAGAGCTGTGAAGGGGTCCAGACACTGTGGGTCACCATATCTCTAAGCATTTCACATGGGCAAGCACTGGAAGAGGTGAACAAGTGCCAATGAGGGGCATAAAGATTATTTCAGTGTGGGTGGTGAACACAGTTGATGCATACAAATTCTGGTACAGGCACATAGCAAGAGGGGTTTTAATGAGTTTTTAATGAGTCTGTGACTTTATAAGGTGATGCCTCCATATGGGCTTGTGGATGAGGAATCAGAGAAGCCATATAGGGAGGAGGTCAGGGATACAATAAGAGCTGTGGATCAAAAACATCAACAGAGTAGTTGCAGGTGCAGCATCTGACTTGCCAGAAGTCCTGTTTTTAGCTTAGAAAGGCATTAATAGAACTGAAGGTAAGGTCAGAAAGGAGCTAGAGAGGGATCTCTCTGTCACACAGAGTTGTCAGGTGGCAGGATGGGAGTGGAATTAGTCAAGATGACATGGGAGGAACTTGGCTTCATCAGCTTTGTCTAATCAGCCTTGCCTTGGGTGAGTGGTGGGTACAGTTACTTTAGGGATGTTCTGCAATCGAAGGGCAAGTCTTTTGATTGCTTTTAGTGAGTGTCCAGTGGCTCAATAACTGTTAGAGCAGAGCTTACTGCAGGCTCTCTCTCTGGTGTATTTGGATCACAAAAAGCCTTATTGCACAACAGTGTGTGATGATTCAGATCAGGAATGTGGCTTTGCAGGGTGGGTTGGCAGCGGGTAATCCTTCCCCAGCTCTGTTATGCTAGATGACTTATTTTTAGCCTGAGTCTCTCCCCTGGCCCCATTAAAGTCACTATCGGAGCATCTTTTGATGTATTGGACCTGATAACATCTGTACAAGACAGAGGTATGGCGAAGCTGTGTATCTTGCCCCAGGCCAGAAAGGAAATGTGGAGCACAGCAAGGAACTGCTGGTCCATAAATGCCAGCTCAGCTGGCCTCTCTGCCTGAGAGACTTTCTCCAATGTGATCAAACATTTTTAACCAGCTGCCACAAATTGGGTTGAATTCAGGGGACCTTGGCAAAATTTTTCAGACCAGGTACAGGCACTGGGTGTAACTTCTAACGGGCCATAGGAAATATTGTATGCCCTAATCACTATCCACAGATATAATGAATAGTAGCTAATACAGCATCATAGCAATAATATAAGCAACACTTTTACTTTACTCTGCACGTATGCTTGTAACGTTTCCTACCATAAAAATCATACCAAAACAGTTACTCTAGATCAGAGTTGCTTTACTTGTCTCATCTATAAGAGGTGACCTCACTGGAGAATCGCATGTTTACATTCAGTCCATATCTCAACTGCAGCGTTTGGAGAAGTGTAACTGCTGCCCTTGAAAACAGGAAACCATCCATTTTATTGTCTAACTATATAGTATTTAAATAACTGAACTGCAGTTTGATCCTGAAGGAATAGAAATCTCTTGCATACATGATGGATAGAGTTGTTTAAAGAGGCTGTCCTCAATTTTAGGGCTTTCGATAAGTGTGGAAAAGATAGAAGAACTGATAAAGCTGCTCAGTCAGCAATGTCAAGAAACAACTTAAGGGGAAAAAAAAAAAAGCGCCTTGTTTTTCAAATAAATGTTGTGCTTGTGCCTCACCCAACAAACAGCTTTCAGCCCTTTTTTTTACCACCCAGAGTAAGCTGACCTCCAGCTGGGGCTTGCATAGTTGTGTGCTGCCAGATCACCTGAACCAACTGAGCACGCTGCTGACAAAGGGTACAGTATAGAGCAGGAGGGACTGAGTCACTTTTTTGTTTCTTAGGGGTTTACAAGGCAGGATGGGAAGCCAGACTTTCTGTCAACGTGCAATTGGAGCACCCGGGAAAACAGTCTTCTTCCTGGTCCTGCCCTAGCCCAGCCCAGGTTCTGACCCATGGCTGAGTGGTTTATCTGCCTCAGTTTGCCACCTCTCAAGCTTTCCTAGAATTTAAAGCGTTGGTTTTGAGGCTGTCTGCCAGTAATCTGGATGGGGAGTGCAGTGTTGTGCTATTGCATGTGCCATGCCAGGAACCCATCAAGCAGCAGTGAGTTCCACCGCTTAGTGCTGCATTATGTCCACAGGGGCTTCCTACCCTGCTCTTTACTGTGTCTATCCTAGTCATGTACAGTCCCAGTTGTACCTTTTCTAAGCTATCTAATCCCCCCCAGCACAGCATGTAAATACTCCATATATTTCCACAGAGAGGATATATCTCCAGATAAAGCCAGAGCAGAATCCTTCAGCAGTTGATCATGGACTCCTTCCAGAATATGCACAGAGAAGAAATTGGGAGAAGGAATCATCCCTTCAACATGCAAGGGCCTAGACATCAGTTCTCAGCCTCCAGAGCGTAGAGAAGTCCGCCTTGGCTCCAGCAAGAAACTCCTAAATGCTGTGCTCCAACAAGCAGATGTCGTTGCCACGTGGGACCGATATGCTGTAACACAGGTAAACAGCCTCCATTCATGCTAAAGACTTTTGACACCCATCTTATTTCCCGGGCTGGATGTGTCTCACCTCTCCAGAAGCTGGAAGACGCTGTGTCTCACCCAATGACCCTGGGGACTCGAATGGCTCTGGTGCTGGCTAACACGTTTTGGCCATTTCCATACAGGTAATCTCCCAGTCTCCAGAAAAGGCTGTTGTCATCAAATTGTTTGTGGAGAAAAGCCACTGGATGTGGACATGCCTGGCTGCCTGGGAATTGTTTCAGAAGGTGGACACAGGGCAGTAGTGTGTCAGGAACCTTCTTAGAGTGCAAGAAGCTGAGCCAAAATCCAGTACAGGGACTGGAGAGGTCATGGAGCTGGTCAGCCATGCAGAATACAGCCTGGCTGGGAGATGTACAGCTGGATGAGCCTGTTTGTCTCTTTTCAGTGGCCAAGACTCAGGAGGTTAGCAAAAGCCAGAATAAATCACCTCACCTGTCCCATATCCTCCCTCCATCAATAACCGGACTTGTCTCATAGGAGGAACGTGATTCATTCTGGATTTTCCTTCTGGGAAACCCCATCTCTGTTTCCTACAATTAGCAGCTTGTTAATGCCTTGCATCCCAAGGATTTATGTACTTTTCTCTTTCACAATAGCTGACAGTGTCATTATCTTCTGACATCCCATTGACTTCATCCAAAATTTGACGCTGGCTCTTATGCCATGGTTATGGGTCCCTCAGCTGACTCATTTCCATCAGGTAAATGCTTCTTTGTTACTTCAGCCTGTGTCTCTGCGCATCCTTTGCAGCTCCAATAGTTCTTAGGGTATGAAAGAAGAAAAGGGGGTTCTTATCCAATCTCCCTCCCCTTTTAGCTCTCCACCCACTGCTATCCTGACTTCACACATCCTTGACTTCATGGGTGCAACCTGTCTTGTCGCTCTTAGGCCCGTCTGTTCACTCTGCTGATACCAGCCACGTCTTCTTTTCTTGTATATTGGGAGGAGGCACATGCAGCACAGTGGCCTTCTCCAGAATGTCTTCTATCTTGTTTTTCATATCTCTTCACATGTGTGTTGCTTGGAAGTCTTATTTGAGAGTTTCTTTCAGGCAGCTTTGTATGGTACTTTGCTGCCATTGCCAAACATTGTACAGGATGTCCCAGTGCAAGGTGGGAACACCCAAGTTTATATCCATAAAATAAAATATCTGGAGAAGGCAAACTATAATTTAGATCTATAACTATGTAGAGGGACTATAACTGTATAGGAGAGATGTTAAAACTATAGAGTCTGCCTAGCACACAGACACCTCATTGGTATCGATAACAGAGAGGACTTGAAATGGTTTTCCACATTTTTGAAGCTTGCATACTTGCCATTTTCATTACACCAGTAAAGGACAAAACATAATGATCATATCAGTGCCAGAAGCTGCACTAAGCTGCTTCTTCGTCAGATCTCCGTCTTCTACATGTGATGCGCAGTGAAAACCACTCTGGCGTCAGCAGGGAGTTCGAGGAAGGGTAAAAAGGTCAGTGGGTGAAGAAGCGAAATTCCTATTTTAAGGAAGGGAATAAAGGGCTCTGTGGGTATCCTCATGACCTCAACAAATCTTCTGGAAACACCAATCTCCCTCTACTCATTGCCCTCCTAGCCCTGTCCTGAGGACATCTCAGGAGGAAAGGAACCAGCCCTATGCTTTTGCGTGGCTCCCTTGCTCTTGTTTTCTTTCACTTTTTTCCTGCACTTGCTGCCTCCCTGTCTCTCACTGACTGTATCTCACATGGGGGTGGAAGTAGGTGTGTGCCCACAGGTGTGTGCTCACCTCCATGATCAAGGTACCCGGAGGAGAAAATATGAGCTCTGTTGTTTGCTTTCTCCACTCTCACTGCTCTGCCAGGCAACCCCACAGGACCTTTAAGATAAACACCTTCTCAACATTATGGAAGGACCTGTGTCCCAGGCTGTGGCATGGGGAATGGATCAAAGAGGAACTTGGAGAAGAAGGCTTGAAAACCTGCCTGTGGGAGATGGGAACCTTCAGGGGATGCCACTATGGCCAGGATGGAGACTGGTAATCCCAGAACTGGATTGGTTGACCAGGATACCATGGGGACACCCTTTCCACTTCACTCCAATGCTTGTTGCCCACCACGGTGCTCCAGGTACCTGAACGTGCAGTCCTGCCCACTATCCCAAGGATATTACAGCAAAGGAAGGCATATGAATGGCTGTAAACACACATAGCAGGGAAGGTGAGCGCTGCTTTTGTCTTGTATAGTAGCTAATAACGTGCAGGGTCCCAGAGTCTCTAGGTCACAAGCAAGGCCGGAGAAAAGGAGGCTGAGGGGAGACCTTATCCCTCTTTACAACTACCTAAGAGGAGGTTGTAGAGAGGTGGGGGTCGGTCTCTTTCCTCAAGTCGCAAGCAATAGGAAAAGAGGGAATGGCCTCAAGTCGTGCCAGGGGAGGTTTAGATTGGATATTAGGAAAAACTTCTTCACCAAAAGAGTCATCAAACACTGGAACAGGCTGCCCAGGGAAGTGGTGAAATCACCATCCCTGACGGTCTTTAAAAGATGGGCAGATGTGGTGCTGAGGGTCATGGTTTAGTGGTGGTTTTGGCAGTGTTAGGTTGATGGTTGAACTCAATGATCTTGAAGGTCCCTACGAACCTAGGTGATTCTATGATTGTAAGTGCCCCTTCAGGTGTAATTGCACTTCATAGGTTTTCTTGGGTTATGTGCCCTCCAGATTTTGACATAAACCAGAGCCCCTCAAGCTTTGGAGGTACAGGTGCCACTTCTATTCTGCTCTGCCATGGCACCTCTCGACATGTATCATCATTAGACAGCAATGACCAAGACTGAACATTGGCCAGACATGCAACACACCCACTGCTGTTACTGCTGGCTGGAGAAATGTGTGACTAAGGGATATACAGGTAACAAACTCACACTTGATTCAGAAAGAAGTATATTTTAGGTGTTATTCAGATAGCATGCACACCTATTTTCTTATCTGGTAGCACTACAGCAATACAATGCTAGTAATGAAGAAGCTATCATACAGCAAAGATCTGCCATCAGCTCCGACACACCACGTTGCTCCTGGTTACGATTCCTATAAGATGGGTGCTCCAAGACTTTCTGTGGCCATGGGACTCCTCTCTGCTCCTCACAGTTTGTTGCTCAGGAAGAGCCAGAGCACGCTTGCTGCTATCCCTGCTGTCATCCCATAGTTGTACCTCACACTGCCCGCTGCGTTGACATTGCAGAGGTCGCTGTGGCAGCAGGAGATGTTCTTGCTGCCCACGCTGAGGTCCTGAAAGGATGCTTTGCATGACGAGTCACAGCCCTTGCTGATGAGGCTGAAGAGCCCTGCAACCCCTGGAAAGAAAAGAGGACCATTACTACAAGGACTCAATGCAAGCCAAGACAAGCCTTGTGAAACTGAACAATGAGACGCTATTCTTATCAGAGCTCACTTCTTCGGAAAACAAAAAAAAAAAGTGTTTCCAAGCAGCTGGATGTTTTACTGCAGCAGGTTGTATTTTTGGGGTGTTGGTTTGTCAGCAGTGGGAGAAGAGTTTCTATCCCCAAGTATTTGCTTAAGTCAGTGTATTCCATAGCACAGCTCTCAGGGGTTTCTAAAACGGCATCGACTACAGAAAATTTAATAATTAAATTAATCATGAAAGAAGCCATTAACACCTCTGTTGGGGAGCCTAAGCTACTAACGGATGAGGAGCAAGCATGTGGGGTAATCTTTGGTCCTATCCCATATGTTTTTGTTGCACAGAGCCTTTCGACACCCAGGGAAGTTATAGAAACATGGCTGTTCCCATTTCACAGATGACAAAGTTATTGTCTGATTTGTTTCTAAGACACACAGCTTATTTTTCTGTGGCCAGTCAATACTCAGTAACCGCTGGTTACCAGCGGATTACGGGCTGCATGAGATCTCCTGATCTTGCGCAACCTATTCAGGGCGCAAAGTCTTTGACATATACAAATTTAGCATATAAGGCCAGTGCGTTATACAATGTATTGGCTCTCTTGCACGTGAATGCATGGCCATGGGTTTACACGTTTGCAACAAGGACAGTGCCTACTGGAGGTATTGCATTCACTGCCTGACAGAGATAAGTTTGAACATGCCACTGATGGGTTCTGTGCCCCAGGTCTAAGAGCAACTGAGGTGTCACCACAGACCTGGACAGGGCAAACATTTTTATGCCAGACTTAGAATGGGAGAATGAAATCATAATCTGTGAAAGGGGTTTACCCAAAGACACATAGATGGTTGCGTTCTGAGCTGGCTGTATATGGGCCTAGGTGAAATTCTATCCTTTTCATTGAATTCACCTGAAGTCAAATCTGTCATGGGCTAGTCCTAACTACATGACTATGTTTCACCAGACTCAGGCCCTCACATTTTAATCGATGTTCCAAACTTTTCAAAGCCATAAACTTAACTATTGCCCTTGTAAGCAAATAATTTTTGGTGTTGTGTTATGCGATAAAAATAAACTTAATTTTGTACAAGTGAGAGACATTGGTAGGTATTTGCAATGTCAAGTGTAGCTGCACTCTCCTAAAATTTGTTGCAGGAACCAGCACTGTACTGGACATACTGCTCAGTTTTTAGCATGGTCTATTGGCAAACACCGAGGAATTTATGGGCACATATAACATGTGCTAATATGACTTTGAAGTCCCACTCTCTTGGCTAGTGTGGGAGAGGACTTGGTGATGGGGTTGTTTAGTCTGGAGAAAAGAGGGCTGAGGGGAGACCTTATCACTCTTTACAACTACCTGAAAGGAGGCTGTAGAGAGGTGGGGCCAGTCTCTTCTCCCAAGTAAGAAGTGATAGGACAAGAGAAAATGGCCTCAAGTTGCACTAGGGAAGTTTTAGATTGGATATAAGGGAAAATTTCTTCACCAAAAGAGTCATCAAGCATTGGAACAGGCTGCCCAGGGAAGTGGTGAAATCACCGTCCCTGGAGGTCTTTAAAATATGGGTAGACGTGGTGCTGAGGGATATGGTTTAGTGGTGGTTTTGGCAGTCTTAGGTTGATGGCTGGCCTTGATAATCTTAAAGGTCTCTTTCAACCTAGGCAATTCTGCGATTCTATGATGGCCAGTGCCACTACCAAGGGACCAGTTGTCACCAAGAGATAAACATTTTTCTTCTGTCATTTCCACTTAACATAAAACTCATCTGAAAGCTTTTTTATCACCTTTTCTCCCCATATGGCTTTTCTCTTCCTGCTGCACACTGAGCTTTGCTGGTACACACCAGCTGATGTTCCTAGATTAGGTGGGGCTGTCTTGGACACCTGAGGCTGGCACCATGCTTGGCTCCGATATCACAACTAAAACAATGCCCACCCCCACTTTGTCTTACTGATCACTTCTGTCTTGCATGACTCCTTATCCGTGCAGTTCACTGCCGTCATACACTTGCTGTTGCTGAGCTGTGTCATGCAGCTGTAACACCGCAAAGAAGAACCTGCAAGAGACCAAGCAGCATTATAAGACAAATCTATCTGAAGCTTTGCAGGGAACGCAACTTAGTGCTTGCACTGGGAAACAGGACCATTCCTGTGGGTCCTCAAAGGAAGATAGCATCTCTCTTACTGGGAAACAATGTTTTTTTCATTTTTGGTGGAGAATAGTACACTCACTTGAGGTGAGAGTCAAGTTTTGCAGTTGTTGAAGATGTTTCAGATGGAGTCAGTGCAGTGAGGGAGCAAAAAGAGACCAG
Organism: Chionis minor; assembly: GCA_013398295.1. Taxonomy (NCBI): domain Eukaryota; kingdom Metazoa; phylum Chordata; class Aves; order Charadriiformes; family Chionidae; genus Chionis; species Chionis minor. The sequence continues at coordinate 176,807 of VZSF01007327.1, forward strand.
CTGGATAGATGGTCTCATTGACTGATCTGATCAGTCAATAGGAAGTGCTTCCCAAGTGCTTCTTCCTCTGCATTTGGGATGCCTATCTTAGTTCCAGTCTGGAACAGACTTTTTGTGATACTGACATCTCTCAGCTGGGACGAAGGGATGAAGTCCCCGGAAGGACAGGTTGATATTATTTGTCTGCCTCTATAGACATTAGTGTTTTACCAGGTGGGCCTGTGAGTCTCAGCTGAAGCATTGCCAGGGTTGGATGGAAAAACCCAGAGGGAAGAGGGGGTAAGGGAGGGGCGGAGCAGGCCATTTGCCACGTCTCTTCCAGCTGTTGTCTCATTTTGACCACCTTGTGACATGTACTCTCCATCACTCCCTCTTAGAAAGCAAAGGGAAAACACGGCTTTTGCCTCCCTCTGAAAACCAGATCACCATGTGTTTCCACCCCCTCGTGGACATGCCACTCTATGGGGGACACAAGTCAGCATTGTTAACATCTGCTGTGCTGTTACGTGCATCAAGCAAAGGTAGAACAAGCATTGCAGCTTACAAGTGTCTAGCCCTGATGAAAAAGAGTTCCCAGAGGAGTGAGAGTATCATGCAATTACCTGTTCCTATTACCTACCTGTGCCCCAGGGCATCATTGGAACTGTGCAAGTGTGAGGGTTGATGTATACATAGGTACTCTAATCCCATGACCACCAGGCTTGTACCGTGACTCCCTCAAGTCAGTACCCTAATGCCTAACACACTCTTTTAGAACATGGAACAGAAACTAGTGTTATTCAGAGAAGGAGCAAGAAGAGATTTGAAGCACTTGGTCTCCCTCTAGCCCAGTCATTCTGGTCTAAATGACAGTCGTAGAGGCAAGGAGCCAAATCCCATTTTCTTTGTAGAACTCCAATTTGCTCTCACATTTATCTGACGTTTAATGCAAAGAAAGTCAAATTTCAGAGCAGCCTGATGGAAACTGACAAAGGAGAAAATCTGGCCAGGACTGTGTGAGACCCTTCTCACCCTATTGCTTAGGCATCATCTGCTGATGGATCAACCTTTCTGCTCAGATCTGCTTCTTCTGTTCTCTGGTAATAGGGAAAAGCTGGTTTAAAAATGTTTTTTCACAGTCAGGCCAAAAAAAAAAGTAGTGACAGTGTTCAAATCCCACCCACCCAGTTTAGAAAATAGAGTGCCATAGCATTATCCCTTTTTCTCTCCTATTAAAATTCTGACAATCTGTGGAGCATCAGAGACCACTTTTGAAATGAAGAGTCAGAAAACAAGTTGGAACAAAACTTACTTTTGCAGAAATGTTGCAATTTTGTTAACCTGGGAAGAAGGAAAATAACCTTCCCGCCCCACTAAAACACACACACGCACAACTATATATGGTCTGGCTTAAATAATTTTGATTTCAATTAAATACAGTTTTGTATAGGATTTATCTTTCCTGGAAGCCGTGCTACCATCAAAACGCAAATATCTTCATATGACAACTGCGTCAGCATTTCCTCCCTCACTGCCAAACCCCATCACAAGTCTTTCCTCTTATCTGAAGACCTGCTAGAGGGGATGTGGGGCAGATTCTCCATGCTGTCTTACCTGAGTCCAAGCACAGGACTAATCCCAGGACGAGGACAAGGAAAACCTTCATTTTGGGATCACCTCTCTTCTGCTGAATATGGGTTGTTTCCTCGTGGGGCAGTATATATACCTTGGGAGGCAGCAATTGGGCATGCCCAGAAGCTTACTCTGAGAAGGCACCTGAGCAAGGCTGGACCAAGGGAGGGGTTGGTTTGCAGTGGTGATATTTGTGTTAGGTGCCTCTCCTATTTGACTGCGACTGTCGGAGCCTACCAGCAGTTCTTCTCTGCCACTATGTCCCCGCCTTTCCTCCTACCCTTGGGCAAAGTGTTCACACGAGTGGAAAAAACCCCAAATTCTTTAGAACAAGGCTGGTCTTATGCATTTCCCCAGAACCAAGGAGGCTGTGGTTGCACCCTGTGAACAAGGCTCTCCACCCCCATTGCTGTCGTGAGTGGAGCTATTGTGTTTAAATCAAGGACATAGAGTTCTTTTAATAAACTCCTCCAGCTATTTGTCTGCATGTGTGAATGTCTCTGCGACACTCGTGGCATGTGGTAACAAGGTATGTAGGCAAGTTAAAGTGTATTTGCGTCTTCCAGGTGTCCAGCTGCTCATTTGCCCTTATTTGTATGTATTGCCTGTAGTCCAGTAAAAGACAATGGCTAATTCAAATTTTTTATGTGTGTTGAAAACAAAGGGACTTTGTGATGGTTTTGTTTGGCATTGTTTTTATCTGCCACATCTGCATTGTGGCATGCTTCTTTTTGTCTGCCAGCCTAGCATAGGTTGGGTACAATTTTACACTTAAGATCCTATCAGCAGGTACTGCAAAAAATTCAGGCTTGTAAAAGAAATGTGCTTCTCATCACAGATGAGGGTGAGTTCAGCCACATTCCAAACTGAAATGTGAATATTTGCTTTGGTGGGTTGACTGGAGACCCCTCCCATCCTTCACAACCTTTGACCACTTCTCAGTACCGACCAGTGTAAAAGAAATCAGACTTTTCTGCTAAATTTGATTTCCCATGCGTTCTCACTTTATTTTGGGTTTTTCTTAAATCTCAGGAACTTAACGTTTTGCAGTAACAGCTTTCAGGGACTTGTTCTTGTGCAGTTTAGCTCTTTGGACACAAGGCCCTGTTTTAAATTGAAAAGGAAGTGTACTGGCACATTGGTGGATCATTGTTTTTGATCAGTGGCTGTGGGATGAGTGATAGAAGATCAGCTGGAGGATCAGCTACACTAAGTCTGCTGAAAGTTAACGGCACTGCCCTGATTTACGCCGGTGGAGAATCTGATGCAAGGGATGATTTTGCAAATCCTATTTCTTTTGTGGGGATCTTAACTGCTTCCCCTTGGACTCTTGAACTTATGTTTAAAAAACCCCCCAAACCCCACAAAACTCAACCCAACACCTCAATTTGGTCTCTATTGACTTTTGCTCCATCATATCTTTGCAGAACATCTCATTTATAGTTAACTTTTATGGAATAGCTTGATAAAAAAAGGAGCAATATGTTCTCAGACTCTGGTATTCCTTATTCAGAGATATTTAAGGCTATTTTTATTTTTTAATTCCTTATGATTGTTCCTGTCAGGTTTGTTTCCTTGTGATAGGGAAGAATAGGGCCAAGGGGAAAGCACAACCTGGTCCCCCCTTCAAATCCACTCAGGCATTGAATTAAATATTTTTTCCTTCAAGCAACTCATTGGTAAGCAAGAAGGAGTGCTCTTTCATCCTCAGCAGCCTCACTTGCTGCCGGTCAAACTCTCCTAGTACTAGGAGAGTACTCCTAGAAATAAAAAGATTATTTCATTTCATTCTTTTTCTAATAGCATCAGGGCTGCCAGTGAAGACCAGGACTCATGGTGCTGTAAAAGAGATGCACACAACTAAGAGCATAGCCGTGCCCCAGTCCTGCTTGGCTGCAGCCCAAGGCCATGTGAGAACACAGTAATTCCTGTATCCTTATATCAATTTTTGCTTCTCACTGTTTTTTGAACATTTGTTTGCAGTGCCTATTCGACTCCTGAAGATGGCAAACATGCACTGCTGTAATTATTATACATATGTTAACATGCCGTTGTCCACAGGATTGTGTGTGCGTGGTATTTCTTATTTTCCTGATGTTATAAAATCCAAAGTTCATCTAATTGCATGAACAAACCCCTCTATGTCCCCTGGGAATCTAAGGATGTCTACAAATCACTTGGGTTTGGGGGTTTTTGGTACTATTTTATGTTGTCAAAGCAGATTCCTGATAGATACAGGTCTAGAGCTTTCTATTGAGGAAGGAGGGAAAGGGCTCGATTATTTGCTGTGTTCTGGTTCATCTATCTGGTGTCAGAATGGGAAGGTGGTGGTGGATCGTGGTACAGAGCATGGTGTCACAGATCACACTGAGAGGCTAGATAACAGTAGTAGGCATGAGCTGGGAATTTGAGGACAAGCAGGGAAATAACTGTAAAGGTGCCTGGGAAATCTGGACTGAGATACCAAGCAACTCCGAAGGCAAAAGAAAGTTGTTCCATTTTTGTGGGCTGTGTCAGCTGTTTGGCTAGGTGTTCTGAAAAGGCTGTAGTGAAGTCTGCAAGAAGACAGAGATAACATATTAAGACTTCAACCACAGGCTGCCTTTTATTGTGTGGATGTCTTTTGTAAACAGAAGAGAAAAAAAACCCAAAACAACAGAACCCAGAAAAGAGGAAACTGAGATGAAGTTCCACACACTCATCCAAGCTCCTGGATGAATTGCAATCCTTGAAAGAGCCAGATCATCAGGGGATCCTACAGAGTCTCCATCCTCCAAGCTCAGAGGTGTAACGCCTTCTCCGGTGCCTTCATTCAAGCCAGAATTAAGTGGAAGAACAAGAGGAGCTGCTGTCCAAGCTTGGCTGGCCCTGAAGAGGGATCACTGCCTTGCTTGCTCAGCATGAGCGTGGCTTGCAGCTCCTTTATAGGATATTCTGAAGTAAGTGTGTGGAGGTTGTAATGGGCTGCAGAAGGAATCCTGTTGACTTTTCTACTCCTGGACGGCATTTGGTATGTGTGTCGACCCAAGTGCCTGCAAAAACTACTCAAGGTGTGGGGATGTGGGATGTATGATAAGGGATTTTAGGGGCCAGTTTTTAGCCTGAAAGTGAGCATTTCTAAAGGCTGCAGAGCTGTGCTCCTGGGAAAGCAACTGGCCTCAGGAGCAGCCAACTGTCCCAAGTCAGAACTGGTAGGGAATAAATGAGACTGAGTCACTAGATGGCAGTAAGGCAAATCACATTACCGCCTTGTCTGTAAGGAGGGAAGCATGGATCTTAAATGAGGCATGTGATTGGATAGACAGGAAGACAGATGGACAGATAAGGGGAGAGAAAGATTTAAAAATGAGTAGATATACAGATGTCCAGAGAGACGGATGGATAGCTAGCAGTCAGGAGGAGCTGGAGTAGCTAGTCCTGTGTACCCTCTTCTAACTGTGTGCATGATTACTGGCGTGCTTTACTCTACTTGTAATAAAAGGCTACTATATGTCCCCTGTCTCAGCCTAAAGTATTTCTTATCAACCTCTCAGCTGTTTTCCACTCTCCTGTGCACTCTCCTGTCCTGGGATGGACAGGCATCGTGCCAGCCCAGCACCAGGAAACATGATTCTTGCTGCTCCAGGGTTGCCCTTGACTGCCAGCAGAGGTAGGGTCCAGCTGCTACATCTGTAGGTGCTTAACACTGTCTCATGCTGTGGTCTAGCTCATACTACAAGGATTTGCTTCTGGGTTTGCTGTTCAAGTAAGCTTCAAAGCACATGGAGGCAAGGCTAGGCTGTCTGTGGCATCTTCCAGAGTCCAGCAACAGAGACTGGAGCTGTCATTAAAAGTAAAACATTGAGCAAAGACAGAAAGGTCTTGGGGTCTCCTTCACTGGGCTGCTGAGGAATCTTTGGTCTCTTCCTTCCCTTTCTTTGTGCCTCTTCTTCCCCTAATGGTAAATAAGGCTAGTGACTCCTGCATCTCAAGGAAAGTGTTTTGAGATCTGTGTGTACAAACAGGTACAACCAGTGGGCATTATAAAGGTTTAACAAGCAAGGAACCTGTTTGACCTTGAGTATTTCTACAAGGGTCCAGGCACAGATCCAAACATCCAGCTATTCCCATCTGGGATTTCAGATTTCAGAAGCTATCCTGACCAGCCTTGGAGGAAAAGTTCTCCTTCACATCATACACGCTCTTGCTGACAACCATGAAATCAATGCATTGCTGCAAATTAATCCCACCATGGTGCTAATCTTGTCTGCGCAGCAAACTGTAGATGAACAGGAGTCCGAGGGCTGTAGAGGTTGGAGATGCCCACACGGTGGTGCTGTTGCTACGTTGCTGATGCACAGGCATTCCGGTGTGTGGGAGCAGCCCAGACTGTTTAAAACCTCAGCAACTTCAGAGCATCAGAAATGCATTTGACATTTTTTTGTTATTTTGCTAATTGCTAAGCTCTTTTGGTCGTAAAATACTTGGAGTGTGGGATTCCTTCCAGCTTCTGCTGGCGATGCCTCGTGTATCTCAGAGTTGCTTGCAGGAAAAAAGGAGTTCATTTTCCTATGCCTATGCCTTGGAGTTGGGGTGAAGTGTGGGGACAGTAGCCTGTGCTATGATCACAAAGCAGTTCTGTGCTTGCTGCGTTGTCACAAAACACTTCCTTACCCCCTCACATACCAGGCATTGCAGTTTTCTATGGACAGAAGTAGCAAAAAGTAATTTGAAACACAAGCAGAAAACATGTCTTTGCTCAGATTGCACAACAGGGCAATATCAGACATCAGGCAAGGACCCTTAAGCACCCTAGCTGCTTCCTAGTCTGTGTCCTTTTCCTTCCATCAGGAAAATTATTAATTGCTCTAGCACGTATAGGAAACCACAGAATATCAGTGGGAAGAACCTGAGATTACCAGTCAGGCTGCTGTAGACAGCAAAGAGTAGACCTGATGTCTGGATTCACCAAACCCCATATAGGACAAGCAGGGACAATTGGTCCTCATGTGGCAGGGGGTGCATTCAGTGCATGGCCACTCACAGTCCCTCCTTTGTACTTCTTGTCCTTATTTTGAGGCCAGCACTCTTGGGTGGTACCGCTTACCCTACTATAACACAGTTTAGGGAAGAAACTTTGGCACAGGAGCTCAGTTCGTGGTCATACATACGGGGAAAGTACTGTCTTCAGAGAACATATTTGTCAGGGCTGTTTTGTGACTTGGTTGTGAATTTGTTGTCAAAACATTATCTGGGTTGAAAAATGCCATTTGGTTGACAAAGGAATGTTCTGCAGAAATAATAAAGCTATTTTAAGTCCAGGGGGGATTTTGCAACCAAACCCAGGCAGAGAGAGCAAGATCAATCTAGAGTAGCCAGTCTCCACTGGTTAGGACATGCAATTAGGATGTGGGAGATACAAGATCAGTCCTTTTAAGTCATGTCTGGCTTTGCTTGAGCAGATGCTCTATGCACAGCTACTGGAATTCAGACTGTACTTGTCTTTGTCCCTCTTCTTAGAACTGTTTCACTTTGTGTTAACTAATTATAAACTAATTGGGCCAGAGAGATGTCGTCGAGCAATTTGATTTTGATGAATTGGCAAATTCTTACAAAAACTGTTTCATTAAAAAAGTTTTTTCCTGCCTGCTTTATCAAATGCTTCAATGCTTAAGACAGCAGAAGATGAGTGGTACAAACCAAGAGAGATAATAGGAATTCTGATTAATATCTGTCATTTACTCCTGTTTTAACTGTTTAGCCTGAAAATTGCTTTGAAAACTCAACCCACAGTTTCTTGGAATCATTATGAGAAGAGAGGGGTTTTGCTAAATATGAATATATTGTATATGTAATATGAAAATATGTATATGAATGGCTCTAAAAAGAGGGGTTTATTCTGGTTTTATATCCTACTTTAAGTACTGGCTAGGAGGCTCTTTGGCAAGCAACACAAAGGGAATGAAATTGTTCCTAACACCAAGCATTGACCTCCTAGCCTGACAGTATCTCAGTACCCAAAATAATCAATACAGATCAGAAAAAAAGATATTATTACTTCATAGTTTCCTTGCTGTATCCTCAAAGTTCTCTTTGATGTATCCTCAGGTTACCAGTTTTTAACTGCTCATATCACACTCCAATTCAGTGATTCTCTGAGTTTCTTCCCACATCAGCTATTAACAATGAGCTCACCTGATGCAATTGAGGTGTTGTATCTGGCCATACCACCCAAGCCACTCTATGCTCAAGGGAGATCTGGTCAGAAGAGCTAGAGGTGTTGTCCAACTTATCCTAAAGCTGGCACCTGAATTTGTTAGACAAATTGTCCCCCCCCAGCTCCATTTGTTGGCTAAATCCCAACTGACTACAGTGGGAGCTGGGATACTCAGCCCTAAACAGGTCATGTTTTGTCAGATGCTCAACAATAAATGCACACGTAAAAGGGGGGAAAAAAAATAAAAAAGTTCATACGGTGTGACTCAAAGCTGTTCCCAGCAGTTACATTTTTGGTTTTGTCACTGGAATTAAATCATCCTTCACACATCCCCAGGCAGGAGTCAGAGATCCTTCCTCTACTTGACCTTTACAAATTGCACATCCTGCTTTGCCGTAACCTTTTCAGAGGTGCCATGGACCCCAAGCACAGATTTCTTGTAATCGATACCACAGCCCTGCACAGAGCACATGACTTAACAACTGCCTTCTCAGTCTCTTCAGCAAAAACTGTGATGCCAAAAAGAGAGAAACAGGAATCTGCCTGGGATTAAAACAAAGAACAAAGAGGACCTAAGTGGAGGAAACAGATTTACAGACTTTGCATCCTGGGCACAACCATTTTTCTGATGAGCACCTTCTGAGTGAAGCTTAGTGTGGTGGGTTGACCTTGGCTGGATGGCAGGTGCCCACCAAGCTGCTCTATCACTCACCTCCTCAGCAGGACAGGGCGAGGAGAAAATAAGATATAAAAAGCTTGTCAGTCAAGGTAAAGGCAGTTTAATAAAGCAAAAGCAAAGGCCATGAGCAGAAGCAAAGGAAAATAAAAGATTTAGACTACTTCCCATCAGCAGACAATGCCCAGTGACTTCCTGGGAAGGCAGGCTTCAGTACGTGTAGCTGTTGCTCCGGAAGACAAATATCATAATAATGAATGCCCCTCCCCTCCTCTGCTCTCTCTAATCTTTAATTGCTGAGCAGACATCACAGAATCATAGAACCATAGAATGGTTTAGGTTGGAAGGGACATTAAAGATCATCTTGATCCAACCCTGCTGCCATGGGCAGGGACACCTTCCACTAGATCTGGTTGCTCAAAGCAACCAACCTGGCCTTGAACAACGCCAGGGAAGGGGCATCTACAGCTTTCTTGGGCAACTTAGGCCAGTGTCTCACCATCCTCACAGGGAAAAATTTCTTCCTGAGGTCTAATCTAAATCTCCCCTCTTCCAGTTTGAAACCATTACCCCTTGTCCTATCACTACATGCCCTTGCAAAAAGTCCCTCTCCACGCTTCTTGTAGGCCCCCTTCAGATACTGGAAGGCTGCTCTAAGGTCTCCCCAGAGCCTTCTCTTCTGCAGGCTGAACAACCCCAATTCTCAAAGAGCTGAGACAACTCTCAAAAGAAAAAAAGATAAAACCACCAAAGAAAATGTCAAGGATTTCAAGAAAATATCGAGGATGCTACAAAATAATTGCTGGCCAGGGAATAGATAAAAAGGTAATAAGAAAGGTAACTGCTGCTGTTCCTCCCTTGTAGTCCACAACCCTGCATGCAAGAAAAAAAGAGTCAGGAGTTCAGGGGCAGTCTGTTTCTCCCATTTTGATGGTTCACATTGGATGGACCTTGGCTAATTCTTCTTCACCACACAAAGCAAGGTCGTACACTCTCAGAGGCATAGCAGCCTGGTTTGAATTAATTTTCTATTAATTACTGGAATGATTTTAGCATGAATAAGCAACGGCTATTTTTAGCAGTAGGACTGATTAAGCATCAGAAAGAATAACCCAGGGAAATTGTAGGGCTCCTGCTGCTTAGGAAGGGGAGAATGGTCATTCCCGGTTGGACCAAAACGACCATCTGGCTCATGTGCCACCTCTGACATTGGCCCTTAGTGCTTGCACGGGGAATGATTATAAGAGAAAAAAGCAGAAAAGACTGTTTTCTCCCACAATATCCCCCTAATTTTGGCTACCTGTGGCTTTACGGCTTCATGAGCAAGAGGTAACATTCAGACAATTCTGGGTTTTTTTAATGAAAGATTTGTCTTTATGGATTTCTCCCACCTATTTCTCAGCCTTTTGTGGTTTTTGGTGCTAAGATATCCTCTGCAAAATCTTTGTCTGTCTTCAGCCTCACATCTGCTCTTTCTAAGATTAAATAACCTCAGTGCTTTTTCTCTTTCCTCTCTGGCCACATTTTCTTGACCACCACTGACTGGTTTTGCTTCTCTCTGGATCAGTTCCAATAGGTACGTCTTCTCACTGAGGTCTTCAGCTCAAGGTTGGAAGCCTTTTTAAAAGAGAGATTTTTGCCAAAGGTGAGGTATTGCTCTGAGCGCAGTGCCAGTGGGGTTAACATAAATTCTGCGGGTACTGACGAAATGTGGTTTGTTGTTTTTTTCTGACCATTCATTTCTGAAGCCATGGCACCCTTTTTAAAAATTCCAAAGACAAAGTAATAAACATGTGCTTTGGAAAGCAATGCCTGTATATCTCTTAGTAAATTAAATACCCTTGTAAGGGTTTTGTTTGTTTGTTTAGTTTTGGGTTGTTTTTTAATTATTGTTTTTGTCACTGAAACCAACGGCGAGAAATGGCTGTGCAAATGCTACCAATTCCTTTACCCTCCTAAGTAAGAGGGCTACATCAAAGCTATTGGAAATAGTTCCTAGGCCACACTAACTTCTAACTGCACAGATTTTTTTTTTGACAATAGTAGACATTTAGCTGCATTTATTAGACTTGGTGCTGTGTGAGTGTTGAGTAAAAAGACTGCTCTTAAATATAAAGAATAAATTGCGAGGTACTGGCAAATGATGCTGATGAGGTTGTAGTGGGACAGATAAAGTTTTGCAGAGTTATCTAAGTTTAGATTTTTAGCATAAGATAATCAAAAAAGAGACATCAAGGGAAGAGGGATCAAAAGAAAGAAACACAGGTAAGAGCGGCAGAAAAAATGAATTTTCTGTCTGAACAACCAACATCAGCCACAGTACGAAATCAGCCTGGTTTAGATAACCACTGAATATACCAATTAGATTAATTTTTTTTTTAAGTTTTGCCTGAAAATAAGGTTATAAATTAACCATATGCAGTTACGCTATTTGTAATACTGCAACTTTATGTTAGGGAAGTTATGTTGCAGAAGAAGAGATGCTGTGATTTCCATGTGTGGGGACACACAGACTCACACTTTTTTCTACTTCAACACCAGCAGCTTTAACCCAAAACATCTGACCCCTGTTAGTGTTTCTTACCATTGTAAAACCCACAAGAGTTTCAGCAGGAATAGCTTATTCTTTTTGCTATGTTTATAAAACTGTGCTGCTTGTAAATTTGGACTATTTATAGTATTATTGCATACAGCATGATGTAGACTTGATTTGTTTGCAATTAATGTTTTCTGTAAGAAACTTTAAAAATCAATTATTCATAATTTTCCATTTGTTTTCTTAAACCAGCAAAGTGTTAGTTGACCTGGACTAAAACCTTTTCAGGATCAGGAGAGATGATGGCATTCCAGTACATGACACATCCCTAAGCTGTGTTTAATTTGAAAGCACAGAAATAGCCAGTGTTTGCCATAGGGAAGTTGCTTTTAAAGAGAACTGAGGTTTTTTGGCCACGAAAATGTCAATTACAGCCCACTAATTGGGTTACTCCTGCTTCCATGTTGACCCTGACTGCAGTAGCAATATCTAGGCTGTTTGACCAGCTTTGCCTTGTAGCAAAGGTGGTGGTGGTGTTGCATTTGTGTCTAAGGTCTTTTAAAGCACTTTGCAAATATTAACCCCTTCGCACCAATGTGCTCTGAGTGAGGTAAATATTGGATTCAACTGTAAAGACAGAAGGGCAAGAGCAAATGATTTGTTCAACATCCACTAAATAATACAGCTTTTTTTAAAAAAAAACACCTGCAAAAGACATCCATGGGGACTAGAGTAAAAGAGTCAGATAGTTGCTGAATTGAATGAATCAGCACAGGTCCACCAGAGTTTTAAAGAGTAATCTATGTAAACATGATGTAAATACTTTACTTGTTAATTTGTCTTGTAGGACTCCTTTGGCTGAATGACAGAGCATATCAGGAAACTCAACATGAGCCGTCAGTGTGCGCTGCCAGCCCAGAAAGCCAACTGCATCTTGGGCTGCGTCTCCAGTAGTGTGGCCAGCAGGGTGACAGAGGGGATTCTGCCCCTCTGCTCTGCTCTCACGAGACCCCACCTGCAGTGCTGCGTGCAGCTCTGGAGTTCCCAACATAAGAAGGGCATGAACCTGTTGGAGAAAGTCCAGAAGGGGGCCACAAAAATGATCAGAGGGCTGGAGAACCTCTGCTGTGAGGACAGGCTGAGAGATTTGGGGTTGTTTAGCCTGGAGAAGAGAAGGCTCCAGGGAGACCTTATAAATCCTTCCAGTACCTAAAGGGCCCTACTGTAAAAGATGGGAAGGGACGCTTTATTGGGGAGTGGAACCACAAAATGAGGGGTAACGGCCTCAAAGTGAAAGAGGACAGATTTAGATTAGTTCCTTACTGTCAGTGTGGTGATACACTGGCACTGGCATGGATACCCAAGGATCAGTCTCCATCCAGGAGGATCCCAGAGCCTTTTGCTGAAGAAACTGGTTCAGTTATTACTTCTCTCTCTGTAGAGAGAGTCCTCAATCCCTGGCTTTCCAATGCAGTCTCCCCTGGTGTAATAGATGACTTTGGAGTTATGTCCAGCCCTTCCTCTACAATCCTGATTTCCAGCCAGAGCAGATGACTTTGCCACAATGACACCGGAGATCAAACTGAAGGTCAGGTTGCTCTCTGAACCAGTTCTGCTGGATCACAGTGATGGGAACAGTTGTATGAAGAGAGGTAATGACTTCAAACTGGAAGAGGGGAGATTTAGATGAGATACTAGGAAGAAATTTTTCACTGTGAGGGTGGTGAGACACTGGAACAGGTTGCCCAGGGAAGTTGTGGCTGCCCCATCCCTGGAAGTGTTCAAGGCCAGGTTGGATGAGGCTTTGAGCAACCAGGTCTAGTGGGAGATGTCCTTGTCCATGGCAGGGGAATTGAAACTAGATGATCTTTGAGGTCCTTTTCAACCTAAACCATTCTGTGATTCTATGAATATAACCACTGGTGGTCCCTGCAAAATCTGCCTTGCAGCCGGAGTTCCCAAGGTGCAAAATGCACAGTGATTCTTTTTACTCTGTGCTGAAATGCAGCCTCCTCGAGGGGTGAAATGGGAGGACTGATAAACAGCAAGGCTGCCTGGCAGCTCAGGGTGTGCAGCACAAGGCGTACTGTATCTGTGATCATCATTATGGGATTTAGGGTTGAAAAAGGTGTTTGTCTGGCCCAGAGCTTGGCAAGGCACATCGTTAACTCTTTCTGCAATTAGTGCTAGTGGGGAGCCCCACTGTGGTACATCTCACCTGCAGTTGGCATCTCTGATAAAGCAGCCCCCAGCACTGCTCTGAGATGGCATCTCAAAGGTGGCTTTTTTCTTACCTAGAGACTGCAATTGGCAAAACACTTAAGGACGTTCTTAACCTCGAATGTGCACATAGGTTCTATTTTGCTTACCTGAGGATGAGACTCAAGTGTCTTACTCAGTAAACATGACCTGAAACAACAGACAGGGACATCCTCCACACCCCCCTGACCTTTTTTTGCTGCTATTTAGCCCCACTAATACAGGTATTTCTTGCTTTTCTTGGTCATATTGCCCTGTAATCTTATGCTTATCGCTCTGTGTAAAGAGAGCTGAGACACCAGCTTGGATTGAAAGCCACTTGCTTTTACATATGTCCCTATGAATTTCTCTTTTAGTTCCTCCTCTGGCTTTTTTTCCTGCCTTTTTTTTTTTTTTTAACAACTCAGTTTTCAGGCACCTAAACTGTCTGGTAATTACACTGTCTTTGATAAACGTTTCTATTAACCACAACTTGCAAATACCTTGCCTGCTCTAACTACATGCAATTTATCATAAAAGCTTGTGAAACCTTTGCTTTTCCTGTTCTGTGTAGAAGGAAGGGAAACTAGAGGTAAACTCACAGTGTTATTTTAAGTAAGGTATTAAGAATGGGACTTCATTTCATAGATTCCACACACACCTCCTTTTTTTTTTTTAATGAATATTACTGCTTAGACTTCCTTTAGCAGAGTTATATATCTTGTTTTCTGGTTTTTATATTGTCTTATGTATTGTCTCTTGGCAATATACTTTGTCCCTATTTTTTTTTTTTCCCATTTCTTTGCTCTCCTTTCCAAAGAACCATGTCAAGTTTATTTAACAGCACAGTGATCTTCCTAAGTAAGTGCAAACCCCTGCAAGGGAGTGACAGACCTGTTCAGTTTCCCTTGAAAACATGTCCTCTCCAAACTCCATTCAGGTGAGTCCTAGGTCTGTCTCCATCTCCAAGAGATTTCCCCAGTGCAAAAAGCAGGAAGTGAGTTGAGGGAAACTGAGGGAAGTTTTTTCCAAAAAGGAGGAAAAGAAATCACCTTTGATATTTAGTTGATTAACATGTTATGATGCTTTAGGCTGCAATGACTGCTGTCTTGTCCTAACTGCGATCTCCTGCTTACTTAAATTTATTGAACCTCTTCCACTGTGCCCTTGCTATGGAGACATGAGTGCTGACATACCCTTTCCAAACAGAAAATTCCTCCCAAGAGGCACATACAAATGTGGGAAACGCTTTTTATGTGTCTGAGATACTAAGTCACCCAAAGTCTTTGCCTCAGCTGTGGTGGGTAGGAGTCATTTATCTTCTGAAAACACCTCGGCACAGGACATGTTAAAGAGCGGCCTAATAATGTGAGCCAAACAGCATTTAATAGATACATTATTATTAACTGTGTATTGGTGAACTGCAGCTGTTGATTTATAATAGTAACGCTCTTCCTACCCCTGGTTCCCAGCTGTGAGAAGCCAGCTCTTGTGATTGCTGAAGTTTCCCATCTCTTTGAGAGAGACTAGGGACTTGCAGTACTTGAAGGTCCTTCAGCTCACATCTGCTGAGAAAGTAGCCCCTGTGAGACACCTCAGGTAGGGCAGTTGTTTATGAAGACACTCAGAACCAGTAGGCATTTCTGTGAATTTTACTTTATCTCTCCTGGATGTTCACATTTAAGTGAAAGATGCTGCTTATTTATTTAAATTATTTCCTAAATTCAGTTTGAAAGCATTCATAAATTCAAGAATACCCGGTGTTTGGGGGTCTTTATTCTCCTCCGCCTTATGCTTGTGCAGAACCAAGTGGAACAGATGCTCCACTGTACGAATAATTCTCTTTTATCCTGGTTTTGTTCTCACAGTGCCCATGTATCAATGCCTTGTCAAAGAACAGTGTCAGCTCTCACATCTCCAGATCTTTCTGGATCTGAAAGGAGTTGAAGACCTCTGTGCTGAGCACAGTGGGGCTCTGAGAAACCAGCCCCGAGCATTACTCCTGAAAGCTGGTGTGGAGTCATCTATAGCTAAATAACTGAGTGCAATTATGACAACTGCTCTATGCTTTTCCTCCTTCAGCTGCATGCTGCGTTGGGCATTTTACCTCGACCTCTTTCTGTCCTACCCAAGAAACAGAACTCAATAAAGTGGTCTCATGAAGGGATGGGAAGTAGGGGATATTTGAGGGCTTAGCTTTTCTTAGGAAACCGTTCTATCCTTCTTCCTTGTCAGCCACCCAAGTTTCAACTTTTTGATATTCTCTCTTTTCTTGGTTACATCCGCATTTAATTATTCCTGCTGCCAAATCATGTGGCATTTTTTCCTTGTGACCAGCATCTTTCTTGAGCCAGGTTTGGTTTGCTATAAAATTCCTGTTGCTCTGTTCAAATGGGCACTTTCTATGTCTGGAAAGCAGTGAAGAGGAGGAGATTTCTAAAGATGGATAAATTCCTACCATCAGTCTGGTAACCCAACCTTCCACATCTCTGCTATCTCTGCTGGTCTGTAAGGAGTTCTTCATGGGAAATAACTTTTCTTGTACGGCAGTTCAAATATTTCCCTGCTGAAACTGGGGGTTTACATGACTGGTTTTATTGTTTCTTTCCTTTTTTATTTCTCTTAACTGTCAACACACCCTGTCTTTCAATACCCGACTCATTGGCAGAAACTGTTTGTGAATCCATCTTGAATATGCCAAAATATGTAGAAGTAAGTGACAAAACACACACAATGCAGTTTGCACTGTCCTTGTGGAGAATAAATGTTGACATTGTGAATGTCTCTACAACCACAATTTTTTGTGTCTGCTTTTCACCTGGAGAAGGTTAGAGGACCACTAAGCCTTACTGAAAATTTTGCCTGTGTTTTGCTGGCAGATGTCCCTTATGTCCCCAAGTAAAAAGATCAACTCGGAATATGCAAAACATTTATCTACTTACGTCCCTTTTGTGGAAAGTTCTTAAGATCTGGCTTGGGTTTTCTCTGTGTAAGATGGGCAAATTAAGCCAAAATTTATATTTGTGAAGTTCTCAAAACCAGTAACACCTAACTCTGAGGCTGTAATCATCAAAATCACTGGTCATAATGAGATTGCTTAAAACTGTTTAAAGCTAACCTCTGAGATATAGTGCAACGAAGAAAGATATCAACTGTTTCCATCTAAGCCCTGTCAGATCCAGAGATCCACCCAAATCTCCCACAGGGTCCAGCAAGATTGGACAGAGCTTGAGGCACCAGCTATGCCATGAGCATCTTCTTGGTGATCCTGACAATTCTTTTGAACAATACATTGCCCAAACAAGCACAAATTTCAATCTCTTGTCGCATGAGGCTTATAAGAAACTTTTGCCCATGACAAGGCTTCAGTTCATCTGTAGACATTCTTCTCCAAGGCCCTCATGCCTCTGTAAAATGTGACTGTGGGGTTCCCAGCTGATAAAGCCTGTGTTAAACAGCTTTCCCCTGAGGCAACACATGTTTCTTTGCTCCTGCTCCTCACCTGGAAAGAAGATATTTTTTCCCTCGTTTATTAACTTTTGCTTTTTCTTCAATTTAATCCTGATTTAATCCTTCAATTTAATCAATATTTTGTTAATGTTCTCACTGGAACACCTTATAGCAGCCTTCCAGTACTTAAAGGGAGCCTACATGAAAGCTGGAGAAGGACATTTATAAGGGCATGTAGTGATAGGACAAGGGGTAACGGCTTCAAACTGGAAGAGGGGAAATTTAGATTAGATCTCAGGAAAAAAATTTTACTCTGAGGGTGGTGAGACACTGGCCCAAGTTGCCCAAGGAAGCTGTAGATGCCCCTTCCCTGGAAGTGTTCAAAGCCAGGTTGGATGAGGCTTTGAGCAATTAGGTCTAGTGGAGGTGTCCCCGCCCATGGCAGGGATGTTGGAACTAGATGATCTTTAATGTCCCTTCCAACCTAAACCATTCTATGATTCTCCTGAAGCAGGAGAGAATGGCTGGAGCAGTAGACCAGCTCTGGGGCAGGAGATGTCTGATTCCCACTACTTTAAAATGTGTAACTTCAAGAAAGGATTCTCCTAGGTGAAATTGGAAGAATGAGAGTCCAGGCTCAAACAGAAAGAACTGGTTGGATTTCTCATACCTTCTCCTGAAGTGCAGGGTGTTATTTGCTTCACCAGGATCCTTTGGGGATTTTACTTAAGGTAATGGGTGCTGTTAAAAATGCAATAACAGAGTTCAGGCTCTTTGTAGAGAATTTGGCCCATAGCATGTGCCAAGTGATATGTATTGACGTTGCTGTTGCTATTCTTCAGCCCCCCAAGTGGCTTTTAAGGCTGCATCTGGGAGTACATGTCCCCCCCCCAAATCATAGCTCTAAGCTATAAACCTGTTGACAGGACTGTTGGCTCTTCAGAGCTGCTAGCCAGCGCTGTACTTTTCAGGCAGCCAGTATTAATTAAAGGTGGAATGACGAGTGTGCTCTCTGCCAGGCTTCTTTCATAGAGAAGGGAATGAGCAGGACTGCATGTCTGTACATGAAGAACAAGTATGGAGAGCGGTGAAGACAGCGGGATTCACAGGGTTGAAAGTGCTAAGACTGGGGGTATTTTTCTTCTATAACCACTCTACCTTGAGCTGTCACCTAGAGCAGTGGACCTGTGACACTGGGAAAGTCTTGATGGATTGCACCCAGGTTACCCATCCAAGACCCAGAGAGACTGGGAGAGATGGTATAATTTCACTCCATCTATATCTATATCATCTATATCATCTATATCATCTAGACCTAGATCTAGAACTATATCATCTATATTATCTCTATCTCTATGTCTCTATATCTCTATCTATATCTCTGTCTCTATTTCTTTATTTATATCTATCTGTATAAAATGAGCATGCTATTACTTCCCATCTCATCCCCAGTTTTAGGGTTCAATGAATGAACAGATAAAAAAGGCAGTACACATGTCATCTGTGCCTGACCCAACAGGTGTACGGGTCACTATGTTTTGACAAATATGTGTCTTTTCAGATGACAAAGGAGTCACTGAGCTGTTTCTCAGTGAGTGAGTGCACCCTCAGTAAGTTTGCAGATGACACCAAATTAGGAGGGAGTGTTGATCTGCTTGAGGGTAGGAAGGCTCTGCAGAGGGATCTGGACAGGCTGGATCGATGGGCTGAGGCCAATGGGATGAGGTTTAACAAGGCCAAGTGCCGGGTCCTGCACTTTGGTCACGACAACCCCAGGTAGCGCTACAGGCTTGGGGAGGAGTGGCTGGAAAGCTGTCTGGCGGAAAAGGATCTGGGGGTCCTGGTGGACAGTCGGCTGAACATGAGCCAGCAGTGTGCCCAGGTGGCCAAGAAGGCCAATGGCATCTTGGCCTGTATCAAGAATGGTGTGTCCAGCAGGAGCTGGGAGGTGAGTATGCCCCTGTACTCAGCACTGGTGAGGCCGCAGCTTGAGTGCTGTGTTCAGCTTTGGGCACTGCAGTATCGGAGAGACATTGAGGTGCTGGAACATGTCCAGAGAAGGGCAACAAAGCTGGTGAGGGGTCTGGAGAACAGGTCTTATGAGGAGTGGCTGAGAGAGTTGGAATTGTTTAGCCTGGAGAAGAGGAGGTTGAGGGGAGACCCTATCACTCTCTACAACTCCCTGAAAGGAGGTTCTAGCCAGGTGGGGTCAGTCTCTTCTCCCAAGGAACAAGCGACAGGACAAGAGGAAATGGCCTCAAGTTGTGGCAGGGGGGGGTTAGGTTGGATATTAGGAAAAACCTCTTTTCCGAAAGGGTTATCAGGCATTGGAACAGGCTGCCCAGGGAGGTGGTGGAATCGCCGTCCCTGGAGGTATTTAACAGACGAGTGGATGTGGTGTTGAGGGACATGGTTTAGTGGTGGTTTTGGTAGTGTAGGTTATGGTTGGACTCGATGATCTTGAAGGTCTCTTCCAACCCAAGTGATTCTATGATTCTATCCCGGCCCCTGAAGTCAGCAGGGGCAGCTGAGATCTCACCAGGCAAGAGATTCAAGGAAATGCAAGCGGCACGAGTTCCTGGGTAGGAACTGGGAAACAGTTCCCCACCAGATCCTGAGCAGGGGCTCAGAGAGCCCCCCGGCAGATGTCAGAGGTTCATAATGGAGATATGAACATTTTTAACTTGAGGTAGAACTTGCTTTTGGCCTAGTGACAACAGCAGAAAGCAGTCCACAGCTTTGCACTAAATGTAGCTCAGTTTCCACCTGCTCCTTTTCCTTTTGTACTGGTGTAACCTCTGCTCTCTCCCTTTGCATTGCAATTATTGCCCATCTGAGGCAATAGATGTGATGCACTTACAGAGGTCAGACAGGAATCAGACAGTGTCCAAGCGGGGAGGAGAGCAATTGTACAAACACTGTACAATTATTGCATTTCACCCTGATGGAATCAGCATGGAAAAATATCCAGAAGTAACCACTGGAGAGAAAAAGGCATCACTGGACATTGAAGATAGCAGAAAATCACGTCTGCAAAACCATCAGCTTCTGCTCTGTCTCTTCATCTGAAATGATTCACAGACTGCCTGTTGCGCTGGTAGCTCACAAATTGTTGGCGGAGGGTGAAGCTGTGAGTGGACAGCTTGCACTGCCTTGAGGGCACGGCTCAGGCCTGTGGACGGGGTCCTGGAGAAAACCGGAGAATCATCCCTCTTGCTTCTCCAGCATGCTCTTTCTTGTAGGCTGGGTGAGTGTAACTCATCTTGGAGAGTCTCCAGGGTAAATCCAGGCAATTCACTTGTTTGAAAGTGTTCCCCTAGGAGTCTTTTAATAGAGATGCTCCTGAAATTGAAGACATGCAATAGAAGTGTTCAAAAAGCACAAAAGCACAACAACAGGAAGATCTTAAAATAGGAATATTTGCAAATTATTCGGGTGGATTATTCACTTTATATTTGCTTAGGCTTTTGGGTTTTTTTCCCTCACTGCTTAACCTCTAAGAATGGGCAGGTGGAAAACACAGGTTCCAGCCTTTGCAGCTGAGCAAAACCTTCCAGATATGTAGGATCTTGGGATAAGATGTTTCTGGAGTTCACAAATATGCCAAATGAATGGACAAGCTTGAGTTATACAGTAAGATCAGACTTGATACACTGCTTAAAAGCTCAATTCTTGGGTTCTTCTCCTAGAAGATGAGTGAAATACATGATGGGGACCATCCTAGATGCACTAAACCCATCAGAGAAAGATTGAGAAAACAAATAAAAAGTGGAGAAAAAAATATATAGGAGCCATTCTGGAATACCTTTAGGTATTCAGGACACAAAGAGCAGAAGAAGGATTGAAACGGGATAATTATTGAATGTGGTCTGGAATCCTCTCTCATTCTTTGTGACCTCAACTACCCAAATTATCTGCCTGCATGATGTGCCAATAAGTGTATTGATTATGGGTCAGGGCCATGTGATCATAGCTTGCCTTATTTAGCATTCCTCAATAGTTTATCCCAAAGCGTTTTAGTGAGATGACAAGGCTCACGGCAGGGAAGGAATGCTGAGACCAACAAATGCAGCTGGAGGACGCTGTTGAGCTTGCAGACACAGGAGACCCTCATCAGGTCTGAAACCGAAGCAGCAGACTTGCACGTAAATACAGCTGAGAGCAAGATTGCCCTAAGTTATCTTAACTGTGTTAATTGGTGAGGTAATTTGAGAGGAAAGGCATCTTGCACTTGTGGAGCAAGCAGGTGTGTTTGTAGGGCTGGTAAGTGGTAAGGTCATTTACTCTGCAGGATGGAGAAACAGAAGAGAAGCAAATCTAGTGTTATTCTCCATTATAGACACTGGGAAATAGAGAAACAGAGCAGTAAAAAAATTGTCTAAGGTCACCCCACTGGCGGTAACAAAGCGGAGAATAAAACTAGGAGTCTTCAAGCTCAGTCCAAGGATCCTGGAATTTCCCTGTAATAACTGTAGCACAGTCACCATCAGTGATGGTGAGCTCTTGGCAGGCAACGTTGGATCAGATAGGGGAGGACTATCAGGAGCTGCAACAGGGAATACTGTTCTCCTGTACATCTCCTTTGGCCTGATCCTTCTCGACTGGGACCAATTTCCTAACTCTAACATATGAATGGTTGGACATTTCCCGAGCTAGGGATGAGGGTCTGAATCCATGACTCCTTTTTATGTTTGTTATTCAATGTAATATTCTCTCCTTCACATTCTGCCCAGTGCCTTCATCTCCTAGTGAGACCAATGTTCCCTGCACGACAGATCCTGCTTTACCTTCCTTACTGGGTGTATGAAAATGTAATACTGCAGAGCCTGACCCAAAGACTGGAGGGGCAACTCCAACCATGCTGACAGGTCTATGAGCATGGAAAATTTAACCATCATGATATGGTGTCATACTGGAGATAATAATTGCTCCCTCTAACATCTAAGGAGGAGAAAAGATGTAGGGCCATACTGGTCCCAGTTCTAGGGTTACTTTTACTGGCATTACCTCAGGTATCTGTACTTTATTGCGTGGCAGAAATATGCTTTTTCATCCTTTCCAAACTTTTATCCACATGACTGTTTCATGAAGAAATTGTTCTTTTTAGTCCGGTGCACTGTCTACCTGATAATAGAATCATAGAATGGTTTAAGTTTACCTTCCTCTTCTTCACTGTGCTTGTGGAATTTGGATAATTAGGTGAAGTCTCTGTGGTCAAAAAATGATTAAGACTGGCCTTACTATCTCCTGTGCAGGAGGAGTAGAAATTCACCTTGCCAGCATGGGATGCAGATAAGGAGGGAGCCCTGTGTAGGCAGGACAGCCCTGCTTTTCATCAGTGAAGACAAGATAACAGGAACCTGTGTAGTTCTTTGTTTCTTCAAAAGGCATCATGCATGTTGACTGACCTCTGCCTCATTACCTGTGAAATGCATATTAAAGCTGACACCGCTGCATATGCTAATGAAATTTTAAAGATCATACTAAACATATATAACACTCATCTCTCCACCCAAATCACACTACACATCACCTAGGGGAGGGAAACGTAGTAATTTTGGGGATAAAAAGATGGAGAAAATGACTGTTAAATTAGGAGAAGAATCTTGATACCTGATGAACCAGTCAATGGGCTGAGCTCTCCTCCTCCACCCCAGGCAAGGACGCCTTCCTGGGTAAGCACTGCACATTTCACCCTCTGGTGAATGTTACCCCTGGGCTGGTGGATTATTATTATTTTTGCTAGCAATATTAAAATTAATTAGTAGAGCTATTGTAGTCAGCAAATGTATCATTGGCAATCTTGAATCTGTTCTGTCACTCTCAAAATAACTAATTTTGATTTTTTTGAGTCTAACTCAGTGCAAGTCCTTTGCTGGGACTCTAATAGACAAACCAGTGAAAGTCCTGGGACTCTGACAGACACATATCAAAACTACATTCCTTTTAATGCAGCAGTACTTCAGGCATGAAGTCCACTGGAACTGAATTGGGGAGCATCTCCATGCCAGCCCAGTGGGGGTAAGCACTGTTACTCTGAGATAAGAAGCCAAGGATCTAATTATGAGGGAGAAAGAACTTCCTTCTTGTGTTCTACCCAGGGAGCTTAAGGTAGAGATGTAGGTATGTTCACTGGGGACTTTGCTTTGCAGCTGTCTTTTCATACCACTCTTCATAAGCTTTCATCACGAGTCAGTCCTGATTTAGCTTTTACAGAGAAATCTGCTGCCAGTCGAAGACTTAATTGCACTAGAGGCCTTCAACAATCTGTGCATTAATGAGCCAGAATTCAGATATTCATGACTTAATGAAAAACGCGGTAGAAGGGCTGGCCATAGGCTTCAGGCAGTTCTGCACTGAAGGGAGGAAGTGTTTGCTCTTGGTTAGGACATTAATACAAGGAAGATAGAGGAGAGTGGCTTGTCACCATCTGTCAGTTCAACCTGGAGTGCAGACAGGAGAGCCAGGCAGTTAATTAGAAATAAGAGCTGCTTCCTTACACAGACATATGTATATATGTTTATATATAGGCATGTGTGTATATCACCATTAGTGAAAGTATCTCTTTCCTTTCTAATTAGATGAGCCAGCCAAAATTTTGTTGGATGATATTAGCTCTGGAGAACTTGCTCAGCCACATCAATCTGCCTTCGCTTTTCATTTCTCATCATGAGCTCTAGGACAAGCTTAGGGAAACACAGCCTACAGCGAGGGATGATAAAACATCCAGGTACCTTGCTCTTTCTGAATGGGCTTCAGGAGAATGGCACTAGACCGAGAGAGGGAAGCCATCATCTGTGTTACAGGGTTTATTCTTCTTGCCGGCATCAACAGAAGATAATCTTCTCCTGATGTGTTCAATAATCGGTGACTGCAAATGTGCTTTGCTAACAGATGTGAAAAATATTAGGAAGGATTTTTTCACCGTGAGGGTGGTGAGGCACCAGAACTGGCTGCTCAGGAAAGTTGTGAAAGCCCCATCCCTGGAAGTGTTCAAGGTCAGGTTGGATGAGGCTTTGAGCAACCAGGTCTAGTGGGAGGTGTCCTTGTCTATGGCCGGGGGGTTGGAACTAGATGATCTTTGAGGTCTCTTCCAACCTAAACCATTCTATGATCCTATGATTCTGTGAACAAGCTGGGCTAAAATCTACTGAAGTCAGTGAGAACATTTTTTCCAGTGCCTGTGTCTTGGGTGCCTTTGGTAACCTCAAGTTGCATAAGATGCCAGAAAAACACCTTTTTTAGCAAAAAAGTCTTGCTTCCTTCAACCAAATTCAGTCTTAGTTGTAGAAGCATCTCTGAGAAGACAGAAGGCAGCAGCTGGTCTCAGCAGATTTCTTCTTGTTCCTGCTGAATGACCTCATCTTTTCTTTCTCACTGACCTCAACCGGACACTGGAGAGTTTAAATCTTTTCTCTCCCAACTTGCACCTGACCATATCTCTGTGTCCCTAGATTTGCAATCCTCCTCCCAACTCCTTATTGTTGCTTTTTCTCCTTTTTACAGTAACTTCCTTTCTTCACAGAGAACCTTCCAGTGCACCTCCACCATCAGATTCCCAGGTGTATCCTTGTCAGGAAAGTTTTATTTTTTAGTTTTTGGTAAATTACTCCCAGAAGAAATGTGGCATGAAGAAGTGATAAGACTGAGAAGGAGGAAAGAGTATGTGTCGAATTGTTTTGCTGGGCCTGTCTGTGAGGCCTCTTTGTGGGCTGTGAAGTCTAAAGAGTCTGTTTTTTCTAACAAGGAGATGAAGCCCCAGACAGATGTTTAACATTCAAATGAAACAAGTCTCCATCCCTCTGCTTCTTGCAGACATCGGTGTGTGCACATGGATAAGAGATGAGCTAAGGTTCACAGCTCACTTGTGGAATGACTCATCCCTTTAATTACATCCCTTTAATTACAAATTAGCCTCCTTGACCTTTTCTTCTTGCTTTCTTCTGAGTGCCACAGCACAGTCTGATCTCAGTGCTGCCAAGAACAGAAGTGAGTGACGTCTCTTGGTGGAAACACTGTTTGAGATGTTGCCACACAGTCATCTCCCTTAATCCCATGAGTTACGCCAAAGAGGCCCCTTCTTCTCAAAAAGGTCTTTGTGACTTAGGGCTGAAAAACACAAATGAAGACACTTAAATTTGAACCTAAAAACTCTAAAGACTGGGAAGACTGAAGAACTAGTGCTGGCATTTCTGGACTGATTTCCTGTTATGCTGTCTTCTGAGGTCCTTGAAACTCTATTGAAAGCAGTGATGTTACTTTGACATGGAGCTAGAATAACTTAAGGCTTATTCAGCATGAGTATTCCAGTAGAAATGCTTCTTGGCAAGAACAGACATGGAATCCAACCAGGACACCTCCAGAAGAGGACGGGTAAACCATTTCTAAAAATGGCAGAAGTGAATATGGAAAGTGAAGATTATCTGTGAATTTCCTTTACTTTAGAACATTGAAGTCTTCAGGAGCACAAGTTCCTAAAAAGGAGAAAACATTATTTGAAACTATTTGCCTTTATTCATCAGTGAATTTTTGAAATTTTCTACCCTGCTAGAGTGTTTGGAATAACACCAGGTTCGCCCACTCTGTGCTGACATTTAACTCATCCCATTATATGTATTACGCCACCACTGCAGCTTTATCTAGGATATAATGTAAGGAACATATACACAGATTTAGAAAAATACAAATTCGTATATGCTTATTTATAACAGTACATATATTTATAATTATATTCATTATGAAGAAAGTTAAACCCACAGTAGAACAACAATGGCCTCTTCAGCTATGCCATGAAATGCCATGAAAAGCTTTTTCCTCCTCAGTGAAAAATTTCCCTAACTGCTGCATTCTTCTTAAAAGAAAAAAAAAAGAATGTTTTGTTTCTAACATTTGATTTCAGCTCAGAGTTACTTCTTCTTCCATTGTAAAAAAGTACTCTTAAGAATAAGGTGGAACATTTTCTGTAATGTTAAATGATAAACACCGTCCAGGGGCAAGACTTAATTTTAATTAGTCTTTTTGGTTTGGCCCCCAGATTTGAAAATGGAATTATTTTTTCTAAATTCCCTTGGAAAACCAAAAGCATTACTTGTTTCTAAAGCTCAAATGGCTCATCTATATCACTGGCTGGAAAACAGGACTTTGCATCCCAGGTAGGATAAAGCCCCAGTTTTGTGGTCATCCTTAATGGAGGAGGAGCAGATCCCTTCTTCAATCAGCCTACATTTTGACCTGAGAAGCAGGACACGGGGCTGGGAATGGTACCAAGGTTCATGTAGAGACAAGGTGATGTATTTGCTCCTCAGATGCTCTTTCAGTATCTGAGCTCTGGTATCGAAGCCCACAGCTGCAACACAGCAGGGAGGTGAGACTTGTGGGCTGACCTGGTTAAGCAGACGCAGTCATCCCTGAGATCATGGTGGTGATGGGCTGGCATCACCCTCAGTGGGTGGCAGCTGTGTGAGGTACCGTCTGAAAGTCTTATGAGGAGTGGCTGAGGCAACTATATAGGTTGTTTAACCTGGAGAAAAGGAGGCCAAGGGGACACCTTATCGCTCTCTACAACAGCCTGAAAGGAGGGAGTAGCAAGGAGGGGTTGGTCTCTTCTCCCAAGTAACAAGCAATAGGAGAAGAGGAAATGGCCTCAAGTTGCACCAGGGGAGGTTTAGATTGGATATTAGGAAAAATTTCTTCATTGAAAAGGTTACCAAACATTGGAGCAGGCTGCCCAGGGAAGTGGTGGAATTGCCATCCCTGGAGGTATCTAAAAGATGTATAGACGTGGTGTTGATGGACATGGGTTAGTGGTGGACTTGGCAGTGTTAGGTTTATGGTTGGACCTGACAATCTTAAAGGTCTCTTCCAACCTCAATGATTCTATGATTCTATGAAAACTGCTGGAGTAAAGTGGGATCATAAGGAGATGAAAGACAACTCTATTTGGAAGGAGTTTCTTTGGGAGGAAAAAAAAGGGTGGAGGAGGGTGAGAAGTTGGGGTGAGAGACAAAGATCCCACCTATGGCTCATGACCAAAGGGAAAAGTTTTCAGAGGTTCACACAACGTTACTGAAAATTTTTCCTGTGATGAGAGCTGAGGTGAGCGAATTCCCCTGGGCTTTCTGTCTGTTCAACAAATGCCCCTGTTCTGCTTTTTCGCAAATGTCCTCACCACCAGGGTGAATGAGAGACTGAGGTGTGGCTGCCTATGCAACAGAAACCATCCCACACTCGGTGCCAACCAGATGGGAAATAACTCAGTGTTTACCAGGAAGCAAGTGGGAAATTCCACCTTACATAAGCGTCCTTTTGCCATCCTCCAGAAAGCTCCTCATGACCTGCTTTCTTTGGGATTTCACTGGAACTATTCAAAGAACTTCACACACATGTCTTGATTTCCAAGTTGAAAAGAAAAGAACAGGAACCTTGCTTTCTTTCTTACTGCACATTGCATAAAGCTTTAATAGCGAGTAATAGCTTACATCGGTTTGATTTTATTACACTTAAATGGGTAATTCTCATGTCTCCAACTGTGCCCAAGAGGACTGAATAGAACAGAAGTGGCTGTGCCACAGTACAAATGGATCTTTGAATTCCTCTTAGATTCCCATGGCCTGGATTGTATTTAATAAGTCATGCACAGTAAACAAAACCAAGAGATGTGAGGAGATTCATTAATACTTGCAAGGCACTCAGGTGCTGCCTGTGTGAATACCGGAGGAGAATACTGCAGTCAGAGTATGGGAAAAATTGCCCTGCTTATGTCTCTGCCCCTCCCCTTGCTCATTAGTGAAGAATGTTCCCTACCACTAGGGATCCCCAGACATAGCTAATGAACCAAAGCAAGCCATTTCTAATTTTAACCCTGCTTGCTTTTGACAGGGAGACATAAGGTTACATCTGAAAGTCAATGTCCCTAGCCCTGTCTTTGGTGATGGTTTGTGCTATCACAATGCCTGTTGGCTGCAGGGCAGAGATTTCTTACAGCATGCCTCAAGCCTTGCCACGTTGGACAAGCTAAACAGTAGGGCAGTGCGAACACTTTGGATGGTCAACATGGGGACTGTTCGGCTGAACACAACTGTGCCAGTTTGGTGGCAGACATAGTCTAGAACTCTTGCATCCTGTAGGTCTCTGGGAGCTACTTACTCTCTATTCCTCCCTTTGTGGGTGATGTGGAGTACGGAGACCTCTGAAGTGAGTATCTCATACACTGTCACCATCTTGCTGCACCATATTTCAATGTCTTGTTGATATTCTCATACTTTATCCAAATTCCACCCCTGCTTCTTAATCTGCCCTCATTGAATTCAAGGCCTCACACAATCTCTTCTGCCAGTGAAGGCAGACTTCTCCTCCCTTTCACAAGTCTCCATACACCTTCACGGAGTGAATAGCTACATGTACTGCCCCTACACTCTGTGAAAAATACCCAAATAACCTACTTCACATGATCCCAGCACCTCAGACAAAGCTATGGAAATTTTCTAGGATGTTCAGTAACATCAATAGCATCAGTAACATCAACTGGCCTGAGATGGGGAGCTGGCTTGATGGGACAGGGTCTTGACCTTCCCACAGATGATTTGCACAACTCCACTCTAATGAAGCTGTTACAGTTACTTAAGATCAGATATTGGAGCCTTTGCAGTCCGTTTAGCAATGCAAAGAAGGAATTACACTGTCTCCTTTAACACTTTTAAATGGTTAATATGTCACTGCTGGCAGCTGAATAAATTGTTCACTAATATGCAAATCGGCAGGTCTCCTAGAACTGTCTGAAGAACCTCATCTCAAGGTGTTTGTAATGCATGATGTGCACTTGAATGTTTGCAACACATTTCATACCAGTAATCATCTTCTTGCCCTTTATAAACGGAATCGCTGTTAAACCGTGACCTGTTTCACGCTGGCTTCGTCTACAACAGTAAATTAAAAAGCGTCAGGGAATGTTGCTAGGTGCCGGAAATTGATTTTTTAAATAATAATCCTATTGGATCGCTAGCATCTTCTTGGGCCAACTAACACAGTCCTCGACAACTCCTGAGCATGAGACGGGATTCATCCAGGGTCAGGTACTGAATGGAGTTGTGGTTTAGAAGCAGCCACTTTGTTTTGGAGGGTAAGGGAATAACGGTATAGAGGTAGCTTGTTCTATGCCTGGCAGTCTCAGTGCCAGAAAATATTCCTGAATTGAAAAATACAGAGTTTTCCATTGACTGTTAAGCAACAGCTAGACGGGGGGAGCTGGGGGTAAAAAGGAAAAGGCCTGGATCAACTTCAGAGTTGTGGCCAAGATGTCAAATGTCCTGTTGTTTCAGTAGTGACTTCTGTTTGACCATCAATCAGGCATTTTTCATGGGTTGTATCATTTCCCATCCTCTCTCTCTTTCGTGTTGAATTCCCCAACCAGGTGTCAGCTGCCCAGAGCACTCCTATTGACTACATGCAACATCTCCTGCTATTATTTCTGCTCTTCTCACAGGGATTCCTGGACCTTTGACCTTTTAAACAGGATATGTCTCCAGCTGAGAACCCATGTAGCTCCTGAGGGAAAGGAAGGAGTGCCTTGTTTATTATCGATATTTTTAAGCCTTAGGGTGACAGGGACAAACCGGTAACTTTCAGGAAGAAAAAAGAAAAAAGTCACTAGTGTCATAAAAAGGCCTGTCAACAAAAATCCACCTCTAACAGATGTCCCTTCCTCCGTTGTCCTTCTGCATTTCCCTTTGTCGCATGTAGCAATCTTTCCCACGTGTCCAGCAACCGTGCTGGGTGGTACTTCAGGGAGATGAAGTTGCTTCATTAGTGTCGCTAATACCCTAGTTTGCAAAACAACGAGAGATTTGCACTTATTGAGATTGCAAAGCTACGCTGAAGTTTTAATTTCCTATTTTTCTCCTGGTTAATGGAAATTCGGACACTTCAATCCCTCAAAGGCTTCTGAGGTTCTTCCTTCAGTATTTTGTATGTCTCAGCAGTGCGTGCAGGGCCTCCAAAATATGCAGTAAATCAGCACCATCCCTGAAGCACTTGCAACAACTGAAGGAGATGCAGCAAGGCTGCAATGTATTTATTGCTCTAATTTAGATCTTGCCAGACTGTACCAGTTTTACCCCTTGTACACAGTTTCTTTCCTAACATTTTGCACCTCCTTACCTGATCCTTTGGAACATCTCCAGGACTACACCAGCCCATCAGAGATGTACTAACGGTTCAACATACCACCTTGTGTCCACCACAGAGCTCATCATTCATATTTGGATTCATCACTGCTACTTTTCCCTTGATACCTTGCCTCTCCTACGAGGCTCTGCTCCAAGACTCTCCAAAGTACCACTTGCCAGAGGCGTATTTCTATAGATGATGTTGCAAGATGCACAGGAAACTGAGTCACAGTTACACAACAAGAGGCTGCCTGCTTAGCCCAAAGCTATTTTTATAGTCAGGGAATATGCATGAACGAAGGATGAAATCAGTTTTCACATTTGCCAGTAGTTTTTCGCCTGTGATCGTTTTAGCACTCACATCCTTGGTATGTTTTATATAGTTTCTATTTTAGTCTTGGAGGTAGCAGTTCTTTTTATTTTTTTTTTCAGGTGAAGTTATTCAAAAGCTTGGAAACTGCAGATCAAACAACATGTACATAGAACTGGGCATTCCTTGAGGGCTGCAGATCTCAATTCATAGCAGTGCGTCATTGAAAGGAGTGTCTCTCCCTGTATTTCTCAGCTGTTAGAATTGCGAGAGTATAAATAAGCAATGAAACAGCATCTCGTTGCTATTAATAATAAGAATATGGAAAGTATGTCACTGAATCTTGACTGCGAGAGCTTCAGCCACCAAGACGTAACTCTTGCTGTTGTCAAGTGTTGTTTTAAAATAGATCTAGTTCCTCTGCACTCTCCTGATTGCCAGTTATTAATGTTAACCAGAGCCCCTGCAAACTTGGATATTTCATCCAAAGCTTGGATGATACTTTATATAAAGTATTGATTACAACCCAGTGTACTGGCCAGACCTAGGAAATCTCTCTATCAGACCCTGGTCTCATTTGGAGCCATTGAATACTATGAAATTACAAAGAATGAATCATGCTTTATCCCCAAGGGCCATATGACATTGATGGATGACATGATCACATCCCATTTTGGACCAAACCATAAAATGTTTATCTACTTTTACTCGGGGCCTCACTGAAGTAGTTCTGTCAAAAAAATTATGTTATTAGTGGTTCACAATTTTTAATTTTAATCTCACTTTGATTAAAGAAAGAAAAGGCAGGTTGGAACTGTGTAGACTTCACTTGGCTTGGAAATTGAAGTTTGGCTGGTTGTGAAATATGATCTGGTGTTTGCAAGTCTATCTAGAGGCCCATGAAGCTCATTATGAGCATGCCTGAAGTCACCATGGCCATTATTGGGGTTTTAGCTCACAAATCAGCTTGACAGTGCAATATTCATTTATCTCACAGATCATAAGTGGGAAGAAGAGACTTGTTGAGGATCAGAAATGGTCTGGTAACAAAACTACTTTTCCTGAGATCCCAGTCAGCGACCTTTTTTGGTAGGAGTCGAGGACTGACGGGCCATGGGAATGGATCTGGGAGAAGTGGCATCTGGTGAGGCTTGGCTATGGGACTACCCTGGCTTTCCCAGGGGCATCACCTAACTGATGGCTGATATCTTACCCTTGTGCCAGGCAATCTCATGTTATTATCTCTCAGTTAATTACCGACAAGTTGTCCCTTTGAGAGACAGTTTTTCTTAATGACTGCTTATTCTTTACTTACATGCCCCACTTCTATTTTAGAAACTAAAAATTCAGTCTGAGTCCCTTAAAATGGCATGTAACACATCTCAACATGAGATATTTTTTCCTGCTTTACCTGCATTGATTTTTTCCTTTCAACAGGTCTGGCTTTTGCAGCAGTCAAACCAGCCCTGGTAGCTGTAGGCAGAGACACGTATTAAAATAGTTTTGTCTGCTTGTATTGTCCCTAAAGAGTTGTCGAGATTTAAGAATTTAATTTGAGCTCTGGATCGAGCACAAGCACAACCCAAGAGAGTGGGGAGAAGAAGCCAGGGGAGTGAAGAGCAGGACAGCACTCTTCCTTGCTGAAACAAGCAGTCACTAAGTTCACAAAATATTTTGGCCTAAAGGATGCACTGTTTCCCACTGAAAAAAAGGTGTTGGAAGACAATGATGGACTGTACCCAAAGGTAATTAATTTGCAGATGGAAACATCTATTCACATGTACTCTCTTTATCCACGTATTTATTCATTCTTTTTATAAAGGCCATTCAAGTCAACAAAGAAATTCCACTGCTTTCCAGGCACAAAGTCCTCTGTGCCACCCCTGTGGTGTCTGGCAAATTCTCCTTGCACTGACAGTACTAAGCTCAACATTGATGGGTCTGACAAGGAGTGGTAGCCACCACCTCTTAATGCTGTGAAGATATTCTTATCTGTTTGGGGAAGGAAACAAAAGACTGGTTGCATTTATTCTTTTAGCTCTCCATGGTACAGCGTCTCCCTGGGTTGCCACAGCAATAAAAATTTGTTACCTGTTTCTCTAGTGACATTGGCTAAATATTTTAATGCAGTTATGTTTAATCATTATTTTGTGTTTACAATAAAACCTCTGCAATTACCCTCAGGGACAATAACCACTTAGTGAACCATGCTGTGGGTAAAACTCCCCTCTCTGAATAAAGAAAATCTGTCTCTCAAGAAGAAAAGTGCTTCACACAGGACACTGCGAGGTTTCTGCCTGTTGATGCAGTTGTGCTCTGCACAGAAATATGTAAATATTCACTGAAGTGAAGGTAGAAATGAATAGGCTTTATAATGTGCTGGGTAGCACACACACCTGCAAAATATGCTCTCCATCTACACTTGCTGTAAGTATATCAAGCAAAAAAGAACAACTTCAGTGATAAGACCAGGAAGAGCTTAACTACAGCATGGGTTAGGCCCTATGCCAATGTTTAAAAGACCTGAATGAAAATCCAGTCTCTGCTTTAATTCTGAGTCTGAATTTTGAACTACGACAAGGTACTGAACAAACTCAGTAATCATGTTCATTGTTTCCTTTCCTGCTTTTTTTATTGCTTGTTTCCAGCAAGCATCCCACAGAAAATCTTTTCCTTTGTGCCAAATAAAATCATGCACTTTCAAATGCACACATGAAATTATGCACTTTCACATGCACACATTTTTATTTCAAAAATAAAAAAACCCACAAACCACAAAACCCACTAACTTTATCTGACCTACTGGAGACCTAGGAAGAAGAGAGGAAGTTTCTTCAAATTTGTTTGCTGCTGAACCACAACGTCATTCCCAGCAGAGGAGGGGGTTGAATGTAAGCTTTCCACCCCAGGGATGATTGTTCTCCCTTCTGCACAGGACTTGCATAAAGTAAATGGGGAGCACAATGCACATTGGTGAGTAATACACGGTATTGAGTTCTTAAAAATACAGATGCTTCTGATTCCAAGGCTCTGGCGCATCATCATACCTGCAAGTGTGACAGAATCCTTCTACGATTTGTCACCTGGAAGTGGCTCTGACTAATCCTCCCACAGCACAGTCACAGTTTGCGTAAGGGAACTAGGATGCACTTATCTGCTCCCTGTTGGTATCCTGATTTTTGGGGTAACCTCCTAGGTTTTTACCCCCTAGATAGAGGTGGCTGGTTCCGTTCAGGCTCTAAGACGTGCTGAACAAAAATTGCAGATGAATATTGATTTCTTCCCAAGCAGTCCTATGTGTGTCCCTTTTTCTCCCTCTGGCTTTCAAAGGCACTTTCAGGAGAGATTGGCATAGGTCACCTGGGGTGATGGAAGTAAATACCTGCAAAGGGGAGGAGGAGCACCTGCCATCAGCATAGGTGTTAAAGTCAAGAAAGTCTCTAAACCCCCAAAATGACACACCCCATACACCTCAGTTTGCTGCTTGATTTTTCTGCAGAGGGAATTTGCTGCCTGACATTTCTAATTATCACACTGCAGAGGTGCGGGGATTCTGCCGACAGTGAGGTGGACAGCTGCTGGTGAGAAAGATGAACAAGCAGAATTTTGAGGACTCCTTATGTCTCTCCAGCCTTGCTTGTTCTGCAATGACAGCTCAGCGTCATCATAGCCTCCCTGTCTACACACTGCAGAGGTAGTTTATGTTTATATTTAGTCCATATGTATGTAAACAAACAACATCTCATGGAATAACACGAAAGAGAATAACATCGGACTAAAAACAAAAGGGAATGCAAGAGACTTAGATCCAATGATCACTGAGGCCACTGACTTTGTGTTATCTTCAGTGTAACTGCTCTCAATTTGGCCTTTCCTTCGGTTCCTCTCTGCGATGTAAGGTAAGGGATACCAGTTTCTAATGGTATCCCAAGGCTTAGCTTCATAAATAATGAGTTGGATATTGGGGTGCAAGAAACAGGATAAACAGCAACCATAACCTTCACTTATGCGGACGTATGGGATGGTATAAAAGGGCAATAGGAGGATGAGTTTAGCATGAAGGAAATAAAAGGTTGATTCATGCAAACCTAATGTCCAGGGAGGAGAAGGAATCATTACCTTCCATATGGAAAATGTGCACACAAGTTCTGCAGAAGGCAAAGGGACTTCCATTAGCTAAAGGCAGTGCAGGGATGTGAGAGGCATGTGTTAGGTGGAGGTGGGTCTCAAAGGGAGATGTCAGAGTGAGGTGGGACCTCCTTAATTGCAACCTGGATGACCACAGGCAAGATGGCAGGGGAGGAGGGCAAAAGGCAAATGAGTTGTCAGTAGCTGAGGACAGAACAGATTCACTCTGTTTGCTAGGAGAGGCAGAGAAGTCAGCAGTACACATCTGCTGGACATTTAAGCCAGCACTTAAGGAGGAAATGGAGGTAGCATGTTAAAATATAACCTATCTTATTAGTCCTTATACAAGGGTCCTTTTGAGGGAGTGCTACGCTATCATGGGACACTTATCATCCCAAGTAACAACAGCTATGCCCCTCAGCTGAATTCACACCAGATGGGTCTGGACTGGGATTCAGCGGACCCAGTCGATAGGGCTGGATTCCCAGGCATAGCGGCACGCTGAGGCTAAAGCCAGATTCTCACAGCACAGGTATATTATCCCACAGGGAAGTTCTAGCCAGTTCAGGGAGAGTTTGTGGGATTGCAATGTAGAATTGCCACGGATGCCAGGAAGCAGTCTCCATCCAGGAGGATTCCAGAGCCCTTTGCTGAAGAAACTGGTTCAGTTATTACTTCTCTCTCTGTAGAGAGAGTCCTCAATTCTCAGCTTACCAGTGCAGTCTCCCCTGGTGTAATAGATGACTTTGGAGTCATATCCAGCCCTTCCTCTACAATCCTGATTTCCAGCCAGAGCAGATGACTTTGCCACAATGACACCGGAGATCAAACTGAAGGTCAGGTTGCTCTCTGAACCAGTTCTGCTGGATCACAGTGATGGGAACAGTTGTATGAAGAGGGGTAATGACTTCAAACTGGAAGAGGGGAGATTTAGATGAGATACTAGGAAGAAATTTTTCACTGTGAGGGTGGTGAGACACTGGAACAGGTTGCCCAGGGAAGTTGTGGCTGCCCCATCCCTGGAGGTGTTCAAGGCCAGGTTGGATGAGGCTTTGAGCAACCAGGTCTAGTGAGAGTGTCCTTGTCCATGGCCGGGGGGTTGGAACTAAATGATCTTTGAGGTCTCTTCCAACCTAAACCATTCTATGATCCTATGATTCTGGGCCAAAATCTACTGAAGCCAGTGAGAACATTTTTTCCAGTTACTGCCATGGTCATGGGACCAGACTACTATACATGTGTTATCTTAATTGCTTGCCTGGTGACCGTGCATGCATACATTGGTCACAGATTGTGATCCTCACATTTTAAAGACAAAATCTGGAAGGGAAAAAAACACCAGTAGCTATGTAGTATATGCCAGTTGACATTGCTTTACTGGCCCTCTGGTTCACTTGTTTCTTTAAAAAGGGACATTAAAAAGTTGAAAAGAATGTAAAAGGTAACACAGTTGTTGTAAAGGGAACTTTCAGTCCATTATATGAAATCCCATTCTGTGTTTACAGATAGCTATAAATAAGTGAATAAGAATTAGGCTACATATTTGCAATTTTTTTTCTCTTTGAACTTTGCTTGGTGGTCAGTGTTAATTACTGAGTCTCTGTGGCTGACTGGGAGATTCACATATATTTTCTATAGAATATTAGAAACACGCTTCAGAAAGCCCCTGCTTCGGAGCTGCCCCCTTTTCAATTCATTGTTAATCCTGCTGTAAGTTTTCATTAAGCTTCAGAAAATACAGTCTTTCAGTCTATTTCTCTTCAGCTCCCCGTTGGCTGTGAAAGAAGAGCAAAAGAAATGACCACAAGCTTTTTGTCAGTCATGAGAAAAGTTATTTTATAAATTGAACCTAAACTGATGAGTTTGGTGCACAAGGGAAATTATTTCTCCTTTGAATATTGTTCCAGTCATTCTTTTTTTCCCATCTGATCCCTCAGTTGTAAAGGTTGAGGTGTCCTCTTTTAGCTGAACCTTGAGGGAGATAAAATAATATGCAAAAACAGCTCAGGGTTAAGGTATTCAATATACGGTGTTATTCAAGAAGAAAAATACTTAACCAATACAGACTGGCTCAACTGATTAAAAAGTCAAAGTTAGTAGTATTGCACAGATACACAGAGAACATCAGAAAATCAATGCTGTATTTATTGACTTTTCCTTCTGTTATTACTATTTTTTGCTAATTCCACTGCATTTTTTTTAATGTTCCTTTATCACACTTTCTCTCCTTCCCATAACTCCCCCTGAGGGTTTATTCTTTTATTGCTTGCTTCTACCTGTCTGGTCATCACATTTCATCACTTACTGGTCTCTGGAAAGCAGAAGGTCAGAGGAGAAGCACCCAGACAACACTCAGACTGAGCCTTCCTGACAGCAAACTGCATTTTGAGTTTAAGCTCTATGTAAGATATCAAATCCAATTCCTTAATTTCAGCTTCATTTCCTAAAAGTGCTGTTTGCCTTATTTGCCTTTAATGTAAAGTGTACATTTTTTTTGTTAAATCTTTTTTTTTTCTTTCTTTCCCCTTTCATAATTACTTTGGGCAACACTTGCAGTTCCAAGAAAGAAACATGTACATTTGATTTCCTTTCTCTAGCACATAATGCCCATGAATAGAAGTGTTAAAGAAAATGCAATCATATCAGCACTGCAATTTACGTGCTTGTTCTCAGGGGAGAAGCTTTTTTCCCAAGGCAGAAGATAAGAAAGCAAAGGACTGTAAGAGACATTGTCTGTGTTTTTTAGTGCAAAGGACTGTGTTCAGAGCACTAAATACAATGGTACCTGGCATGTTGTATTATCTATATACACATAGCTAAAACGCAGGTAACTTAAAGCAATATATTCTCCTGGGGTACTGAGATGGGATATGTTATTATTCCCACTTTCCAGCTGGGGAAAACCAGAAGGCCACATATGGGAAGCAGTGATAAAGACAGGACTCAAGTCACATTGCTTGAGCAATACCCTACTGATATTTTTAGCTTTTGATTTTTTCTAACCAGTGACTAGTCTTGCTTTTCCTGTGAGCTAAGTTATAACCACTGGTATACAAGTCATTGGCTGATAATCCTGTTTCTTAATCTGCAAAATTCAATACTTGATTATTAAATAACATCATTTATTTTGAAAACTGTAGACCCATCACTACTTTGGTGGTCTATCGTATGAGCCTCTGAGCATAAGCAGTGTTAATCCTGAGGTTCTATCACAGATAATCCCTTAAGAAGATTTCTGCATTGTGCTATTTAATTAACAGCGATGTCTAATATATTATTATTGTATTTCCTGTATTTTATTAAGAATTAAAAGTCTGTAAGACCAGGGCAGTCCTGCATGGACAGCCAATGGCAGGAAGAAATACAGATTCTCAAAGCTTCTCAAAGCACATTTCTTTGGGTAATAGTAGCTGTAGACTTTTTTTATTTGGTTCAATCTCTTTTCATCTTTCTACACGTCTCAGATTCAACAGCTGTACAACCCCCCCTCCCCTCCCCCCCAAAAATCCATCAGCCCAAAAGGTTAAATGGGTTGTTTTCAAAAGCCAAAAAGGACAAAGGAGGAAGTATGTTGCTAGAAATTCATGACCATTAGGAACCAAGCAGTTAAGAGAACACAAGTGACAGGAAAAACAAGGATGTGGAGCAGGGTGAGAAACGAGCAAAGGTTAGGGAGCTTTCTAAGATAGCCTAGAGATGAGGTTTTCTGAGCTCTGGACGCATCTGTGTGACCTGAAAGGTCTATGCTGAGCCCACTTTGTTCCAGTTCACAGCCCTGATGCCTACAGAAGGGAAGCAGGAGGTCCAAGCACCCTTCTTTTTACATCACCTATTGTCACTGTATGATAATGATTTGCTGTATCATTGAAGGAAGGGAAGTTCAATCGACCAAGGACTTGACACCTGTGGAGATGTGTGACAAGGCAGAGAATTTTGGAAGGTGTTTGGTTCCTTGCAACACAGGTGAAATAGGGATGAGTGTGTGGAAGACAAGGCTACAGGCACTTTCTGTCCTTCTTTTAAACTTTTTTTCCCAAGATGCAGAAGGTCAGTGTAGTAATTTTACATCCCCACTTTGGAAATGGAAGTTAATTCTATATAGAGGTGCAAGACTCCTTTCATCACCTCATCTCAAGCTAGAGTCAATAGCCCAACAAGGTCAGATGAAATGTGTCCTGAAAGTGTTTCTTTTGCTCTGTTGACCATAGAGCAAGTCTGAGATGATAGACTGAGATGTAGGTATTTACCATTTAGGTAGGTGGAATGAATCCTGTCCTACATGTCTGAGTGCTCTTGACCAAAATGAATCCCTCACCCTGTCAAGGGGCATTCAGGACTCCCATATTTCAAGTAATAATGACTTGATGTGTGGGTTCTCGTAGCTAATGACTGACATTATTTCTGTTTTCCCTGGAAAGTCAAGATGAATTAATATCTGTTAACCATCACAGGGCTGGGGAGAAGATAAGATGAAGAAGGATCTAGCAGTTCGGCAGGAGTCAGTATTATGGGCAGAACTTAGTATAAAGAGTTAATGCTGGACTTGTGTCCCCCACAGTGCTTTGCGCACTGTGTGCACAACGGCACAGAGTCTCTGATTTTCCTAGATTGGAGCTCTCACTGGGACAGAAACATTCATACCACCTTCAGCATTTCCTACCTTCCAGAATAAAGCAGACCTCTTTTCATCTTAGTTCTTGCAATGCAAAACTTGAAAGAAAAAGATGAATCATAAAATCATAGAATCGTAGAATCGTCTAAGTTGGAAGACACCTTGAAGATCATCTAGTTCCAAACACTCTGCCATCCACAAGGACACCTCCTACTAGACCAGGTTGCTTAAAGCCTCATCCAACCTGGCCTTGAACACTTCCAGGGATGGGGCATCCACAACTTCACTGGGCAACCTGGGTCAGTGCTTCACTATCCTCAGAGTGAAAAATTTCTTCCTGAGTCTTAATCTAAATCTCCCCTCTTCCAGTTTGAAGCCATTACCCCCTCGTCCTATCACTACATGCCTTTGTAAAAAGTCCCTCTCCAGCTTTCTTGTAGGCTCCTTTTCGGGTA
Organism: Chionis minor; assembly: GCA_013398295.1. Classification (NCBI taxonomy): domain Eukaryota; kingdom Metazoa; phylum Chordata; class Aves; order Charadriiformes; family Chionidae; genus Chionis; species Chionis minor. The sequence continues at coordinate 216,182 of VZSF01007327.1, forward strand.
CTGGAAGGTTGCTGTAAGGTCTCCCCAGAGCCTTCTCTTCTCCAGGCTGAAGAATCCCAACTCTCTCATCCTGTCCTCACAGCAGAGGTGCTCCAGCCCTCAGATCATCTTTGTGGCCTCCTCTGGGTCTGCTTCAACAGCTCTATGTCCTTCTTATGTTGGGGGCTCCAGAGCTAGACACAGTTCTCTGTTAGATCCGGGTTAAATGGGTGAGGCTACAAATAGGTACCACACCCACAGCCACACTCAGTGGAGGATTCAGGCACATGAGAAGGTATTTAAGTAGAATTTGTATATCTAAATGCAAAATGTTTGGAAAATAATCCAACACTGTCTTAGAGCTGATGACTTCACAGGCACCTTCTTTTTTCTTATGCACGGTTCAGCAGCTCAGAGCTTCTGTACATTTTCTGAACTGGCCTGAGAGGAAGAGATGAGCCATGAAGAGCCAAACACTGACTGGGTTTCTCCTCCAAAGTCACTTGAGGAGCTGATCCAGCCTTTCTTTTCAGAAAATTCTGATTCCCACTGATAGACCGAGGAACCAAACAGTTTTATTCTTCAGTTTCCTCTGAATAAACCATTCTATTGCACCTTGCCCGTGAAAATCCTTGCCAATTCTTCTTTGACTCCAGATTCAAGGCTCCATCATTGATATGATTGGTGAGATCAGTAAGGTAGAGTGAAAGAATATTTGCCACCTTTGCTGTTCAAACTGTGTTACGATATTTCTGATACTGAAAAGAGCACAGGTGTCAGTGTCCCAAACTTTGTCAAAAGAGAGGGCTGATGTGGAGAACAAGCAGATAAGGACAAAAAGCCATGAAGGACTCCAGAGATGTTTAAGGCAAAAGAGACCTGTTTGTAGACTGCCAGAGGACAACTGCATGTATTGTGTTTTTACTGCAATCTTGCTTAATTTTAGCATGTAGAAATGTGAGGCATTTTGTACTTTAAGAGGCTTGGCTTCCCATGCAGCTTCCTCAGCACATTCTGGTTGAGGAGAGTTGTTTTTCTGAGCTGGCAGATGCTGATGGATCCCTCTACCCCCTCCCCCACCACTCACCCTATCCTACTCCCCTCTCCACCCCTCCCCCCCCCCCCCCCCCCCCCC
>VZSF01007327.1:217312-242072 GCA_013398295.1 Chionis minor
TCTTTTCCTTTAATGTGTTTGTTTACCTGAAATTTATCTTCACTAGAAGCATCACTCCTGAGATTTTATTAACCAAGTAACACAACAGGCAGGAATTCATCTGGTAACATCCTAGATGGAAGGAAATCTTCCTTCCTTGTGTATGTCCCTGCAAACATCTCCCTTTTTGATGAACTAGAGTTGCACAATTTAAAAAAAACAAAACAAAACAAAAACAAAAAAACCAAAAACACATAGATGTAAAATTTCCCAATTGGTCCTTGAGGGACAAATAACACTCTACCAATGGCATGACAGATGATGGCATCAACAGGGAAACGTTTTGGCAGGGGTTTCCACTCATCCTCCTGTGAGCCAGTTAGATTGTCCATTTATCTATTTATCTCCTGTATGTACAGTAACTGACCTACATGAAGATGGATGAGGCCTTTAACAACCCGATTTTTCCTTTTAAAGTCAGCCTTGCTTTGAGAAGGAGATTGGACCAGAGGTCTTCTCCTACTCATCCTATGCCTACATGTAGTGGACATACCACAGATGCCTTCAGTTTCTCATTGAGATCCAGATCCAAGCAGTGGCTTTTGGCCTTGCATTCAGTCCCAGCCTTCATTATCTTCATTTGCTGTGTCTCTTCCCTTCCTGGTTAATCTTTATAAGCACTGGGAACCCATTCCTAGTTTACCTGGGAAGATGTTTCAGATCTTCCGCACTTGCTGTATCTCCCTTCCCTCCCTTTGTCACAAGACTGACTTTTCCTGCTGACTTTTCCTCAACTAAAGAACAGCTGAGAAGAGCTGTAGTGGGAATTTAAAAGCTCTGTTTCCTTACGATGGCATTCTATGAGACAAAACTCACCTGAAGAAAAACTGTGTTTTGTCTCCCTTCCCTCCCTTTGTCACAAGACTGACTTTTCCTGCTGACTTTTCCTCAACTAAAGAACAGCTGAGAAGAGCTGTAGTGGGAATTTAAAAGCTCTGTTTCCTTACGATGGCATTCTATGAGACAAAACTCGCCTGAAGAAAAACTGTTTTGTCCATTTCAAAGGCAGGTGGCTGTACTTGGGGTGATACGTCCATCAGTTATTTCTTCTTTGATGTTTTTCCTTCCATTGGTGGGGAATGTTGGTTGAATTTCCTTTTTTTTTTTTTTTTCTCCTATTTTTTAATGACTCATCCTCTGTAGGTGTGAAAAGGAGCATTATGCACTGCCGGGAGATATAATTTGTGACTCATGTAACCGTGGGCTCTATGCTTTTGGAGTGATAATTAAAAGGAGGGGGTTGGAGCTGCCCGGGGGCTAGGTAAGTATGAGGTTGGAATAAAGAGTCTTATCCTTCTGTTCGGTAACTGACTGATAGAGCGAAACAAGGCTGAATATATAAGAAGGCTGGTTGAATTAAAGGTAAGCTTTGAACTTTTAAGCACTGCCTGCTTCTCACTGGGTTTGCTGCCTTCTACCAGAATGCCCAATTATACACACTAATTAACACGGCAAGTCCAGAAATTGCCAGAGCTATAGAAAGAGAGTAGGAGAAAGGCATCAGGTTTCCAGGAAAACTCTTTCAGCCATTCTCCAGATCTGAAACCCAGACAAGAGTTGACTTAAATGCAGAGCTCCCATTCTCAGCAAAAAAACCCTCCAAACTGGTGGAGTGAATATTGGCCAGTTTGTTCTAGGCACTGCATGCTCAAGGTCCCTCCTGAAACAGGATTCATATATATGATTTGATGAGCTTGGCAACACAGGGATGCTTTTCACTTTTTCTGATGCTCCCTTTTCTTGGCAAAATCATAATTTACTGAAATAGTAGCAAATATTCACAGACACTGAGATTCATAGAATCATATAATCACCTAGGTTGGAAAAGACCTTTAAGATCATTGAGTCCAACCATCAGCCTAACACTGCCAAGACCACCACTAACCCATGTACCTCAGCGCCACGTCTACCCATCTTTTAAATACCTACAGGGATCTCACACAGTTGAGTTCTATATTGCCCTTCACATTATCCCCTTTTTTGCTATCTCTGCTGTCCACTGGTGTCTGCTCGGGATTTTCACCAATTACTCATCTACAAGGAAACGGTCTTGAGTAAGGGAAGCATGGTTCAGGTGTTTGGATGCTGGGAAATCTGGGATCTCTTCATTGCTCTTAGGAAGAGAGCTCAACAGCTGCTCAATTTAGGTGAGAGTCACACCACCTAATCTGATGATTAGTTGGGATTCTGTCTGCAGTTGAAGCATCTCAACTCAGCTATTTGTCTAGGCTTTCTCTGTAGATAGATCATGGAAAAGGTCAGGCAGTTCTAAGATGTAATTCTTTTGGTATAAAGCAAAACCTCATTAAGCATAGTACAGTGTCAACTATGACAGTCAACCACTGTCAGGGACAGTGACAATATGTATGTCCATCTGGGTACTCCAGCAAAACACTTCATGAAGGTACCAGTTAAGTCCAGAAATCAGTAGACCACACTTGCATAACATGTTCTGAAGTAGTCATATCTGTCTTTGAGCACAGTTTTTATCTCCAGGTGACATACTTATGTTATTGTATCCATTCAGGTCCAAGATCCTGTATGAACTCAGATGCACTGGAAGTCCACTCAGCTTCACGCCCATACCTTGACCTGTAATGAAAGTGAAGGTAGACTACTGTAAAGAAAACAAGGGCATCCTACCACAAACTGTCGTCATGTTTCAGGAAAGGAGGTGTCTCAGAGACTATGTAAAGCCTGCTGGGCAGTTTGTAATTGATGTTACACAGAAGTTGCTTAGATATAGGTTGAGGATTCAGGGTTCACAACTGAAAACTCTAAGTCATGGAGAAAAATCTTTCCTGCTTTAGAGCACTCTGGAGAGTTAAAAGGAGCTGAATAAAGAACTGAACAGTCAGACTTCTTTGTCCAGTTTCAGCCTTTCATTCCTCATTACAAATGTTCAGGTCATCTAAATATTGTTCCTCTTCCCTTCACCTCTGCATCTCTCAGCAATGGGAACTGAAGCAGAAAACTTTCAGCTCAACATCACAAACACTTCCCACACGAATGTTGAATATTGCCTTGCTAGAAGAGAGTCTCTGCTACTGGAAGGAAAACATACCTCTAAAGCATGCTTTCATTTCAAACCACAAAAGCTGAAAGGGTCTTTACTCTCCAGTTGGGCTGTGTATTAGCCAGGGACTCTAGATATAGTGTGGTTTTGAGACTTTCAACCTTTTGTAAAAAAGTCTTACATCTATTATGAAGTTTTAGGGATTATGGAATTGAAATGATTTTTTTTTTTTTTTTGGGATAGCCACCTGTTATTACACCATTGCCTGCACTCTTGGGGGGAAAATTGGTCTTGAGATGCTCCCTTGTAGTTCTTTTTTCCTACTGTGTGGGAGAGATCTTCTCTCACCTCGTATGGGGCGAACAATAAGTAAATCTACAAAAAAATGAAGAACCAAATCCATCTGAATGAGAAGTTTCTTTTCATCAATATGAAATTTCCTGGCTCTTCAGTGATTCTGTATAAAAAATAACACAAAATACAATGACTTTCAGCCCAAGCAAGTACACTCTAAGTCACTGAGTATATTCCAATAAAGAGCAAATACTTCTCTGATCAGAGCCCTCAGCAATTGCATCAGCTCAGAAATATGTTTCACGTTCATTTTCATGTTGCAGCATACTGTAAAATGCATTAAAGCTTTGAATTAATGCTTGGCTTGGGCTTTGAAGACAGCTTGAGATACTCAGCTCAGATACCATGATGACAAGTGTGGTTTAAAATACCTAGAAAGAGATGAGATGTGCAGGCAGAACTTTCTAATGTTGCTTGAATTTGGCTCCTCATCACCTTTGCTATAAAAAGCTCAAGAGGAGAGAATGGGTTTTCTTTCTGCTCAGTAGAACTTTCAGGTGCTGTTAAGGTTATTGCATACCCACCCAGGATACAAACGGTATGGGTTAGTATGGCCACATCAAGGTATGCAGTCCCTTTCACATATGATATACCTCCTGGCATGTGGGTGTGCACACATGTACGCATAAAATTTAACAGGTATAATTTACATTTTAGCAATTCATCTGGCTATAAAACTCTTCAGCAAATTACAGTGTTGATTAAAGTGAATGGCACTGGGAGAGCCTTTGTAATTTTCTCTCTGTGTTCGGGGAGAAGGGGATGGCATCTCACCATCCAAGAGTAGTAATTCATTGTGGATAAATAAATTTACTTGCCAGAAATGCAGGCTTCTCTCCCCAAGCAAGTCAACCCATCTGGAGTTCCTGCTCCCTTTTTTGTCAATGGGGTTTAGGGCAGGAAAATTCTTACAGAAAACTCCATAAAAAAGACTTTTTGCTAAAGCCAAGAGAGAAATCCCAGCCACCACTATGCTATGGAGCACAAGTGTGTGGTAGGGAAAGAATGGGGATCAGACAGGCTCTCAGCCAACCTCAGGAGGGTGAGGGCACTGGAGCTGAGGGACCCAGCCCATGTTAGAAAATTAAAGTTGCTTGAGGAAAATTCTCTGGGACACAGGCCAGCTGGCACATAGCAATATTATTTTCTATTATTTAGCTCTTTGACTTTCCAAAACAAGGTATTCTCATCAATACTGCTTGCTGGGGATGGTCTTTGACCTGTAGTACATCCTGGCCCATGACGGAGAAGCACCCAGGGGAATAAGGTCTTGACATGGGTTATTCTAAGAGCACAATGGCATTGAAGTCAGCACGTGGGACTCTTCACAGGACTGTTTAATTTACTAATGAAGGAAACTGCCTGGTGTGTAACCCCTCTTTTTGATGATGGGATTTGACACCCTTTCCAGCAAGGGAATCTGTACCCTACCAGGCTGCAGAATACAGAGAAAGGGATAAGCGTTGTCTCCATTTTGTGTGTTCCTCCTGCTTCATTTTATCCCCCCACACCGGGAGAGGGACCTCACAGCTCTCCCATATACTGGATCCAGAGCAATTGTGTATGTATGTGGCAAACGCGAATATCTCTCCCTTTAAAAATCAGTGTCTTGAGAAATGAGGCTGAATAAATATGCTACAGAAAAAAAGAAGCAGAACCGAAACATTTGCTTCTCCCTCTGTATCAAAGACTCAGCTTTAATACAACAGCAAAAAGTCCACTCTCCCATACTGACTACAATTATGTTTTCATTTGTCCTGACTCGGCTGTGACCTGCTCTTGCTTAATGTGAAGTTAGTGTGGTGAAAAATCGATAAAGCCATATAAGAGTGGCTTCTGCCTGGGTGGTGGTGTTTTTTTTTTTTTTTTTTCCCCCCAGGGAATTCATTAACTCCTAACACTGCTGCCTTCTACCTAAAACCCCTCTAATCCACCATCCCTCCCAATAGCTTTTCTCCTAATAACTGTGTCCTGTTCTCTCCATGGCTCTTTGATCAGCAGCTGTTTGGGAGGGGTCCTCTAATTCTTTGATCTTTCTCATTTCTAGCAATTTTTTAAATGGTAATTCTTTTTGGCAGGCATTCTCTTGAGTTCAGCATCCTCTTTCTAACCCAGTGATTTAGAGGAAAGTGGTAGCAACCCCGCAGAGGGATAAAACATCCTGTGATAAAGTTTTCTCTACACATCTGCATTTACAATCTGCATCATACCACAGACCCGGAGCCCCTTACAAGGTGGTTAGATATTTTTTAGCTTGTCTGCAGTACTTCTGGCTTTCTTAGCAGACTGATCTAGTGCCCAAATGTGTTTTTATTTAAGATCCTGATGTCAATCTAACCTGCCACAGTGATCTTTGTCATGTCCATTAATGGAGCCAAGATCTATAATCCCATTAGAGGCCTAGATGGCCTAGGAGGTAAAGGAAGTAAGACATGTAAATCAAAAAGAGGCATAGGTGCTTCGGAGGAGGGGAGAGTTTGCTGAGAAACTAGCACTAAACTCTTAGTTACCAAATTATTTATCTGTGCCTCATTTTCCCTGTCTGTAAAACAGAATAATTGTGGAAGCTTTTTACAAGTTTTGAGACTTGGGTATGAACAATCTCATTAAAAGTTCTGACAGCACACTAATTATTGCTACCACGAAATAAGACGCACGTCGTCTACCAGCAAGAAGCATAACTTAAAATGAAAGACTCAGAATTCCGAGAAAATTTTCCAAAAGAGGGCGTTCTTCAGAAACCCTGTTTTTTAGACTTGTACTTGTATATCTATTTCTGTTGTAATTTTTTACAAAACCTGATTTTAAAACATTGACATTTCCTACAAAACGCAATTTTGATGCTTCAACACAGTCTAATAATAACACTTGCATTACTCTGAGTGCAGGCATGAGGATAAATATTCTAATAAATAGAACATAATGTGTCATTCCAGCAATAGGGGCCAGAAAAATATTTAAAGCAAACAGACTTTTATAACAGTGCGATGTTGCTGAATTTAGCTCTTCTCATGCTCCCAACGCACAGAGGACCAGATTCAACCCACCTGATTTTAAGCACTGGAATGAAGTACCTACATTATAGCGCTCTTCAGCTTCCATCAATGAATGATGAGTGCCTTCCAGGGACAATTCAGCTCATTGGTGGCCTGACTTGCCATCTGGAGGTCCCTGTTTCTCATGATTGATTTCAGCAGGACTAGAGTAAATGCTAGTGGTAAGAGCCTACATTTGGACAGGGCAGGTGTAAACTTCTGCTTGGTTAAAAATGTCACTCAAACATGAATCAACCACTCTCTAACCTAGAAATAACAGTAGAGCCATGTGTTGATAGCTACACAGACTTCTTATGGGCTGAGACTGGTCTTGGTAATAGTTTGCCTTGGCTTCCTAACAGATGGGTCATTAATGTGATTGATACTGATATCACATCATCAGAGCTAACTTAGCTGGGCTATTAAAACTAATTGCTTGTCAGGATGAGCCAGAAACAATTAGCAAGAGACACTGATTGTGTCGGAGGGGATTTATCCTTCTATCAGCTCTAAAGACATCATGGCTTTCAACTCTTCTGGCACCTTGGTTGAGTGGCAGCCAAGCTGAAGGCTGGGCAAGTAACTTAGAAACAATTCAGCATAAATAATAAAGTCAGATGAGCAAGCTGGTTAAATCTGTCCATATTTATTTAGTTAATTTTCTCCTTCACTAGTTTGGGCTGTGGAAAGCCTAAGAAACCACTGTTAAACAGAGGTGTGAGATGCAGAAGGGACTGTTTAGGAATATTTAAGTAATGTCTCAGAAGAGTGACATGTCCATGTTGACTCCTCAGGGTGTTGTTTGGTGAGTTTGTGCACCTTAACTGAGAGGGGAAACAAAACCACAGTTTGGTCTTCCAGAAGAGTAAGGTGCTACGAGCAAAAGAGTATTTCCTGGAGGGATTTTTTCAAACCACTTGTAAATCTGACACTGCAGTATTGCAGATTTTGGTGATGGAATGACAATTATTTTTTTCTTTGTTGAACACAATATAGGAGTCTTGACCAACTGCAGGTTATACAGAACCACATTACACTTTTGCCATCACATTATATACTTTAGCCCTGAGGCAACAGCTAAACTCAATCTGGGGCTATTACATTTTGTCTGTATTTGAATTTTGCTGCACTTCACAGTAAAGCCAGGCAGAATTCCCAGTTTGACCTCTGGAGCACGTTCATCTGTCATTAGAGGTGAATGGTTTTTCATAGATGAAAGCTGACCCATGAAGGCACATGAGAACCTAGAAATAACATTGGTCTCCTGGTGCACTGCATCTGGTGCCCTGTTGGCAATAGCCACCATGCCTCCAAATCCCTTTTTAAATAAATGAACTACTTCTTTGACGTAAGTAGTTTTTTCCCCTGTTTGTCCAAATGGAAGGCTGTTCTAATCAGCTGCTATCTCCTTCTAATTTCTCTCCTGTATCTATGTATAGCTAATTTAGATCAATTTGTTCTTTTGCCAGTAATGTCCTTTAGTTCAAATAGGTCTCATTCCTTGGTATTTCCCTCCCAACTGTATTTATAAACAACAGTCAATTCACGTCCAGCCATTGCTTTTTTCAACTGCATGAACTTAGCTCATGTAGTCATCTCATGAGGTCAGAGAGGTTCTCCTTGTCCTGAAAAGCCTTGTAGTCTTTGTTGCATGCGGTCATGATAGAATTGGTTCTTTGGGAACAGAGGTGATTGGAGCTATGCATGATATTCCATATAAAGTTGTACTTGAGACTTGAATAATCTAATTCATTCTTTATCTCCTTCCAAAATATCAATGACTGCTTCCCAGGGCTGCGTTTGTCATGTTAGTATGGTTAACTGTGAGTAACTAGAGTGGAGGCATCTATCTTGGCAGAAGTTACTCCCTTGACTCAACAGAAAGTGCATCAATAAAATCAGTGCTGTTTACTGTGTTATTTCTCCTTCTCAACAAGAAGAAGACACCAACATTTGGTAAGGTGATTCATGCTATTGATTCTGTCAATACAGGAAGTCAATCTTTATTGACTAACAAGGGATTTTGGGGTGATTAGCCTGTGATCACCTGTGTTGCAGACAGTGAATGTTAAATGAGAGGGATCTTACCCCACTGAGTTTGATTAACATCCTTGGAACTTTCTTCTCTATCATTTCCAACTGACTAACTTCCTCCATAGAGCACATGTTCTTGCTACTGGTCCTTGCAGCTCATGTTAAATTTCATCTCACTTTGAATATTTTTATCCTCAAGGTCAATTGTTTCTCTCTTTGTGATAACTTGATCCGTCTTGCTAGGTAAAATTCCTTCTAAATTTGTGTATTGAAGTGAAGACTCTACTGCTTTTTGCATCATCATGATTAATGAAAAAAATAAGTAAATTCAATCCCAAGACTGATCTTTGGGTGAATTAGCTAATAGCCCCTTTCCAGCCTGATGCTTCTCTGACAGTCCTATTTTTCTTTCATTCTTCCTTCCCCTCCCTACCTTTTCCTCTACTTGTATTAGTCTTGATCTCCTAGGAAAATATGCGTAAGGGCAGCAAAGTGGAAGATCTCCCTTTCTTAGTGGCAATACTCGTTTACACAATCTTAAATCACTCAGAGAACAACACTGAAAAATTCAGACAGGGTTTACACTGCAGTTGTAACATTCCAGAGTAGGTTTTGCTCTCTGTCTCTCTGATCCTTTTCATTTTCCTTTTTTTGTTCACTTCCCCACTGTCACAGTGAAGTCCAAAAGGGACAGTACAATGTTCAATGTTCTGTCAAGGAACAATTTGACTTGTAGTGGTCTGGAGAACAGATGAAATGAGAATAATCACAGAATAACAGGTTATCTCAAACTGGAAGGGTACTCTGGAGGTCTGCATCAACAACCTGCTCAAAGCATGGCTGATCTTGAAAGTAGTTTCAGCTTCAAAGTCAGATAAGGTTGCTTGAGTCCAGTCAAGACTTATATATTCTACAAGCATAGAGATCTCATGAGCTCTCTGGCCACCTTCTTAAGTGTTTTCCCCTCCTTACATTGATCTTAATATCAAATAAGAATTTTCTTTGTTGACATTTTTGTCTGTGGCTATTTGTGTCTTCCCTTTGCACCGCCAAGAAGACAGGTATAGTCAGTGAATGATGGTTTCTTCTAAGCCTAGCAAGTATTAATATACTTTATATACTTCTCTGGAATGGTAGAAGCAGATCCTTTTGGAAGGTGGGCTTTTATAGAACAGTAGGCCAAACAACTAGAATGAACATTATTCTTTAACTTATTCTGGATAAAAAACTTCATATTCATGGCCAAGTCCTGATGCGGCTTAAATGCTTCACTGATGTTGCTTTAGACGTAAGGCACTGCAATTCCTGTCCACAGCTGGCAGGATTCAAAGTTGTCTGCAGTCAATAGGAGACTGCACTGTGGTCAGCGAATGGGGATTTAATCATTTTTACCCATACCCTTCATTTTAAGGAAAGATAGAGTGTCTAAAAAAGGGCTTAGTTCTGGGAGAAACACAGCTCAGAGAAGGAAGATCTGGGAAGGCTGTGAGTTAGAACAGAAACTTTTCTTTAAGTATCTAATTTAATAAGAATTATCTTTTTATCAATATGAGTTATTTCTCCTTTTAAAAATCCTGAATTCAAATATATGGGACTTTTTTCTTCCTTATGCTTTGTTTTCCTTTTTTTTTTCCCCATTTTTCCCCATTCTGTTCCTAGCTAGAAGGATGCAAAGAGAAAATAAAGGGGGGAAGGCAGAAATATTACTTTGAAAACCTATTTTTAACTGAAGTTGAGAAAAGGGAATTCTGTCTGACTTTTCCTTTGCAAAAAAAGCAAAAAAGAATAGCTTTAGGACTTTCTCAGGAAACCCATTTTCATCAACAGAGTCAACGTGGTTGTCTGCAAGACAGAGATCACCTCTTATTTCCAGCTGCAGCCCCTTCCTGAAGTTTTCAATATATGGGCTTTAACAGCACTGTTTGTGCTTGTGCTTCCTTGATTTTTTAAGGTACCTTTGTTATTCCAACTCAAGGTCAAAGTCCAAACTAGGCAGTTGGGAAAAAATTGAAAAAGGAGAGGAGACACTTCAGGAGGAGTGAACAAAAGCTTCCATCTAATATATGGAATACATTTATTTTTTATTGTTTTGTTTATTTCTCAGCTATTCCTTTTAATTAGAATACCAATTGATTTTCCATTGTCAAGAATAACTAGGTTCCAATCAGCAGAGTCTGGAATATTAAGTAGACTTAATTTTTTTATATGGAACCCATAACAATGTTAATATTAAAATGTCATCAGTCTTGCTGAGATACATAATGAGCATGAAATGAACATATTTTTTTTTTATCCCCCTCCTTTTGCAGATCCAATTTAAATTACAAATGCTCTTGATAAAAATTGCACAGACTAATTTGGGTATCACAGACAATTATTTCCAGTTTGGTGAGGAAAAAAAAATCTCCAAAAGAAAAAAAATTTGGAGAGGACTTTAAAACTGTGTACGACGGGTTTGAAATGTTCCCAATCCTCATGTTGTATCAAGAGGGACAGTTTAAAGAAGTTAAATACTTCTCCTTTTGAAATGGCTCCTCTCTTTGGGAAGCAAATCCAGATTGATCCATCTTTATCAATTTCTCCTCTGAATATGCATATTCTAGAATGACAGCTTTGTTTCTAGTGAACTTTAGTCCATTTCAGGGATTCATTTGTCATATGACTTGTTTAATGTGGAACAACAGCATTCACAAAGTGTGTTAATTAGGAATGGGTTTTTTTGCTTTAAATTAACATCTTGGCTCTGTCTAAATGAACTTAGATGTGCAGGCTCTGTGCTGTGAATGAACTTGGTATTATGTTTCCTAATGTAAAGGCATGCATTTCCTACCAGCTTGATGGGTTTTCAAAAACCCATAGCAACGGGGTTACTTGAGGTCTGTTACACCGAAAATGGTATTGTCGCTATACAAAGATGAAATAGTACTATTTTTCAAGTGGATATGGTTATACCTCTAGAGAAGTACTTATATCCACACAGATAATGCCTGAAAAGCAGGCAGAAAATCAGAGCAAGTGGCTAATAAACCAGTCTGACTGCTTTCCTAGAGTCTCTCTGCAGTATGCATTTTACATTAAAGAATGCCCAGGTATAGTAATTATACCTATAATTAAAGTAGGTCTTGGATGCTCATTTCTTCATGGCAGGGTCTATCTTTTTATTAGCTGATCATATAAACTAATTTATATATGCTTATTATGTAGCACCCAGAACAATAAGTGCACTGACTTATAGTTAGCTACTGCAATAAATAAAAGCTAATAACAGACTTTGGTGTTGTAGTCTCAGATCATCCACAGGATGTATCAATTTATGGAAAATGGGGAGAAGTGGGATAATTTTCTGCTGCTTCCTGTCCTGGGGTTGTTCCTCCTCCCTTGTAGGCTTCAGTTCACTTTTAAAGGGAGACTAGATATCTGGCTCAGGGTCACCTAAGGTGGGATTTGTCTCATTTAACTGCAGTCGCTGCTGGTGTGGGGATTTCTGTTTGAGAACTTTTTTTTTCTTTTTGCCAGCAGAGAATGATTTCAGAAAGCTAATGGAGACCCAGACATGTCTCAGCCCATTGGGAGCAGATACATTTGAAATGCCAGCAGCTCTCCAGTCAGCAGCTGGCGTGGCTCTGGTCTGGTATTGGGAATCCGGACCTGACAGAGGCTCTCCAGCATAAAAAAAAGTGCATATTTACCATTTACCATCGCCTGTTTACTTTCCGTGACACGTGGGCCAGTAGAGGACTCTCTGGTCTGGACATAGAAAAGAACAGGAATAATAATAAAGAATTCATCCTTTACTGATCCAAGGGCATCACTCTTTTATGCCAGTGTCCTGACCATTACAGAGCAGAAATTGAGAGAGCTGGAGAAAAAGGAGCAAAGGCATGAAGATCTGACCAGGCAGAGAGGTAAGGCTGATAGATATCCCTTGAAAGCATCTGTCAGGTAGAGACAGCTCACTCCCGTCATTCACTGAGTAGGCTGCAGTCTTCAACCCACGCTACTGTGTCATTATATCTTGCTGTTGGAGGATGACGTCTTTGTGCATTTGAAGTTCTTATTTAGCCAGCTTGCGTCCCTGGATTTGAAAGGAAAACACAGTCATCTTCTCCTTGTTTTGCCTTGGAGCTTCTCAGAAGTAAATAGATTTGGAGTTGTCTTCTCCTGCAGACAAAGAAATGGAAAATCCTCTCTGCAACTGTTCTTCTATAAGATAATATAGGCTCTGTCAATCTAGTCCCAAATAATTATTTATAATGGATTTCTGAAAAGATCAGGTTTTGGCCCTTCACTATCAAACATTTTCCCCCAGGTATTTGCCAGGAATAAAATAGAACTATCAAATTTTATAGCTGTCACTAAGCTTTGGGGACACTAAGAAAGAAGGATGGGATTGTCAGTATGGTGACACATGGATCATTTGATAAAGTGTGTTCAGATAAATGGTGTATATTTCAATGAGGTCAAAATTCTACATATATCCAAGAGCAAATAAGGCAGATCAGTCATCCATCAGGGGCTGACTTCATCCTACAAATTAACATATAGAGTGGATTGATTCTTTATAGGGCTTATATCAAGTAGTAACTCTGAGAAACACTTATTGCAGATCATCAGCCAAATATGAGCTCCTATTTCAGTGCAGGAGCCAAAAAGGGCTAATGTGATTCCTTGAGGCATAAACATGGATCTTCAGTTTGGCTGAGGTTGTGTTAATTCTGTGTTTGTCACTGATGAGATTATGGCTTGGCTTACAATGGAAAGAATGTGACAAATTGGAGAGGGTTCAGAGAAAGGCTATGAGAATCATTAAAGGATCGGATTTGGCTTAAAATGAAAGGAACAAAGCCTACTTATTGGAGAGAAGGTCAAGAAATTGTTTGATCACAGTCTGTATAAATTTACATCAGAACCAGACTATTTAGCCTAGCCAACAAAATTTTGACAACATCTATCTGGAAACTGAAGCTAGGTAAATTCAAAGAAGAAATCTCATTCAGCTTCCTTCTTAATATTAAATATAATCAATGGATACCTTTTTTTTCAGGGTTACTGAGCAGCATAATTCATCATTGCCAAATTCTAAATCAGGACAGGAAGCATCTTAGAAGTGTGTGGGAATACAAACAAGTGTTGACTCCAGTAAATCTTCTGGATAGCAGACTGGCAGCAAAAAAATATATATTGGAACACAATGAACTTTGACTACTCCTGTAGAGAGTTTATTCTGTGGCCTGAAAATGTAGGACTTGATGCATGTCATAAACTTTTCAGACTTTTCTCTTCTGATCCCTAGAATAAAACAAGACAGAGGATTTTATCCACAGGATCCAACAATTGCTGTCTGAGCTGGAGAACATTATTGGAAAAGCAAACAATATTAAAGGTAGAATGTCCTGGAGTGAAGAATGTTCTATGGCTTCTGATAGACTATTACCACGTCTAGTTATTTAAACTGCCGAAATGATTCTTTTTCCCCCAATGTGAACAGCCTTTTACAACTTCTTACTTTCACATCTTGATAGTAGCTGCCTAATCAAGGTCAGTTTAAAATCATGCCCTGTCTCCAACAGTAGCAAACACTAGAGTTTTGAAGAAAAGTTCAAGGCATCTCTAATAGTGACGAGTCAAACTAAATAACCACCTCGGTGTTCTTGATTCAAATGTGGAGGAGACAGAAGGAATGTAGGTGCCGCATGTCATTGTGAAATGATCGCTACCAAATCCTGGTGGTTGCTGATGATTTTGCTTTACTACTGCAATGTAAAGACGGTGATGGATATTCTCCATCTGGCTTGTGGTGGTAAGTATGTTTATCTAAGAGGACATGCAGGAGTTTTGAGGGCACTCTTATTATGTGAGGTGTGACGCAGTTACTTCTGTTCAGAGTGCTGAAAGGAAACCTGCGATACCAGAGCTAATGGTGTGGATCCTGAAGTGACAGGTCTGTCCACCAGTAAAGCCTGTATTTACAGAAAGTAAAACCTATTCGAATGCTTAAAATGCTCAAAATGCCTGAGCTTATATATCTTCTACAATCAGGCTTTTGTTCTTTAACTCTTCCTAATAACATTTCAGATGTCTTCCATTATAACATGCAAACAAATTATTCTTAAATCACTAATTAAATCAAGATTTCTCACTGTTTTTCTTTCTGTTCAGTTTCAAGCTGAAAAAATAGCTAAAGCATCCCCAAATTTTCATGCATGGTTCACTTGTGCCCTGGTGGCCAATAAGGCAAGCCACATCCTGGAGTGCGACAAACACAGCACGACCAGCCAATCAAAAGAAACGATTATCCAGCTGTAATCAGTGTTGGTGGAGCCTAACTTTGAATAGTGTGAACAGTTCTGTGCCCCATAATTTAAGAAGGATGTGGAGGTCCTTAAGCATGTCTAGAGGAGGGCAACAAAGCTGATGAAAGGGCTGGAATGTATGTCCTTCCTGTTGGACTGCAGGTCCTTTCCCTTCCCTTCCCTTCCCTTCCCTTCCCTTCCCTTCCCTTCCCTTCCCTTCCCTTCCCTCCCCTCCCCTTTCCTTCCCTCACCTCCCTAAATTACTGAGCATGATGTCATATGGCATGGACTATCCCTTTGGTCAGTTGGGGTCAGCCATGCCTCCTCCCCAGATTTTTGTGTATTCCCAGCCTATTGTCTGGTGGGGTGGTATGAGCAACAGCAAAGATCTTGAGAGCTTAGCAACAACCAAACCCACCAGTGCACTAGTGACACCCTTCTCATCCCAAATCCAAAACATAGTCCCACACCAGCTGCTAGCAAGAAAGTTAACTCCATCCCAGCTGAAACCATGACATCTATTCAGGCTCATTTAAATTTTTTTGGTCCCTCAGTTGGAGGACATTTCATCCAAGGAAGGAGTGAAGAGAGAGAAAGAATTGGAAATAATTCTTTGGGTCTCTTGCCAAGAACCTCCCAATCCTACCATGTTTGGCAGCTCAGAAGGAAAAACATGCCATTACCTCTGGTATTTTAAAGTGATACAGTAGAGTGGAAAGTGATTCAAAATGCTGAAGTGCCTGCAGCAGCATTAGAAATGCTCTATTTATAGAGTGATCAGTCAACACATTGCCAGCACGATGGCCACTGATACAGTGAGGGAATTAAAAATATATGTATTCAAATGAAGTTAGAAATTAAAATAGAAATTTTAAAAGGATGAGAGCCCAACTATTAAAAAAAAAAAGAAATCAAAAAGGTACCAAGCTATTTGTGAGCAGTACAATCGGTCAAGCTGAGATGCCTTTACTGATTTATCTTCTGGACTCTCTGATAGGTATGTTTAATAACTTTCACTTCTTTAGGGATCAAAATTTGGATCTTTGTTTTCTACTCTGAACTGTCCAGGGACCTACATATTTAAGATCTCTGGTGCTGTCAAATTTGTTTGAAACTGCTCACGGGGTTTCAAGAAATTTTAGGAAGTGATGGGCAAACGCAAGGCTCAAATAAATAGTAAAAAAAATCTCACTTTTTTTAGGAAGTTGATCTGGGGACACATTTTGAAAAAATGTGGAGAAAAACTCCTTCTTGCTCAAATTAAGAATTATTTTAAATTCCTATCGGGCTTGCATTTGCAGTAGTATTGTTTGCGTGTGTGACTGGATAAAACAAAGTAAGAAGCAGAAAAAGCCAGATGTGATTCATCCTTTGAGAATAATCCTTAACGCAGGAGAAGACAGAGGGTAAAAGGATGATGAGGGACTGTTTCCCATGCCAGGATTTCTGGAAGGATATCCTTTTAACACTGCTCCTAATACCAACAGTCTCAGCCCAGTGCTGGTGTCCCCATGTTCTCCTGCAGGAGTGCTACTAATGCTGTTCTTACATCTCAACAAGAATAGCAGGGCATTAAATATCTGTTAGTCCATGAAGTATAACAGCACATAGTGGCACACAGAGACTGCACTTCAACTACTAACAGAAAAAGTGGCCGCTGATTTGCAGGTAATGAATGCACCTGAAACAAATGAGGTGTAGCATTGTCCCAGTACATTTCAGCAGATCCAGATCTTGGAGCCTGCACAGTATCACATGCTATGGTTAGTGCTGGGAAGAAAGCCCAGGTGTCTTGGCTGCTAGCCTGGTGCACTAGCCATCAGGTTACTGGAGCAAATCTTTCCAACCCTGAGCTCAGCCACTACTTTGTGCATGGTCCGTAGAAAAGCCCTCTGGCAGATGGAGAAGTCCCATCTAGAGGTCCTTTCTGCTTCCAAGGACCCATATGGAGCTGCAATGTCAACATTTCCAGCAACCCAGTGAGGCCAGCAACCCAAAATTCAATCAGAGCAAAGAGATAAGAAAGGGATAACAGATCCTCTTGGGTAAGTACAAGGGATCTCCTCCCTGCTCAGGGAAAAGAAACAGAAATCTCCATCTGAAGTTAACACTGGTCAGCTCAGCCAGTAGCGTGCGCCACCCTTGCAGCACAGCTCATTGCCTGTCATGATCCCAGCCCCAGCAGCAGTGTGGTCCCCACATATTGACCCCGGTGCAGAGGCCAGTACCACCATGGACAGAAATGCTCTAGGTGCCCATGTTAAAGACTTCCTGACAATGAGATAATCCAGGGTGGATTGATGTGGACAAGAACGTGCAACTTCACATTTTAAGAATTTTGTTATTTTTCGATTCTCTCTCTTCTTGGGAAGTGATAACAGATGGATTGGCCAACAAAGGATCTCCACTCCAGGTTGCTGGCAGGTGTCCGCATCATGGGAGGAATATGGAGTATCATAAACAGTCTGGCTGAGCTCTTCACCTTCACATACTTGGGAGAAAAGTCACCTGCTCCATGTGACTCCTGTGACACCTGAGCACTCCACCATGCTGGAGCGTATCCTAAGGATTGCTGTTCTGCAGGACCATTGCTAGCATTCAGTGGACATCACCTTCCTTTTCCTTTACCAGGNGCTGCTAGCAAGAAAGTTAACTCCATCCCAGCTGAAACCATGACATCTATTCAGGCTCATTTAAATTTTTTTGGTCCCTCAGTTGGAGGACATTTCATCCAAGGAAGGAGTGAAGAGAGAGAAAGAATTGGAAATAATTCTTTGGGTCTCTTGCCAAGAACCTCCCAATCCTACCATGTTTGGCAGCTCAGAAGGAAAAACATGCCATTACCTCTGGTATTTTAAAGTGATACAGTAGAGTGGAAAGTGATTCAAAATGCTGAAGTGCCTGCAGCAGCATTAGAAATGCTCTATTTATAGAGTGATCAGTCAACACATTGCCAGCACGATGGCCACTGATACAGTGAGGGAATTAAAAATATATGTATTCAAATGAAGTTAGAAATTAAAATAGAAATTTTAAAAGGATGAGAGCCCAACTATTAAAAAAAAAAAGAAATCAAAAAGGTACCAAGCTATTTGTGAGCAGTACAATCGGTCAAGCTGAGATGCCTTTACTGATTTATCTTCTGGACTCTCTGATAGGTATGTTTAATAACTTTCACTTCTTTAGGGATCAAAATTTGGATCTTTGTTTTCTACTCTGAACTGTCCAGGGACCTACATATTTAAGATCTCTGGTGCTGTCAAATTTGTTTGAAACTGCTCACGGGGTTTCAAGAAATTTTAGGAAGTGATGGGCAAACGCAAGGCTCAAATAAATAGTAAAAAAAATCTCACTTTTTTTAGGAAGTTGATCTGGGGACACATTTTGAAAAAATGTGGAGAAAAACTCCTTCTTGCTCAAATTAAGAATTATTTTAAATTCCTATCGGGCTTGCATTTGCAGTAGTATTGTTTGCGTGTGTGACTGGATAAAACAAAGTAAGAAGCAGAAAAAGCCAGATGTGATTCATCCTTTGAGAATAATCCTTAACGCAGGAGAAGACAGAGGGTAAAAGGATGATGAGGGACTGTTTCCCATGCCAGGATTTCTGGAAGGATATCCTTTTAACACTGCTCCTAATACCAACAGTCTCAGCCCAGTGCTGGTGTCCCCATGTTCTCCTGCAGGAGTGCTACTAATGCTGTTCTTACATCTCAACAAGAATAGCAGGGCATTAAATATCTGTTAGTCCATGAAGTATAACAGCACATAGTGGCACACAGAGACTGCACTTCAACTACTAACAGAAAAAGTGGCCGCTGATTTGCAGGTAATGAATGCACCTGAAACAAATGAGGTGTAGCATTGTCCCAGTACATTTCAGCAGATCCAGATCTTGGAGCCTGCACAGTATCACATGCTATGGTTAGTGCTGGGAAGAAAGCCCAGGTGTCTTGGCTGCTAGCCTGGTGCACTAGCCATCAGGTTACTGGAGCAAATCTTTCCAACCCTGAGCTCAGCCACTACTTTGTGCATGGTCCGTAGAAAAGCCCTCTGGCAGATGGAGAAGTCCCATCTAGAGGTCCTTTCTGCTTCCAAGGACCCATATGGAGCTGCAATGTCAACATTTCCAGCAACCCAGTGAGGCCAGCAACCCAAAATTCAATCAGAGCAAAGAGATAAGAAAGGGATAACAGATCCTCTTGGGTAAGTACAAGGGATCTCCTCCCTGCTCAGGGAAAAGAAACAGAAATCTCCATCTGAAGTTAACACTGGTCAGCTCAGCCAGTAGCGTGCGCCACCCTTGCAGCACAGCTCATTGCCTGTCATGATCCCAGCCCCAGCAGCAGTGTGGTCCCCACATATTGACCCCGGTGCAGAGGCCAGTACCACCATGGACAGAAATGCTCTAGGTGCCCATGTTAAAGACTTCCTGACAATGAGATAATCCAGGGTGGATTGATGTGGACAAGAACGTGCAACTTCACATTTTAAGAATTTTGTTATTTTTCGATTCTCTCTCTTCTTGGGAAGTGATAACAGATGGATTGGCCAACAAAGGATCTCCACTCCAGGTTGCTGGCAGGTGTCCGCATCATGGGAGGAATATGGAGTATCATAAACAGTCTGGCTGAGCTCTTCACCTTCACATACTTGGGAGAAAAGTCACCTGCTCCATGTGACTCCTGT
Organism: Chionis minor; assembly: GCA_013398295.1. Classification (NCBI taxonomy): domain Eukaryota; kingdom Metazoa; phylum Chordata; class Aves; order Charadriiformes; family Chionidae; genus Chionis; species Chionis minor. Next base: position 236,773 of record VZSF01007327.1, read on the forward strand.
GACACCTGAGCACTCCACCATGCTGGAGCGTATCCTAAGGATTGCTGTTCTGCAGGACCATTGCTAGCATTCAGTGGACATCACCTTCCTTTTCCTTTACCAGGCTAAATTGTAACTGATCTAAAGAGAACGAGGACCAGTTGAACTGAGGTGGCCCTTTCCATTGCCAGGGCTGCGCTGACGCAGTGAAAAACGTGCCATGAAGGGCTCATAATTCAGATAGGAGGAGTAATAGGGAAGACATAGCATGAAGGAGATGGGGAGGAAAAAAGGGCTTGTACACAGTTATTGAGAACATTAAACTTGGGGGTGGGAATAAAAGGCTGGTCTTTTGACTGCCAGGTCAATGTTTCATCAGCTAGATCACTGCCTCTCAAACAGTAGATGTTTGGGGAGCACGTGGCTATCTGGGTATCCTGTCCATTGATGGTATAACTCCTACCTAGCACAGTGACATGCTCAAGGAGGACCTCCAGGAGTCAGCTGTTCCCTCCAGGCCTGTGAATAGTGGAGCCAGCAGCCCAGGAAGAGGCATAACAGGAGACAAGTGTAAAGGGAAAAATGAGCTGTCGTTCAGGGTCTCAGCATCTCTTGCTCAGGCACCAGCAATATGTTGGTGTGGCTGGTGACCTGGAACCAGTTGAATAATTAGACATACCATGGATGGAGAAAGGTCAGGATGAAGCATATGGGCCGTAACAACCGTCTAGGAATTTTTCTGACTGATCTGACCTTTGTGCAGATGGGTTCCCGAGCTTTGTGTTTGCACTGATGACTTCTCTGTTTATCTTCTTCAGTATTCTTTCTCTTCTTCATCCCAGTTCTCCCGTGTCACATAATTTATGTGTAACTTCATTTATCTCTGTCACCCACAAAAAGGCATAAAACCAGCCATACTTTGTCAGATAAAGACCCATCTAGACACTATCCTCTCTCTGAGTGACCAAAAGCAGACTTTAAGCATGGCAAGAGCATAAGTAGAGAGTGAGCACAGGAGGATCTTTTTTTTTTTTCTTCCCTCTAGTCTCCCATTGTTCAGTCATTTTTATCTCTGAGACTTCCAGAGACAGAGATGCTTTCTGTCCTAGTAGCCTTTGATGGATTTATCTTCCAGGAGCTATCCATTTGTTCCATGAACTCAGCGGAGCTTTTAGCATTCATAATATCCTAAGACAGCTTAACTACACTTTGAATGAAGAACCACCTACTTTTGTTTCTTCTGACTCTTCCTCCTGATGAGGTCTTATCATCACACTGGAGGAAACAGAACAATTAACCCTTATCCATTGTCTCCAAGCCACTCATGATACGCTCCATCAAACACAATGACTTCCAAGCTGGCAGATCATTTGCTTAGTGAACCCTACAGGCCTGGCAAGTGCATTTGAGCTTTCTGTGTGAAAGCTCTCAGAAAACCCTGTTGTCAAGACTTGGTAGCGCGTAGTAGAAACTTGCGAGGAAAAATAGAGTTTGAGGAAACACAATCCAAATTGCCATTAAAAGTAATATATATATATCTGTTTAAATTATACCATGCTGACAATCAAGCACCTATTTACCTGCCAGAATATGGGGTTTGGGTCTCTGATGTAAAGAATTGGCATTTGGAAATCTGTAGTTATTAAAAAATAACATACTTGTCAGCAGCTCTGAGTCAACCTGATGGAGCTAATCAAATGGCTTCCTAGGAAAACAGGCAAACTCAGACTAAAACCTCAGGAAACTAAATCACAGAGATGCTGGCAAGCTGCAAGGGACACAGGGCACATCAAAGAGCTGTAGCCTTATAGGAACATTTTTGTGTTCTAGTGTAAGCAGAAACCATGACCTTATGTATACAACAGCCCATTGAGCCATGTGTCCTACACCTCAACCTGGTGGTGAGTGATAAAAAATGAGCCTCTCCTGAGACACAGATGTAATGCTACTGCTTTTTACCTTTATTTTAAACTCTGAATGTCAGAGCATTCAGGCGTTTGAAGACTTGAATTTTTGTGGCTTTGTAGACTGCAAAAATGTTTAAATGTCCTGTTTTGACATGAGGAAGAGAAAAACACCTTCTTATTGTCCCAGGGCAAGAGTTGCAGGGTCAAGTGGAGGGTGTAGATCTTTGTGGGTTGATACTCAGGAGGTTAGAGATGTGTCTTGGGTCCTACTCCTGTTACCAGGCTTGTTATTACCACCCATCAGATCTCAGGCGTGCAAGCTATCTAGTGAAGTGGCAAATTCTTTAACAATCTTCAGCACGCTTGAAAGCAAAGGGCCTTAATTACACTATGTCTTGGGCTGCCTGTCAGCTGTTGACAAAAGGTGGGTGCAGAATGCACTGCTTTTGATGGGGATGAACATGTCTGCCTCTGGCAGGACATAGCTAGATGATTGCTTTCCAGACAAAGGTGACTATAAAAGTACAGCTTCCTTCCCCAGCCAGGGTAGAGCAACCGCACCTTGTCACAACCGGCATTAAGAGACAATATCAGCAGGACACTATCAACTGCACTGATTTACCTGCCCACCTGGAGGGCTTGGAGTGAAGGTCTGAAGCAGAATCAATGTGGTAGAGACTCAATCTCTCTCACATGTGGGACAGTGATAAAAAGCTTTAGATGTTTGCTGGTGTCCCTGTCCTGATGTCCTGCATGCGACCTGTGCATGTTGTAATGACTCCTCCCTTTCTGGGCCATGGGGATGTGCCAACCCCCAAACACAGCACGACACCCCACGCAGCACATATGTGTGGGCATAACCAAACCATGAGATCCTTGACAGTGGGGATGAAGAACATGAAGAAGTCTGTGATCTAGTCACCAAGACCATAGTTCCACAGAGGGACAGAAGGAAGAGGAGGTATTAGTGTCATGGCAGGAGATGTGCGAAATCTAGAGAATCATGGGGGAAAATAAATGAATTAAGACAGAACAAAGGCTGCTTTTTAGGAAGAGGAAATTAGTTTGGCTTAAGAAGACCTGTTTATTGCTTTTATATGGGAAACTCTGAGATACAGCGTATTCATTGCGGGAGGGCAGAATTCAAGGGCAGGAGCTGACAACCCTTCTCCCGACATTGAACAGGCGGGCTAGTGATTCACTACAATTTTTATGATGCCAGGCACCATTACAGGACAGTTGAAGCCCCACATAGGTGTCATCCCAGGGTGTTTACTGGGAAATTTCCAGGCAAATACCAGCTCACTGTTTCAACCCTTTAACCTGGCCACAACACCACCAGAAGGCACCCCAACTCTGCATGTAAAGTTGAAACTCTGCGTAGCACTGTGAAATCACTTTGTTACACTGACTCAGGCTCATCTCTAGATAAGTTGAACTCATATCTGCCTATTGAAGCAAAGCTAAATGTCCAGAAGACTAGAGGGGCCACAAAGAAAAGATGCTTAGAGCAAGATCTTGAAGAGCATTACAAGGGGGGAAAGTAAGTGTTTCTACTTCCGCTGGTTCTGCACCCTAGAACCTGCTAACTTCATGTTGCTATTGGTGCTATGTTGTCCATCTTCTCCTTACCTTCTTTTCTTGTCCAGTTTTTCCCGGGTACAATGAGATTGCAAACTATGGGAAGAACTTCTCTTCTGTGTGTAAGCGATGCTAGCCACTGTGGAACCCTGTGTCCATCTTCTTGAGCCTGTCACATCGAAGGAGAATTTTATAATAACTAATGTAGTGCCTGAATGCAGTCATGAAAGAATCAGGGGAAGAGAAATAGAAAAAGAATGAACTGTGTGTAACACAGCAATATTTGCATCCTGGCAGAGAGGAGCTCAGATTTTATCACGACAGGCCAGGTCACATTTGGAATGCAGCCCAAGGAGAAAGGATATTCAAAGTCAGGGAATGCTTGCAGGGATCTTGGCATGCTGCCCAAAATCAGCTGTCTTGGACTCCTTAGCTAAAGGAGCCAACAAACTTCTTGAGAAGGCTCAGCGTGCGTGATTCTCTAGCCAGGTAGTCTGCATACAAATGTCCGAAACAGAGCTGCTTTAGATCTGCCTTTCTTGACGGTAGTCCATGAGAGGTGACAGTACTTCCTGCTTAACCATTCCCCTTCACTGCCCACAGATCAGACACAAAGAATGACAGAGGCTGGAATAGCCTCAATATTTGTTTGCATATCCCAGACTTGAGAATCAACAGTAGCTCGTTCCATCCATCCATCCATCCATCCATCCATCCATCCATCCATCCATCCATCCATCCATCCATCCATAACATACAAAGGCTACCCAAAGTGTCCATGCCTCCAAACACTGATGGACCGATCTTTACAATGTTGCCTTTCATCACTCTGCCACCCTTCCATACATACAAATGAAACTTTTAACACTGATACGTTCTGTTACAGAACCAGGATATTCAGAAAGCAAGGCCAATCTCTGGGGGCACCTCCCGTTTTACAGACTAGTCTCCCTGGAACGTTCCACTGCATTACTTCTGATTCAATCCAACACGCCTCTCCCCAGACTCAAACCCTCTGGAGTATCCTGTGACGTTTCCTATAGAAAGGAATTATCTAATTTTGCAGGACAATGATTGATGGTGAGTGATGGCTTTGCTGGGAATTGCCAGGACCTGCTGAGTGAACCTCCAGCTCAAAAATAGTAACAAAAAAGAGGAAGTGTGTGAGGATAATTAAGGAGAAAGATTTAGAGAGGGAGAGATAGAATAGGCAGCCTTGGAGTGATAAAAGAATTATCTAGCTGTAACAAGCAGACTAAGGCCCCTGAGGAACACAATGAAATGTAATAATAAGATAGGTACTGGAGAGAGTGAAGGGGATGGTGAAGGTTATTATAGCTGAAATATTTAGACTATCTTATTACATGTCAGTGCTCTTATAATCTTCAGAATATAAGTCTGAGACCTCTATCATACTAGAATGTATCTGGATAACTAGGGACAGACTTAAACCACTGACTATGGTCTCTATGGCTCCTTTTTCAAGTACCTGCAAACCAAAGAGGTAGGCAGAGGAAATGCAGATGCATGCCTAACCCTTCCTGAGACTTTCTGCCTAGCCAGTCAGCTGGCAGGAAGTAGTCGATGTAGCTGGCCAGGTGGCATGAGAGAGCCAGGAGTCCCCGTGGACAAGTCCACAGGTACCTGCCAGCTTGGGACAAACCGTCTGGCTACAGGGCTGCTGAATGATTGAACGACTGAAGATTAAATGATCTAGCTGCAGATATGAAGATGGCTTTCAAAGCCTGAAACTCATCCTGGCAAGCCATTCTTGTATTTGCCAGGGGATGCTCCGATGTATGTAAGACCTTTCCAGTTTAAAAAAAAAAAAAA
>VZSF01007327.1:242088-292025 GCA_013398295.1 Chionis minor
TTTCCTTTTTAAAAAAAAAAAAAAAAAAAAAAAAAAAAATAAAATAAAGAAAAAAGAAGAGGAAAGCAATTTTCCTCAAAGAAGTCATAAGATCTGTTTGCTGCAGGTGTCCAGCAGCTACGAGTGTATTTTCATAGCATGCTGCCTTGTCAGAAGAAATCTGTGGCTCAGGAGGCTGTTTCCTCTCTGTTAAAAAGAATGGCTTGATTCATTAGCTGGAATATATTACCTGCAACACAACACAGCCTGTAGACATCCCACAATGCCATGTTGTCATGAGAATTTCTTCAAATTATTCGTTTCTGTGATGTCCGTGATACAACAGGAAAATAGGATAATGTTATTTCCTATTTCACAGTGATATGGAGAAGAGTACAGCAGGAGCCATTTCATTAAATACTTGCTCAGTAGCTAAGGTAACTTCCAAAAGTTTCACTTTTGTTTTGAAAATACCTATTTTTTCAAAGAAAATCAATATGAGTTTGTTTCCAATGGTATTTTCAAAGTGGAAACGTTTCATTATGAACATGTAGAAAGGTTAGGAAATTTTGAATTTTTGAAATCTTAACTGAAAGAAAAAAAAAAGAGAATTCCCCAAACTGCTCCACTATATCTTTTTTAAAAAATATTCAGGAGTACACAGTTATTGCAGTGACTGGAGCTGGAGCTGTGAAGGATGCAGTTTGGGAAGACTGACCATAGAAGTCAAGCAGTTCTTACATTGCCTTTGGGAAGTTTTCCATGCCTTTGAGCTGCTCATCTCTTGGGAACAACTCCAGCCACGTACATATCAGTGAGAGGACACCCTTCTTCTCTTCCCTCCTGTACTCCATCAGAGGTGGTAATCTCACCCTGGGACTCACCTCCAGTCATGATCTTCCCTCTAGAGCTCCTGTCATGGTCCTCCTCCCACAGCCCACAGAGCAACCTCTCTGGTTGGATGTTACTGGTTCGTTATTGAGCCCATGACAGGAGTTGTTAGACTGGGATGCTGAAGGCTTGTAAGAGAAATTTTGATGAGATGGGAAAGGGGGAAAAAAAAAAAAAAAACCAGCAGCCAAAAACCTGATATCACACCGGAAAAGGTTTTTGTCAGTATTTTTCTTTATTCCCCATTACGTTTTCAGGGATTGCAACTTCCTCTAAGAAGAGTGGTGGAAATGCATCCCACCATTATGGAAAACATTCCAGAACCCCATATATTTATTCACTATGCCCTGGAGCATAGGAAGCAAGTGGAAAAGTTCATATCATCTACAGCTGAGCTCCCAAAGCTGGGAGAAATCTACTTTGTTTTGAGGTTGCCATTCCTGTTTATTTCTGAGTTTATGCAGAGTGCATTCCATCTGTTTATCTGAACAGAATAAGTTAGAGTGATTTGATTAGGCAAATAAAGTCTTTCAAAAGGAGAAAAAAACCGACACAATTGCTAACAGCTCTTTAATCCAGCAGAGTGAAACAAAAAACAATGGTTAGAAACAAGGTTAGAAAAATTCCAATACCGAACAAGGCAAACATTTCAAATACGTGTAGAGATGACTAATTATATATATATATATATATATATAAAGATTCTCAGGAGAATTAAGATNTTATCTGAACAGAGTAAGTTAGAGTGATTTGATTAGGCAAATAAAGTCTTTCAAAAGGAGAAAAAAACCGACACAATTGCTAACAGCTCTTTAATCCAGCAGAGTGAAACAAAAAACAATGGTTAGAAACAAGGTTAGAAAAATTCCAATACCGAACAAGGCAAACATTTCAAATACGTGTAGAGATGACTAATTATATATATATATATATATATATATAAAGATTCTCAGGAGAATTAATGAATTTTTCTTTTCTTCATGCTTTTAAATGGTCAGGTGCCTTTATAGATCAGCTTCAATCAAACTCACAAGACTGGACTGATGATGGGCAAATGAAGTGACAGTACCTTACCCTATCATGCAGGTAAGAAGATATAGTCCTAAACTCTAAGAGCTGGGTCCACCTTAATTGACTTACTGTCTGTAAATTAGATGACTCGTCCTAGAAAAGTGTCTAGGTCCCTTCTGTAGTTGGTAGAGAGAAAGAGGCGCTTCCAGAGCGTGATATATCCTACACTAACTCGGCAGCTAAGGTATCTGAGGTGAATCCTCCTCTGAAGGCTTTTGTATCTGTCCTTTAAACACTGAGACCTTGCAAATAAATGAAATGAAATGTCTTATTTGAGAGGGTAAAGCTTCATAAGATGGATCCTTTCAAGAGACAAAAAATTTTCTCTGATCTTCTAATATGATTATTGCCTTCCTGTCCAAGTTGAATCGTGGCTTCATAGTTCATTAAGACAGAGTAATGAAAGGGAGATGAATAAAGGGAAACCCAATATTTTGGATGCCGTTGTTCAGCACTGTAAAAAATACAGAGCACATCGGGATCATTCTGGGAACAGGAACTTAAAGGATATTAAATCACTGCATTCATTATCTAGATGTCAGTCATAGCACTCTAGTTAAAACTTCAAACAGGCTTTTAGTATAAACACTCATTAAACCGAGAGAAGAATAATGGATAATTGTGATCAGTGTTAGAGAGAGTCAGATCTTTTCTCTGTCTTTAATTACTTAAGCAGTCAGCAAATGATGTTACATTTCCACACACTCCCTTTATGAAATGTTCAAAGATGATCTCAGTTGCTTCTGTTTTTCTACTTGGAAATATCACAAGGAGTTTACGTTGTCTGTGCATTTGCCCATAAAAACTGATTCACAGGAGAACATAAAGTCAACAACCAAACAGAGTTTGAAAGGTTTAACAACTTTTATGCTTAGTCAATAATGATGTTTCTCAAGGAAGGCTGGGCTGAGGAGCTCTGCCAAGATTCTGAGATGAAAGGTGGCTCTGCAAACATTCTTAAAATTAGATAAGCCAGTGGCTATGTTGCAAACTTTCCAGCTCAGACAAGGCTCAAACTAAGCATGCCCTGCAGAGCAGAAGGTAATGTTGTGTGCTCAAGAAATCTGTTATGCTAATGCTCTGCCAAACGTGCTCGGCTCAGCTGCCGGTGAGGCATTGTGCAAAAAGAGGATAAACATGGGATGGAGTATGCCCTGATATGGCTACTACAAATGCAGCAGAGGAGGGCCAGCAAGATTTTTCTAGGGCTGCATACAAAAAGCTGACATGGATATTTATTTCTCCATGATAGGAAGCATTTTGCAACGAACATGGCTTCAGCCATCTTTGGTTTTATTGTTGCTGCCTGCAGACACCAGCAGGAGGAGATCTCAATCATCCCAACAATTGTTCTTCAGGCCTGAGTGACATCTTTAAGTCCATGGGACTATTCTGTCCGACAATCACCTCCACCCATGCAAGGTTTGTTGGTGTTACCGTGTGACATGAAGAATATTTCTACTCTGTAGATGACGTAGAATCATAGAATCACCTAGGTTAGAAAAGACCTTTAACATCGAGTCCAACCATTAGCCTAACACTGCCTAAATCACCACTAAACCATGTCCCTCAGCACCACGTTTACACATCTTTTAAATGCCTCCAGGGATGGGGACTCCACCACTTTCATGGGCAGCCTGTTTCAATGCTTGACAACACTTTCGGTGAAGAAATTTTCCCTTATATCCAACCTAAACCTCCCCCGGTGCAACTTGAGACCATTTCCTCTTGTCCTATCATTTGTTACTTGGGAAAAGAGACTGATCCCCACCTTCCTACAACCTCCTCTCGTACAGTTGTAGAGAGTGCTAAAGTCTCCCCTCAGACTCCTTTTCTCCAGGCTGAACAACCCCAGTTGCCTCAGCCACTCCTCAGAAGACTTCTTCTTGAGACCCTTCACCAGCTTTGTTGCCCTTCTCTGGACACGATGCAGCCCCTCAATGTTTTCCTTGTAGTGAGGGGCCCAAAACTGAACACGGTATTCAGTGACTTCAGAGCAGCTCAGTAGCCCTAAATGCTAAAATGGCTCCCAGTGAGATGGACTTGTTAACCAAAGAGGTGACAACATCTCCTTACCTTGAGTGGCAGAGTTATTGGACTGAGACTTGACGGCCTCCTTACCAAATCCCATCTCCCTTATCTCACTAATTACAGATGGAAAATAGTGGAAACAGCCTAGACTAGTTTTCCATAAAAAAGGCTGTAATCTTTGCTTAAACTCTCTATTCCTCTGAACTGCAAGGCAGGAAACACAATTGTAGCTCCACATTGTAGCCTTTGAATCACAAAAAATAAATATGATTCTCACTTGGAAAAGGGCTCCTAGATCTGTGACAAACACTGAACCTCTGAGGGGAAATAGTCCCTCCTGTTTTGGGTGCACACTGAAATATCTTCCTAGGGTACCTTGGGCACTCTAAAAAGTCAGTGAACTCTGGAAAATTTGATCTGGTTCTGGACCTCTCGTTAAAATGACACCTAATATATATTTTAACTTTGAGATCATTCCATTACCAGGATCTAATTTCACCCTGTGTGATCACAGGACTGCTGGCTTTTGCCATTGTATCATTAGGGCTGGGATTTCTGGTGACAGATCCTTTGCTGCATCAATGACTTCTGCCCCAAATGAAGATTTTTTGGGACCAAAGGAAGGATGGCTTTAACTGCCCTTCACGTGGTGTGCTCTAGACTATGTGGCAGAGGAGAATTGCATGAAAATAGCATATACTACAAGCGAGGAAGGCAGGCAGTTTATTAAATGAGTCCTTACTGCATTTTTTAAATCTTGTCATTTTTAATCTTTTTGCATGATTTTTCAATGTTTGTGGCTGACTTAATTGTAAGTACCTGGCTTTGCAGACAGATGGATGAGTCTTTTGCTACGTGGCAATACACTTTTAGTATTTAATATCATTTTTACATGAAGACTGTTGAAAGATGCATGCTGCTGATAATACTGAGCAGTTTTCTTCCAAGCTGATACACTTAATGCTGTTCTGTTCTTTTAAAATCTCTTCTAGAGTTTCTTCCCCCATCATCACCTTTCTGTACTTTTAAAGAAGCTGTAAGATAGAGTTAATGATTCTAGGTGGATGTGGGCAGAGTGAATGACAGAGGATGTCAAGGCGGTTTAGCTGATTGCTAGTTATAGTTGATTATTAGTTATAAAAGAGGGTAAAATAACTTGCCTCTATTGCACAGAAACCTGTTTTCTCAGGAGTCTGCTGCAGAAAATGACCTCTTAGCATAATGCATGCATGAGATCTTGTATTTCTTTTTTGCCTTTCTTCATGTCATTTTGTTTTCTTGAAAAATTTCTCAATAGCCGGGCTTCCCTGGACAGACCACTCTCATTCTCTGCTACATCTCTGTGCTTTGATGTCTGTTCCATTAGGTATAGATGAGGTTTACACTTGTTTACTGCAAGCCCCAGGGTAGTCACCTGGCTCTTTTGCACACTCTAAGTGTTGGAGACATTGGATTACTTAAAAATCTGAGTTGGGTTTTTACAGGATGTTTCTCACCCATGTGCCTGGAGAAAATAGCTGGAAAATGTGAAGTCGGTGTGAACAGAATGAAGTAAAGAGACTGTCTGGTTTATTAGTCTCAGTAGGAACAGCAGTAGTATCCCCTGGGTTTCAGAACAGCCTCATGACTGAGATAGAAACAGTTACGGTCAGGGACTCCAGAGCTGGAAAACCTGATGCAAGTGTTAGAACAAGAAGGATAAGGAATCCATCAGCCCTCAAAAACAAACAGAAAAGTGCTCTTTTGCTTGTAGCAGCAGAGAGTGGATCAGAACAATGGACTTTTATTCCCGATTCTTCCATGTATTACCTTTGAAGTCTTTTTTTAACCTCCTTCTGCCTCAGTTTCCTCATTTACATATGTCAAAACGTTGGAGCATGAACAGTAATTCATTAGTGCATTGTGAGAGTTTGGGAGATGCCTAGCAATGCTCATTGGACAATGAATAACCAGCATGCATCAGCTCTTCAATCTGTCATTCCTGCTGGTCCAGCTGAGTGTTCCTACATGATCGCTCACCTGCCATCAGAAAAATAATGCCCATTAATATAAAATATCATATTTTTTTTCTCCTAGGACAAGTAGGCAGCTCCAACTCACACTTCCTAGCTTCTTAGCTTCCTCAGACAGCTGCTGGGAATGGCGATGTGTGTGACCGCTCTCACGACTCCAAGTAGAACAGTCCCACTACAGTGGAGGATGATCCTCTGCTTATTCTGTATGTCGTTGTAAAAGTGTTCTTGAAAACCATTTGAGAGATAACAGGGACTTGCCAGCTGCAAAGAACAGTATGAGCATATAAATCACAGAGAGTAAATTGTGGAGAGAAAACAGGAATACAAAATAACTTTTTATTCTAAAGTTAATAGGTGGATGAGCCTACAGAAAAAGATCTGTTTTAAAGCATAAGCAGAATCACAGTGGAGTTGCATAGCACCAAGTGTCCCTAAGCAGTCGGGCTGACTGAAATGAGACTGGGGTGCGAGCAGAAGGGTTTTATTAGTTTCTGATACACAAATAGATGAGCAGTTTCTTGAGTGAAGTCTGGGCCTCAAGAGCTCATTGGACAGACCTCTTCTAAGTGCAAGATGCTTTTCATTATATTCTATGCCTGGGGAGGCACCGTAAATATGAATAGAGATTGTGTGCTGTGTTCCAGGATGATGTTAATGCTTCCATACATTTTTTTAAGGCCTTGAAAGCCCAATGTAGTAATTTCTAGAGAAAACAGTCTAGACCACCTCAGCTCTGCTGCCAAACTGTAAATTTTCTGCTTAACGTGGAAAATAACTATGCCCAATGGTGGGACAGAGCTGATGTCTCTGAGTTGCTTGGCTGCTATTACAGTCACAGGAGATCTAGACAATACAACAAATGAATAAAATGGTACAAATCATCTGAGGAAACATTGACAATTATTGTAGCATGAGTGGATTATGCCTTAAACTTCACTGCTGTTTATGCCCAGGGACAACAAAGAGTGATTTTCTCAGATACAGATGTCTGCAGTGGAGAAATCTATATTCAGGCCAAAGAAACCTGACCTTAGGCTGTCTTCATCATGTTGAGCAGGTCAGCTGGACTAGATAATCCCCACAGGTGCCAGCCAATGCCACCTATTCGGTGATTCTATGATTCTATGATTCAATTTCTCCAGATCCTGGTCCTATTTCAGAATACCTTGCCTTGATGGTGTTGAAACATTCAAAACACTCCTAATCCTCAGCCAGGCCCTGAGACAGAGTGAAGAATGGCCTAAATAGAGCAAACTCAAGAGCTGTTACAGATCCCTGAGCAGTTCTTAAGACTGCAGTCATGCAAACCCTGTCATAACCTCTTAAGTACTGCAAAGGTGCATGGTCCAGGAAACCTCCACAGCAAATTTACTAAGCGTCGAGCTACAGAGCTGCAGTTAGGTAATGGGAAGAAAAAACATTACTCAGTTAACAACAGCTGTGCTAGGTGGCTATGGATAGGAGTTAATCTTCTGATGTAGATGATCTGTAAGCAGATCTCAAGAAAATATGTTGTCCTCAGTCTGCACTTCTGCTGGCAACTTGGGGCATCACACACTTCCACCATGAGCTCATTCTCACCGCTGTTGGTTCTATTGGGGTGAAATGAGAAGGGTCTTGCTGTCAGGAGAACCCCCTGCAGAAATAGCCATGTGGCAGGAGGATCCCAGGATGGGCTGGCGGTACCTGTGTGATGCATCAGCTTAAGCAGTTGTGTCTTGCTTCCATTTTGGGCAGTTCTATCTGTTCCTATGGACACAACTTTGCCTGGAGCACTGAGATCATGTTCAGAAGTGTCAGAAATGACTGGAGTTTACCCTGGCAGTGATACATCACCTTTCCCTCTGCTGGTAAGAATAAATCTCACCAGCCAGGCTCTGGGACACCAGTGACAGAAACACCCAGACATTTGGGCTAAGCAAGCTGTTCTAGATAACACGGATGTGAAACTCACTGCTGGCTAATTTGCCTTGTTCTTTGACTGCAGAAAAAAAGGAGAGTAGATTTAGCTTGGACATAAGGAAGAAACTTCTTACCTTGAGGGTGGTCTAACACTGGAACAGGTTGTCCAGAGAAGTTGTGGATACCCTGTTATTGGAAGTGTTCAGGGAGTGGGACTAGATGATTTTTAAAGGTCCCTTCCAACCCAAACCATTCTATGATTCTATGAAATGAGTCAATTTTGCCAGAGTTGTCAGAGTTGGAAGTGCTACCATAGTTGGACAACTTTAGTATCCGACTACCTCATTTCAAGTAGTTCATGTACGTCTGCCCTGTGAGTGGAGGTACCTTCCAAGAGGCTTATCTAGTTCAATAAAGCTTCAGCCATGTAGCGGTCATATGCTTGATTATGCTTTCAGGATAAGGCTGAGTTGGCAAAGCCAGAGGGCATTCAGGATAGTAGAAAGGAGGAATCTGACAGCTAGATCCCAAGGTCTGTGTCTGCCAGTTTTGTTGTGGCAAGCTCCTCCTAGCATGCCATGGCACCCATGTCTGTCATTGTTGGCCAAAGAGTGAGCCATGGGACAGGTGCCCACAATGCAGCACTTGCTACGTGAGCGGCAGGGATGCTGTAATCCCAAGAAATCGTCTTTAGCTGACATAAATTATTTCATCCAATAAATCTGTAGACTTCTTGGAAGTAGCTAGAAGTGTCAAACATGGCCCAAGTCCATGTTGTGCAAGTGTTGTACATACATACAGAGAAAAGATAGCTTCTATCCCAGACCGGATAATAATCATATAAAGGCCAGAGCGGACTCAATATTGCTAACAGGCTTCTGTTATAGGCTTTATAATGATATGTAGGAATATAAATTTTGTGTTGTACAAATTATAGATTACAGGCTACTGTAAGCACATTTTGTGCCACATAAATTAAGGCTTTGAATCTAAGGCCAAAATAAGTATCAAAGGGAGAACAGGCAAAAATCTGCAGGATGCTTCAGATAATGGGAAATCCTAGATGATACAGATGTTACAGGGCATGCTGGGTTGCCCATTGAAGAGATTCTCAAACCTACTCAGGACCAAGGCTGAAGAGCTGCCCTGGCATCAATACGCCTTCATTCCCTTAGCTTGTGGGAGCTGATCTTCAGCCAGGCTATTGGCCTGGCTCCCCTGGAGTCCGTAAGGCAGAAACACCCAGATGTTAGGATTAAGAAAGCTGTTCTGGGAAAGCTAATATCGATGTGAAATTCATTGCTTGCTTCCTTACTGGCGTGAATGAATCTGTTCTGTTATGTCTCTCCTGCCTGAGTCATATTATGCAATTCAAGTATATACGTACAGCGGTATCCTCCAAAAGCAAATGCTGAATATGACTGTCCTCTTTATACCTTTCAGGAAGAGCCAAGGGGTTAAATACACAGAAAAGAAAAAATAGTGTAAAAGGAAAAGATGGAGCAAGAAAAACGTGGAAATGTGACGTGAGTGCATTTATGCTATAAATGAGAAAGTCTCTGGGCATGAGCAGCGTCCTTTGGAGAATGATCCAGAATCCTTGGCCCTGCCTAGTGCATATTCTGGCCTTGTTTTGACACTGAGCCAGGATACAGCTAAAACTGCAGGATTTGAGCTCTGGGGAACACTTCTAGGTCCCATATCTAGAAATAACTATATTGTTTGAACATCACTTCTTTTCCACAAGTCTTCTGTTCACCAGCTAATCTTCTCACTCTTGCCTGCCTACCTGTTTAATCACTTTGTTCTGCTTTTTCATTTTCTTGTCATTTTGAGAGGTGAAATTATCTCAATAGACTCCCCTCTGCTCCTTCAGAGACTGCCTGACTCTTTCCCAAGAGCCAGCCCTGCCTTCCAGCAGACCTTTCTCTTTCTTTCTCCCACAGATAATTTGCTGCAGGAGTTTTTATCTCCTCAGCATACTATACTTTTTTTTTTTTTTTTGAAATCTTCTCCAAGTTTTAATGATTCTCCACAGACAATATGCCATCTGTATATCTTACCCTCATGGCTTCTTCTCATTTAAATGAGGATAAATGCCACTAATGAGTTTTGAAAGGAAGTGACTCTAGATGAATGTGGAATGAGCAGAAAAAGGAGTTGCTGGGAATCTCAATTAGCGATCGTTTGGGATATCTGTGCCTCAGGGATGAGGGAGCTGGGGCAGCCCAGTGGCTACAATCCAGTCATAGGCTGGACTAGATTGGGGTGTGGGATCGTGCTATTCTTGTCTCTGCTGCTAAGGCACTCGGCAACCCTGAACAAGGCCCCAAATACACACATCCTGGAAACATGTTGAAGATGTTATCTTCAACATGCTGAAGACATATTCACTTGCCCGAATGCTTCTGCACCCGAAGGTGATGAATTGCGGTAAATATGTCCTCCATCTCCAGCAGCCAGAGCACCTTGCATCACCTCAATTAAACCACACCCACTGAGTGCTGAAGCAGATTGTGGAGTGCTTATGTGTCCTTTTCCACCATCTCAGCTGCAGGGATGTAACCAAGGAGGTTACAGTAAACCTACCAACTTTACTAGCCATTGTTTTTTTAAAAAAAAACATGTCAGTCAAAGCAATTTTAAACCCTGAACCTTTTTCTTTCTGTATGATATGCAGAATTTTAATAAAATACCAAGAAAAATCCATATTAAGACTTCATGGATTGGATAGAGGAATTTAACTTTCATACCTAGGTCTCAGAGCACAGTCTATCCCTATACACAAAAATCCATCAAGTTAGCAGAAATAACTATAATTTGTATTGGATATGTCATGTATGGGAGGAGACATACTGGTACTAGAAATACTCATCAGAGGTACTCCATGGTCAAATCACCTCCCCAAACTTCTGCAAAAAGAAAAGGAAACTTTCAGTTCCTAGGACTTACTCTCTACTCAGACACTGGTTCCTCACCTCATCAAAGGGAACAAGTCAGGATGTGTGCAGTCATCCTGTGGTTTTTATCCACTTGAACTACTGGCTGCAAAGAATCAGTGATGTGTGGGACTGTACAGTTCTAGAACATCATTTTTAGCCCAGGTCGAAGACACAGCTGCTGGACTTCAGTGCTTTCCTGTCCAGGAAAGCCCAGTTGCTCCTCAGTGGGGGTGGGAACCACAGAGGTGCTCTCTGGAATCGGTTTCTGCTCTCTCCGAAACCCAACGGCAGGATGGAATTATTGTTTAAGCCAAAAGAGCAAAATTAGAGTGATAATGAGTATTTAAGTAGAAACACCTGCAATGAGTGTCATTACTGCTATTAACTGAGTGCCATCATGGCTATTACCCTGGCAAGTATCATAAATATGAATACCAGGAAAACATTTTGCAGCCTGCAGATTCTGCTTTCTGCAGCTCTGAGTAGATTATTTGGCCTCACGTGAATGATGCCATTAGCTGGAAATGCTTTTCCTGTTATTAACACGACCAAAAAAATAACAACAGCTCCTGCAGCCTTTAAACCCTTGATTCATTGGGAGGATATTCTTAATACAGACAGATGTTTCATTAATGCTGTTCGGGACTTCTGGTTGTTACCGTATTCAGACTCACTTATTGTGTCCTCTGCAGCAAAATGAGATTCTCATTTCTGCACCAAAATAGCCTCCACACAGCTCACAGAGGAGCCAGACCTCTCCAGACCAGATCCCCGATTAACAGAACTGGATCATGCCCTGTTTGAAGATCATGAGAGCTTTGTTCCTGTTTTCTATGGGATATAGATCAAAGCTTTAAAAGGGGTTTTATCCTGCTGGGTAGTAGAAAGATTATGTGATTGTGTTTGGAGCAATCATGGCATTAATGTACCCTGGATGATTGCTGGGGTTCATTGTACAATAAAACACATTAAAAATAAATAAAGAAAAAAAATAAGAATGTATTGTGTATCTTCAGAAGTGGTATAAATATATGTTTGCACAATATGCATTGACCTACAACTGGTATATATGCCCATCAACAATGTATGTGTATATATCTGTACCTACCACTGTCATTTCCGTACACAGTCTTTTATGTATTAAAAATTCAAACCTGTGCTCTTAATGTGATTAAAAACTAGATTTGAATTTATGACCTTACTAAAACTGTTGGGATTTTTGCCACTCACTTCAATACATTCAGGGTTTCCTTTCTGAAGAGCAGAACACCTCCTTCATCATTAACTCGTTCCTCTCCTCTTGGGATTTGCTGCCTGTCTTTCAGCAATTTTGAATTGCATTGGTGTGTCCAGGTGTGTTTGAAACAGTGAATGCACAAAAATGCAGCAGAAATGCCGCAACACACTTGAGAACTTGCCCTGTCCTACAAGCTTGTGCTCTCCTGAAATAGCCACAAAAAATTGCACAAGTAGGTAGTCGGGAAAGAACTGCAGCCCAAAATATCAATGCCTTTGTTTGGCTCTTTTTTCTCTGCACTTGACATTTCGTCTTACTAGGACCCAGCAAAGGGAATTTTCCTAGCCCCTAATTAGTGTGGGCTTTTTGTCTCACTGGTAGCAGAGCTGGCATCACTCTGTGTTATTTTTTATTATTATTGTTATTATTATTCAGCAACTCTCTTTTCCTGGTAAGGATGAGTGGGCCTGCAAACTCTACCTAACTGATTTTACAAACCCAAAGTCCTTGAAGCCTGAACATAACCTGCTGCCGTATACAATGTGAAAAACACTCTTAAATCCTGGGTCAGGTTGGAAAATCATGGTGTAGAATAAATAAATAAAACCTATAACTATAGAATACCCTTTGAGTAATTTTTATCTGCCATCCAGCTTTGGAGGTCTTGTGTTTCAAGTTTCTTCCCACAGTTAGGAAATCTCACCATGTGTCTTAAACAAATGTTAGACTCAAACTCTGTAGCTAGAACTTTAAGAAAAAATAATAAATAATGCAAGACATGATAAAATCATGAAATATAATAAAAATCATGAGAGATGGCAATGTTCTCATGGCATTAGTATAAAGTTGCAAATTGAATTACCTTTTTCTAGCTGCAAGCAAGGAACTCTACTACAAAAAAGACAAACTATCCTTAAGTACACCTTACCACTATGTTTGATGCAAAGCATCTCCTTGAAAGATGGTTCCTGGGCTGCGGTCTACTGGTGGTCTGCAGAATTATCACAACTGATCCAGAGCTCACTGGTTCCATGTTCAAGAGGGCTGTGCTGGATGAACAGCTACTCACTGCAATATTTCCATAACCTATTCCCAATTCATTCCCTGATAGTCCAGTTGTGTCCTTTACAAGATATCAGGCTGTGCTGCTAGCCCATGAAAGCTGTGTGAAGCCATGAAAGAAGTCTCTGGGCAATTAATGGTTTGACTCTTTCCCTTATCTCCTTGAAAGGCTTTCTGCTGCAAATTTAAATAATCATTCTCATATCTTCAGAGTGAGCAGCTCTTTGATTGAATAGGTCTGTCATGGTTTCAGCTGGGATAGAGTTGACCTTCTCACTAGCAGCTGGTAGAGTGCTATGTTTTGTATTTAGGATGTGAAAGGTGTTGACAGCCCACTAGTGGTTTGATTGTTGCTAAGCACTCAACGCCTTTTCTGCTCCTCATACTGCCCTGCCAGCAAGTAGGCTGGGAGCGCACAAAAAGTTGGGAAGAGACATGGGTGGGACAGCTGACCCCTGCTGACCAAAACGGTCCATGTCATATGACGTCATGCTCAGTGTATAATGCCTGGGGAAGAAGAAGGAAGGAGGGGATGTTTGAAGTTACAGCATTTGTCTCCCCAAGTAACCATTACACATGATGGAGTCCCACCTTCCTGGAGGTGTCTGAACACCTGTCTGCCGATGGGAAGCAGTGAATGAATTCCTCGTTTTGCTTCCCTTGCATGTGTGGCTTTTGCTCTACTTACTAAACTGTCTTTATCTCAACCCATGAGCTTTTTCTCACTTTTGCTCTTTGGATTCTCTCCTCCATCCCACCTGGGGAGGGTGAGCAAGCAGCTGTGTAGTCCTAGTTGCCATCTGGGGTTAAACCATGATAGGGTCCTACACAAAATCCTGTCCTGGGCGTAAGGGGGTCCAGGCATAGAAATACCAATGTGGGGTATGAGATTAAACCTAGACTCAAGCAGATTACTTATGGCCCAATTTTAAGTAGATAATTAATTCCACTGCAGTTCATGCTGCTTGTATGACGGGTTAGGACAAGAAGATACATTTAGTGAGCTGCACTGGACAGAATAAAAGACCAGGTTTAGATCCATGGAGCTACAGATCCACAGCTGAGGTAGTAGTTATTGAGTATGGTGTCCTGTTACCCAACATAAAGGTATGTGCACCACAGGCATCTTTGCATGATTTCGTTTCCAAAACTTCATTTACAGTCAGTGAAAGCATCCTGAAAACTGGAACCTGGAGTGCTAAAAACATCAGTCAAAATAATGTCAATTTAAGAAACTCTTTCTTCACTGTATTTGGGATTTGAACTTACTGATGTGACACCAGAGTGTGGACTTTCATGCTTTATGAAACATTTGTAAGGGCAAAGTGAATGAAAAGAGGTTTAAATGTCATTGGATTTGTTTTCGCCAGTTGGATTTCCACAGTGTCTTATGTTATTGATCATAGCAGCCAGCACTGTTTTTAACTCTTTTTCAAGCATCTTATAACGTGAATAACAAAAAAATGCAGAAAAAAGTGCCCATCTTCTGCCATTTTAGATACATGGCAATTCCTTTGCTTTTATTTTTGAAGGACTTCACAGAAGCCTCTTGATGACACTTTTGAGATTAAAAAAAAAAAAAAGCTTATTTTCTTCTAGTTTATGGGAGTTAGAAAGGCACAAATTCTGGGGTGCAAATTTCCCTCTGGATTTTGTTTCCTATCAGACATGGCAGTGCATTGCTGTGAGAGGTGATTCAGTATCCAGAAACAGGAGCCCACAGCTGAGATGATCCATGAGACTCACTGGATAGCACAAGAACATTCCTTTTTTGACTTGAAGGCTTTTATTAATGCCATTGGGCTGCAGAAGGAGAGCCAAGGCAGGAAAGGTCAATGAGGAATGATTCATTGAGAGTGCTGAAGACATATGAAAAACCCCCAACAGCCAACCCTGGGGCTTGCTGTCTCCCTGGATTTCAGAGGTTGAATGCCAGGAGGTGAGAGAACTGCACAACCCACAAATCCTTCATCGGGTGCCAAGCTGAATCAGGTCTTATTTTTCTGCTGCCTGCAAATGCAGGGTGGTATTAAGCCCACATAGCAATTCTGTCCAGTGGCCGGGCAGCCTGCCATCTAAAGAAAGAGCGTGGTTGATGTGCCTGCCCCCATCTGACATGCTTGTCACCTTGTGGCTGTGCCAAAATTCTACTCTGCAGACCTTCAGTGATGCAGGCTTCAAATGGAAGCAACCGATGGGTTATTTGCTTTAGGTTGGGGTCAGATGGGTCTCTTCTTCTATTTGAATTTGTTCACTGAAAAGGAGCTGCTGGGAAACAGCTGCTGGCAGAAAAGCCAAAAATTTCTCTGCATCAGCAAAAGGACCAACAAAGACCAAGGGATTTACTGGAAACAGAGGGAACTTCATGACCTACTTGCTTTCTGCCTCTGTTGTGGGCTGCCAGCCTGGCTGTGGCATAGGTAGCAATGGTGGGACTCCTCTGACTGAATATGTGTGTCCACAAACCTAACAGCTAATAGACAATAGATAATTCTGTCAGTGTTTCTTTGGGTGTCATGTACCAGCCCAATACAGCTGAGATAAATCAGGCCCAGAAAGGACTTGTTTCTCTCTACTGATTTCAAAATAGTCCTTGGGAGGACCAGCCTGGTTGGAGACCTCTGTCACGAAGATCTCATCCTTTTGGGGTTTGTAGTAGCGGTACCCTTGAATGACAGTGCTCAAAACAGCCAACAGCCTTTAGAAGCATAATTTGTCAGATCAAATGTCAGTGTCTATTTTAGGATGAGAAGAAACACTGCTTGAGGTTCACTCCGATACGAAGGAATCCCAAGGTGACTGGATCACATGGAGGTGATAGCATCTTTGTAGACAGGTAGCTGAGTAAGAAGACCTGATTCCTTCCTTAAAGATGCAAGCTTTGGAGGGCATGACTGAGTGAAAACATGAGATATTGGGAAAAATCTGGACTTCTAGGTTGGATTGGACCTGTACTGAAAATCGTGTAGTTGTACTCCTCTAGATCATTCTGTAATTCTCCAGTGCCTGTAACTGAGCAGATGGTGACAGACACTGAGTCCTTCATCATTTAGGAAATAACTCAGATGGAAACTACGCTGGCATCAGGAGGTGATCAGGCAGTCAGAGCATCCTACACAGGGGGTGTTTCTAAGACCCCCTGCAGTCATGCTGGTGCAAAGCTCTGTGGCCTCACTGCTGTGGGCATGTTAACAGCCATATATCCATTGTCGGAAGAAGCACTTCAAAAGCTGCCAAGGTCAGATGGGGACGAAATGTCCCCATGATTAATCCCTTGATTAACAACCTTCTCCCTGTGTTTATTCTGGAGTAATGTTTGAGCAGCCAACGTCCCCTCTGTTGCTTATATGGAGACGGGAGACATCCCATTTTGCCTTATGCTCTCAAGAAGAATGAGAAGCGAGTTTCCAGATTCCCATGGCATAGTGTCTGCCTTCATGCTCCGACAGTAGGGAGCTGATGATCTCTCATTTAGCACACCAAGGACTCCCCAGTTATCACTGAATACACCCGTGTCAGTAACAGCCTCCCTGCTGCCTCTGTCTGCAATGGTCAGTTCAGTGCCAGCTCAGAATCAACCCATCATTACAATCCGTAAAGCAGATGTCCCCAAATGGCCCAAAGGGATCATTATCCTTTAAGTGAGGCAGCCGTCTTCCCTTGTCAAACAAACCCAAACAATATTGCACAATTTCATCTATAAATCCCCACTTCATCACTACACACGACTCCCTCTCCACCCAGGCCAGTACAGGGTTCATCCCTCTCACTCCTGGGAGTGATAAAAGCATTAATTTATGAGGAAAGGATTATGACTGAACTGCAGCCATGCATGACTTGAGAATAAAGTCACCACAATAATTGATTTTCCTCTTTCCCTCCTGTCTGACACCCATCTCTCTGACTGGGCCTTTTGATTTATAACATTATTATTAGAAACAAATAAGTTCCTCCAATTACAATTTCAATAACCTATTGATTTTTCTCAACTCTTGTTCCATGTACTGTTCATTTAGTGCTACACAGCTTGCACTTAGTTTTGATATATGTATTCTCAAACTGATACCTTTCTCTGGGATGAATCACCCTGCCTGACACAGCCATTAATAAACTATGAAGCATGGAGAGGACACAGAATAGTATCATAAAATCAGAGAATCACTGAGGTTGGAAAAGATCTTTAAGATCATCGAGTCCAACTATTAACCTAACACTGTCTAAAGCATCACTAACCATGTCCCTCAGCACCACGTTTACACATCTTTTAAATGCCTCCAGGGATGGGAACTCCACCACTTTCATGGGCAGCCTATTCCAATGCTTGACAGCTCTCTCAGTGAAGAAATTTTTCCTAAAATCCAACCTAAACCTCCCCTAGTGCAACCTGAGGCCATTTCCTCTTGTCCTATCGCTTGTTACTTGGGAAAAGAGACTGACACCCACCTTCCTACAACCTCTTCTCGTACAGTTGTAGAGAGCACTAAAGTCTTCCTTCAGCCTCCTTTTCTCCAGGCTGAACAACCCCAGTTGCCTCAGCCACTCCTCAGAAGACTTCTTAAGACGCTTCACCAGCTTTGTTGCCCTTCTCTGGACATGATGCAGCCCCTCAATGTCTTTCTCGTAGCGAGAGTCCCAAAACTGAACACAGTATTCCAGGTGGGTCCTCACCAGTGCTATGTACAGGTGGACCACCAGTGCCCTTGTTCTGTTGGCCACATTATTCCTGCTACAAGCCAGGACGCTGTTGTCCTTCTTTGCCACCTGGTCACACTACCGGCTCATATCCAGCAAGCTGTAATCTGTCTGACATGGACATGGAGGATCAAGGAAAGACAGGTTCAGGGTAGAAATCTGTTATGGGTTGTGAGGGAGCTTCTGTCATCCTGTAATAGATTCACTCAGTGTTTGCATGGCTGTAGATTGTCAGAGAGTGTGATGGGATGCCCATGTTCACAAGGATGACTCCACAGTCTTTCTTGAAGGTCCATTTTTCCCTTTGTAGGACACCCCTCCATTTCTCTGTCTCCACATTGCTCTTTTCAGGACAACAGGGTTGCATTTTCAGGACAATAGGCACTTTTCAGGACAATAGGTTGTCAGTTCAATAAGGTAGAGCTTTGGTTATACTTTAGATGACTGACACTGTTAACCCAGGAATGGTAGAAGTCTTCATTTTCTACATACTTGGTTTAGAAAGAGATGTGTTCCACCTCCACAAGTAGATCTGCTTTAGACAAAACAGCAACAACAGAATCCAACAAGGAAAACCACATATCTCTATCAACACCTCTTCTGCTATCTTACATTTCGCTTGTACTGTTGGACATATGCCAGGAAGGGTTTTTAATAAAATATGACAGTTAATTCTGTTACTTTCTGGCACTATGTAGCATACTAAAAAAAAAAAAAAAGGGTACTTTACGACAATGTAGGAGAAAGTTTTATTGGCAACTTTCTCTGAAAATATGTCAGCCATCCATGAAATACTCATTTAAAGTCCTGAATGTGCTACTGAATGAAGACATATGTGCATAAGGGAATATGGCCAAAGCAAGCAACATCCAGAATATCTGATTCACCAAGTTCTAGTGCC
The DNA here is from genome assembly GCA_013398295.1 of Chionis minor. NCBI lineage: Eukaryota > Metazoa > Chordata > Aves > Charadriiformes > Chionidae > Chionis > Chionis minor. Next base: position 260,812 of record VZSF01007327.1, read on the forward strand.
TTTAAATCACACTGCAAATCTTGAATTCAGGTTTCAATTCTTTAGCTTAAGGAAGAGGTTTGTTCTACAGCATTTCTGGCAATAAATCAAAGTATTAATGAGAGAAGCATAGGAAACACCTACTATTTTCTGGAAACAGAATTTTTTAAAGCATCTACATATCCTGCCCAGTAACAAAAGTCACATTTTGATTATCCCCAATTATAGCTGCTATGATTCAGGGCTTGGATCAAAGCACTCTGAAGTCAACCAGAGTCATTTCAATCACTTTGCTGTTCTTTGTATGAGGCCATATATGAACACTTTCCATCCTCAGATAACATTGCAAACCTGAAATAATGTTCCCTATTCATCACATAAAAACATTCTGTTAAGGGAATGATAAGGTTGCCAAGAACATTCAAAAGGGAAATGCCAGCCTTTGAGATGCCTGAACAACATTAATAGACAACCTTGGTGTGAATTCATTTTTATGAGAGGTTCAAACAAAATCCTGTCTGCAGGAAGTTCTTAGCAGAGGCTGGAGTAAGGCCCAATTACAGTCCCTGTGTCATAAATGCAAAAATCAAGTCTTTCCAATTCTTAGAATTGTCTTGCCCTTTTAATAACTTGTATTAGGGGAGTTTCAATTTGTTGACATCTCTGTAGTAAAGATGGAAGCTGGAGACATTGGTCCTTAATCTCTGAAGGATTTAGATGGTCCCTTGAGAAGCTGGGAGCTCAGTGAAGCACTGGGGCTGTGGGCCTTGTGAAGGCTCTGATTTTTAAGCTCAGGTTTGAAAATGCATGAGGGAAGAGTAGGCTGGGGCAGCATATGGAGTTCTCCCTTCTGACAGCAGCTCTAAAAAAATCTACTTTTCACTCTGAAATGAATTTTCCTAAGAAAACTGGAATTTCCTATGGAAATATTGAATTTCAGCTTGTCTTTGTATGTTCTTCAGTGGGAAGGGGCCTTGCAACCTCACGAGTCTGAACTCATGAGGGAGCTTATTTTTATCATGCCACCAGTTAACCTGTCCCTGTGACACTGGGGGCATCACTGACATGTTACACCGGATACTCCTCCAGCTGTTCTGCCTTGCATTATCTTTTGCTTCATCCTCTACGTTCATCTGTTGCCTTTTACTCTTGCTTTTTGGGGGTACTTCTGCATTTCCACGGTAACCACGATGCCCAGATCTATGTCATAGAATCATAGATTCATAGATTGGTTTAGGTTGGAAGAGACCTTAAAGATCATCTAGTTCCAACCCCCCTGCCTTGAACAGGGACATCTTCCACTACACCTAATTGCTCAAAGCTTCATCCAACCTGGCCTTGAACACCTCCAGGGATGGGACCTCCACAACTTCTTCTGGGCAACCTCTGCCAGTGCCTCACCACCCTCAGAGTGAAAAATTTCTTCCTGACATCTAACTTAAATCTCCCGTCTTCCAGTTTGAAACCATTACACCTCATCCTGTCACTACATGCCCTTGTAAAAAGTCCCTCTCCAGCTTTCATGAAGCGGTTGCTGCTTAAGCACAAGTTTTTAACAGTTATATCAGCATCAAAACCCTATGGGCAACTTAAATTTTAAAGAACTAAAAGCAGAGACATAAAGCACGATCAACTTGTACAGGTTGAGCAAAGATGTTTTTCACTGAGCGTGGAATAAATGTGGAAAGACAGTCCAGTAGGCTGAGTACTAGCCAGTGAACAGAAGATTGCGATTTCCCTTTATTTGTGTATTTTCACAATCTTTTTCCTGATTTTTTTGTCAAGGCATTCTTGTTTAGAGTTCTCAAGCATCCAAGGGCACCAGCTTACAGGTCTTGGGATTCCTACAGTGACCCTTTCTCACAGCTGTGCAGTTTCCTCTGCCACTGCAGAGAGCTCACTGGAGTACCTGCCACAGTTTGTAGCCCGGCTTACTGAATAAAACTGGCTCCTAGTTTCTTTCCTTTACACCACCGGCTGTTTTAGGGTGGCGAAGCAGCTGCTTCACACACACAACTAGGAATAGATATTGCAGCAGAGTGAGAGAGAGGACTGCTCCAGCTATACCAAAGTAAGCCATGCCTCCTGAGAAAGCAGAGCTCTGAAGTGCTTTAACCCCACAATTAGACACTGCAGAGCTCCTCAGCGACATATTGAGGGATATTAATTCTTTAACACAAATAAGTAAGCTTTAAGTAAATTTTAAATTACTTAGGATTATAATTTGGTGTGATTTGTGCTGCTTGCTTAATTCTACTTAACACAAGTAGCTAGATTTGCTGAAATCTTTAGGCTGTGAGAAATCTATTCTTCTCAGTACTCTCCATAGCAGATGATACAATGTTAATGCTTTAGCATGAGAAAGTACTGGATATCAGTAGTGTCTTCTCTCAAATCTGGGACTTTTTAGTTCCCCATGCTCTGCCAACAAGCATAGGTGCACAAGGAATGTAAAACAGAAGACACAGAGGCTCCAGTCCTTGACATAAGCTGCAAATCAACAAGATAAGAACCTCCCTGCCTGGACACAGAAGAAGAATCCAATTAGATGCTAGAAGACTGCAGACCAAAAATCACCATTGAGTAAAAGACATGCGGACAGCACGTGAAGGCTGTTTGCTGGGTGGGTGTATGGATCACAACAGTATAAGTGCCCAGAGATATCTTTGTTCAGCATCCCTCTCTGTGGAGACACCTGGCCCCGACTGTTCTTCCTGCTGTACCTTTCAATTAAATTAATTATTAATTATTAATTAATTATTTTTACACTGGTGCGGGAAACCCAGGGTGGGGCCTGAAGGAGGAGAAAGCATGCCGGGGAGTGTGTGTATGTGTGTGTGNCTAAAAGCAGAGACATAAAGCACGATCAACTTGTACAGGTTGAGCAAAGATGTTTTTCACTGAGCGTGGAATAAATGTGGAAAGACAGTCCAGTAGGCTGAGTACTAGCCAGTGAACAGAAGATTGCGATTTCCCTTTATTTGTGTATTTTCACAATCTTTTTCCTGATTTTTTTGTCAAGGCATTCTTGTTTAGAGTTCTCAAGCATCCAAGGGCACCAGCTTACAGGTCTTGGGATTCCTACAGTGACCCTTTCTCACAGCTGTGCAGTTTCCTCTGCCACTGCAGAGAGCTCACTGGAGTACCTGCCACAGTTTGTAGCCCGGCTTACTGAATAAAACTGGCTCCTAGTTTCTTTCCTTTACACCACCGGCTGTTTTAGGGTGGCGAAGCAGCTGCTTCACACACACAACTAGGAATAGATATTGCAGCAGAGTGAGAGAGAGGACTGCTCCAGCTATACCAAAGTAAGCCATGCCTCCTGAGAAAGCAGAGCTCTGAAGTGCTTTAACCCCACAATTAGACACTGCAGAGCTCCTCAGCGACATATTGAGGGATATTAATTCTTTAACACAAATAAGTAAGCTTTAAGTAAATTTTAAATTACTTAGGATTATAATTTGGTGTGATTTGTGCTGCTTGCTTAATTCTACTTAACACAAGTAGCTAGATTTGCTGAAATCTTTAGGCTGTGAGAAATCTATTCTTCTCAGTACTCTCCATAGCAGATGATACAATGTTAATGCTTTAGCATGAGAAAGTACTGGATATCAGTAGTGTCTTCTCTCAAATCTGGGACTTTTTAGTTCCCCATGCTCTGCCAACAAGCATAGGTGCACAAGGAATGTAAAACAGAAGACACAGAGGCTCCAGTCCTTGACATAAGCTGCAAATCAACAAGATAAGAACCTCCCTGCCTGGACACAGAAGAAGAATCCAATTAGATGCTAGAAGACTGCAGACCAAAAATCACCATTGAGTAAAAGACATGCGGACAGCACGTGAAGGCTGTTTGCTGGGTGGGTGTATGGATCACAACAGTATAAGTGCCCAGAGATATCTTTGTTCAGCATCCCTCTCTGTGGAGACACCTGGCCCCGACTGTTCTTCCTGCTGTACCTTTCAATTAAATTAATTATTAATTATTAATTAATTATTTTTACACTGGTGCGGGAAACCCAGGGTGGGGCCTGAAGGAGGAGAAAGCATGCCGGGGAGTGTGTGTATGTGTGTGTGTGCAACTCCATGAACTGTGTGTGAATGCTCGGACAGCAGCTTCTCCTTTAATAAACCCCGCTCTGAAGAGACCCAACATCTTGCCAGGGTGAAAGGCTTTCCTAAAGTCTAAGTAGACAACATCCACAGATTTTCCCTCAACACTAAGCAGGTCACATTGTCATAGAAGAAGATCATGTCAGTCAAGCAAGACCTGCCTTTCATAAACCCATGCTGACTGGGCTCGATGACCTGTTGTCCTGTACGTGCTCAAGATGATCCGCTCCATAACATTCTGTGGCACCAAGGTCAGGCTGACAGGTCTGTAGTTCTCCAGAACTCAGTGGAGTTTAGTCCATGAGCTGTCTAACCAAACATGGGGACATACACTGCTCTTTCAACCTGATTTGCTGATTTCTAGNCACAGAGGCTCCAGTCCTTGACATAAGCTGCAAATCAACAAGATAAGAACCTCCCTGCCTGGACACAGAAGAAGAATCCAATTAGATGCTAGAAGACTGCAGACCAAAAATCACCATTGAGTAAAAGACATGCGGACAGCACGTGAAGGCTGTTTGCTGGGTGGGTGTATGGATCACAACAGTATAAGTGCCCAGAGATATCTTTGTTCAGCATCCCTCTCTGTGGAGACACCTGGCCCCGACTGTTCTTCCTGCTGTACCTTTCAATTAAATTAATTATTAATTATTAATTAATTATTTTTACACTGGTGCGGGAAACCCAGGGTGGGGCCTGAAGGAGGAGAAAGCATGCCGGGGGGTGTGTGTATGTGTGTGTGCAACACCATGAACTGTGTGTGAATGCTCGGACAGCAGCTTCTCCTTTAATAAACCCCGCTCTGAAGAGACCCAACATCTTGCCAGGGTGAAAGGCTTTCCTAAAGTCTAAGTAGACAACATCCACAGATTTTCCCTCAACACTAAGCAGGTCACATTGTCATAGAAGAAGATCATGTCAGTCAAGCAAGACCTGCCTTTCATAAACCCATGCTGACTGGGCTCGATGACCTGTTGTCCTGTACGTGCTCAAGATGATCCGCTCCATAACATTCTGTGGCACCAAGGTCAGGCTGACAGGTCTGTAGTTCTCCAGAACTCAGTGGAGTTTAGTCCATGAGCTGTCTAACCAAACATGGGGACATACACTGCTCTTTCAACCTGATTTGCTGATTTCTAGACAGCTTTCTTGTTCTCTTTCACCCCAAACATTAGGTGCCTAAATCACTCTGGGCGATGATGTATAACTTCTCTCTACTTGCCGTGTGGAATGAAGATCCTGGTTTTATGCATCAAACACCCTGTGTGTAGATTTCAGGCAGCCATGGACCGTAATTTGCCAGTGGCTCAGGGATGGGGAAGGATAGGGAAAGGAGACATTGCAATACTGTGTACCCAAATTCATAGGTGAACTGAGCCTGCACTGAGTTCTTCAGCTGTAGATCAGTGTTGATGGTAACCGTTTGGTCTCATGAACCACCACACACGTGACCAAAGGAATTATTTTAAGCAGGACAGCAGGAGTTACCATCATGAACAATCATTATGAAAACTTAGTTAGATGCAGACTCACCAAGACCTTCTTTGCCCTGTGTCTGGTTCTCTCCTTGATTAGTCTTTCAACAAGGAAAGGTTTGAGCTACTGCCTGTCCCTGCAAAGTCAACCCTGACGGTATTTTCCCTTCTGAGGCACTTTCTGAATTTGAAGATTTCCAGTGATAATTGTTTTTCTCATTAGGAAAAAACCCCAACCCTGAAATTCTTGAGATTCCTTCTTTTTCTCCCTTGACCTACTTTTCATTTTCCATCTATTTATTTTGATAAACTTTAACATCAAAATGGTTTATATCATGACGAATATAGTAACCTGCTGAAGCTGTCTCAAGGTCTAAGCAAGCAACACTTGCATACAGTGGAGCTAAGCGGCAGCGTAATAGTTTACCATTGCAGCTTTGTAAGAATGCTGTTAACTCCTCCTTATAGTTTTTATTTCCAAGCCATTATTGTATACATTCCAGCTAAGCCAAGAAAATGATAGACCCCTTTCTAACTTGTCATTGGAAACCTGCCAGTGAATGTGAAACCTGTGATAAGGGCAATAGCATCTTTCAGAAGAGCATCTGCTTCTGGAAAGAAAAAGTGCAGCTTGCATCAGACTGATAGCGGGGAAAGGAAGATGAAAGCATGGGGGGAGTCATCTGCCTTGCTATTTGCATTATGGGAAACATGGCTTAAAAGGGTACCTGGAAGAAAGACTTCAGGAAGGAGAATTAGAAATGGTGGAAACAATTGATCCAGGATGAAATGATCACAGGTTGCAGTTGGCCTAGCCATGGAGAGGCTGATAGGGAGCCGCCAGTGCTTCTTCTTCTCTCTTCCAGGTCCATAACATTGTAGCCATGGAGAAAAAGTTTTTTCACACTGCTAGGTGGTGTAAGGACAGGTGGATCACAATAGGTTGCAACCCTGTCATCCTTGATTCATTCTTCTGCTATCATGAGGCCAAATATTACCTCTCACATAGGCATTGGACCTCCTGTATTAGAAAACCTCTGTCCTTTATTTGCATTGCAGTTGGTCCATCAGGGACACTTCTCCTCTCCCATATTTGTGATGCCTCCTTGCCCAGAGAAACCTTGACAGATTCGACTACCAGGGGCAGAAACATTTGGAGACCTAACAGGGAACAGATCTTGTGCTGGATCCTGTCCTCCTAGAAGATCTTACCACCCAATGACACTCAGGAAGATGAGATGAGATGAGATGAGATGAGATGAGATGAGATGAGATGAGATGAGATGAGATGAGATGAGATGAGATGAGATATGAGATGAGCAAGGCACTGTGATGGGCCAGACCAGTAGAAGAATGGTAGAGATGGAAAAGCATTTCTTCAGTGACAGGAAGAGAAATCTGTATCTCAGTTTCAAGCCCAGTTTCACCCTAAAGGACTTCATGCACCTGTCTAGGGCAGCTAAATATGATCTGGCTACTTCTACAGGCAATAAGCTAAGTAGCTTCAGAAAGTGATTTGGACCTTAGGAGACTGACTAGCCCCTGGGGCAGCCATTTCTCTCCACTGTGCAGAGAGAGAGTTTACTGTGAGCACAGTCCTGACTCAGATGCTTGGAGGCAGATGCATAAATGCCCAGGTGCAATTTTACTTTCTAAAGTCCATGTATGGTAGTTTATACATTAAATTATACCACTTCTTTCTGAGGAAGTCTGCTGTTCCTGTTGCATTGTGGACCTTGGGCACTGTAGTGAGCTTGTGGAAGTTTTTATGGACATCAGTTTTCCCCACATCTCTTCCCCTACCCGTCCTGCCATACCTCTCTATTGAACAGCACTGTCTCCAATTAAGATATAAAGTTAAGGCTTAGTGGCAGAATTATTATTATTACCAGCACAGTTTGTGACTCATAAAATTGCAACAACTGCTCTGCTTCATGTCAAGGAGGGGTAATTAACCAAGATCATCTATAGCACCAGGTGGTGATTCATTCAGAACAGGAGCTAGTATAGCAGATCTCAAGTGCTCACTGGACAGTGCTGTATATTTCACAGGCCATGAAATATATCCAGTGTTGTTTTTTATCCCCAGAAAGCAACTGAGTTGTTTTTAATAGGGCTTTAAATATTTTTTAATTGGCATTTTATTTTTTGCTAGGAAATACGTTAAGAGGCCATGGCAAAATGGGACGCGATCACTTTACTGCTATCATCCCTCTCACGGGACTGCAGGGAGAATACTAAACTCACCCTCATGCGCAGAACGAAAGGAGTAGGAGGGAGTGGATGGCAGATAATCTGCACTAGATTTTAGGACGCTGAGGTCCTGTGTTAAACATGTGAGTTTGCTTTGCCCGTGCTCTGGATGTGAATGAATGCAAGGTGAAAACCAAATAATAGAGTTGGTGCAGGGTTGGCTCTAAGCTAATGCACTTGTAGTTTTCCCACGCTGATTAGCAGAAGCCCAGCACCTGTAAGTGCGGTTATATGGCATCCTGCTTAGGGCTGCTCTCCTGGTTTAGGACTGTTAGAGAACAATTAAAAGCTTTGGAGATAATTTTGTTCTGAGGTGATTACCTAAATCTACCTGACATCTGGTTTTGCCACCGCAGAACCTGTGTTCACTGTATTGAAGTCTACCCTGATACTTCCCTAGTCTGAGGGTGGTGAGATCCTGGCCCAGGTTGCCCAGAGAAGCTGTAGCTACCCCGTCCCTGGTGGTGGTCAAGGCCATGTTGGACAGGGTCCATCCTGATCTAGTGGAAAGTATCCTTGTCCATGGCAGTGGGGTTGGAACTAGATGATCTTTAAGTTCCCTTCCAACCCAAACCATTCTATGATTCTACTGGAACCTCATATGATTCTGGGGCCTGTTTTTGCGGTGCTGAAAGAATTAGTTGCAGTACAAGAACTCATTTTCTAGCCAGATGTTCAAGGTTCTGGAATCTTCCTTCCTTGAAAACTGGCCATGGTTATTATTATACAAAGCCAGATGCAAAACAAACCTGTCAACTACTTGATTTCTGAAGTTTTATTTCCAAACAATTCAGAGCCATTCTTTCTCTCTTTTGACCATGAAACGGGGGTTCCCAGTTTTCACATTCAACCCACGCTGCTGCCACTCAGGACTGCTGTTGATGAACACAGCTTTGAATAATGATTCATTTTCCACCCACTGATCAGACCTTCATCTGCCCCAATCATTCATTTATACCTAAGACTAGCACGCAGCTCAGCTGTCTGAAAAGTGTCATGGGAAATGCACCGGTTGAGTTGGTATATGCTTAGAAAGTCCCCTTTTCTGTTAGGATCCCAAGAGAAAAAGGACTTAATATTTGACAGAGGGAATGTGAGACACCAGCAGAGTAATTTCCATGGCCTTCGCTTTCTCTTATTTTCTGAGTGCAAAGGATACTAACGTAAGCTTTGTAGGCATGCTGTAGAAAGAGTGTTTGCTGAAAAGCTGTCCGGCATACGGAAGGTTAAAGGATATATGGGCAGAATAAAATATTGCTGCTACATGGTAGAGATTTTTCCTGAGGAAAATTGCACCCTAGAAAACTCTTATTCCATATGGGTTCCCACCTTCTATGTTGGCCAACGGTATGAAGTACTGATGTACTCCATAATGGTTATGAGTATATGGAGTGATTTGTTGGAAATGTAGTTACTGCTGGGGTTGGGATTCAGGTGTCTCAGCACAGCTGTTAAGTCCAGCTTAGACAAACAAGGACATGTGAGACACAAGTTAAGCTGATAGGAGTCATGACTGTGCTCCTCTGGTTTGGTGTCTGGAGGACAGGAAATATCCCTAGGGCACCTTGGTTGTCTGTGGGTTCCCTGAATCATGCTCAGATTAAATCATGCCCAGACTGTCTCACTAGACTGACTTTCAGAACTAACACATTAACAGTATCAGAGTACTTTGATGGTGCCAGTGGCCTTTAAATGATTTTAAATCCAAGCTAGGCTGAAGTTAGAACACATAAAAGGTCCAAAATAGACACCACAGAGACAAAGATTTATAAAAACACAAGCTTTCAGAAATGAAAAAAATACCTATGCATGTAGTTTATACTATCAAGCTGCATCTTGGAGGGATGCAGCTTTTCCCCTCGAATGAATGATCTGATGAACCAGGAGACTCTACAGGCTTTCTGGAGTGGCGTCAGCTCCTCTGCTGTTCTCAGGATCTGGCATAAGGAAACTTCCTTTTTATTCTTCTCTCTGGGGATTATTAGTCTGGTTTAAAACTTCCTACCTCGGACATTTTAAAGTTGAATGACCTTCCTGTGACCAGTTCCCTGTTTTCCCTTCCAGTTGTAGAAATGCTTATGTCCTTTGGTGGTGGTGAAAGAGTTACCACCTGCCTGGAGATTAAGCAGAGTCTGCTCAAGAATTTAGCTAAAGTAATGGTAAAATGTTGCTCCAAAGTGAAGGGAAACACCATTCCCCACCTGTTACAGCAATGTGCAAACATCTGGGAAGTTTATCCATACAGTGAAGCTTCTGTTTTATGTGCATATGAAGACAAGGATAGTGCCCTGTAAGAATGTGCACATCAAAGTAATGCTTATAGGTCATTGCTGCTCTGAACTGGTCCTAGGCTGTTTTGTAGAACTTAGCATCATGGTTGGTTAGGGAAGGTGAAGAAATTGCAACAGATTCATTATACTAGTCAGGAAAGGTGGCTGCCGCTTCTGCCTCCGCTCCTGAACTGAGCTGGGACCTTTGAGCAACCATTTCACCCCTCCTGGGTTTTGACTTTGCTGTTCACTTACCAAGCTTTGTTAATTGCTTTGAAAGCTATGATGAAAGGAGCTACCTGGCTGCAGGCTGTCACTGATGATTTATGTCATGTGTTAAATGCATTAGTTTTAACTCTGTGCAGCAGTCTCCCCCCCCCCCACACTGTCACCCCCATTCAAAAGCCTGACAGCTGGGAGAGTGGCTTTAAAAAGTATGGTTGATATTATAACAATTTCATCAACTCTCAGGGATAATAAACAGGTAATTGAGTTTCGGCTGCTCTCTCCTGTCCTCATGTTGCCTCTGTGCTCCACTTACCTTGGTGTTTCTCTCATAGTGGAGCGGCAGCTGGAAATAGAGGTTAAGAGTTTGTAAGAATGTCTGCTTCCATGAGCATCATGACCATCACACAGGGGATGTCATTATCTCATCCATTATACTAATCTCCTCCTGGTCTCCCAGGGCATTTTCTATAAGGTATACTTCTTGGGCTAAGCCAGTGCTGTCTCGTATTATATGGCACAGAAGAATAGGCACACCAGGGATCTGATGATCTTCTACAACTAGGGAACCCAGCACACATGGTTTCATGCACTGGGAATCAAAAGTGTTAAGAGGTCTGGAAGAGTCTAAATGAGCAGGACTCAGCCAGACCCCTGCAGAGGACTGATGGGCAAGAAATGACTTTGTAGAAGCATATTTCATCTCCCATTAACAGAAATGAGGCACAACTCTACTGTGTAATCATTTGTACCTCCCTGGTACATACAATTTGATGGGTATCTCAATGATCAGTTCAGCTAGTGGGCAATTAAAGTCTAATTTGTATCTGCACATGAGATTAAAATGTTGGATGGATTAATTTTTAAAAGCTGCTACCTTTCAGAGAAGACAGCATTAACTGATTGGATGTGTACATAGTATTGGATAACATTTCTCCTTACAAAGAGGGAGGCGCTGCCATGAAGCTCAAGAAAATCTCTGCTTTGCTCAGCACACATCGCAGGTGATAAATGTTTTCACCAGCACTTCTAGATAAAGATAAGGCTTGTTGCATGGCTTCATTCCAGTGAAACTCTAACTACCACAATATGGAGAGTTTATCATCCACATAAGTTGCAATGAAGCAATTTTCATGCCGACCTGCGTAAAATATATCGGCTCCAATATAAGTTGCAACACAAGGAATAGAGCTTCTCTTCCAGTAACATGCATGTCTACATCCGTGTTAAAGAGCTGGGAAAAAACTAGCTACCCTGGGATTGAGCTGGTTGGAGTATCCTCAGGCAGAACCTGTTTGCGCAGGAAAACATGTCAATCTGTCAGCAGTGAAATGGCAGGTGGGAAAAAGGCATTTTTTTTTCATTGCAAAAAATATTAGGCAAGATTATTTTTATATGCTGCAACACCCAAAGGAGCTGTGCCCAGAGAAAACATAAAAACTCCATTTGCAGGGCTGAAATGACTATGTGTTTTGTCAATGGAGCAAGAGGAAAGAAAAGAAGAAAAATATAGATTTAAACAGAATAAAAAGGTTTTGTTACAAGCTCAGATGGAAAAACAAGTTTCAAAATGACTGACATCCAGTTTGATCCCACCCACTTCTGGAGCTCTGAAGGATTTCTGGTCCATGATCATTTTTATTATTTTGTATTTTTGATCCCATTTGGGATAGGAAAAATGTAAATTCCTGAAATTTCTTTTCTTAGGGAGCCAGTGGTTTCCTAGCAGTAGTTGTGATATTCGTACATTTACATACAAACACACACAACCACACAGAGAAGAGACCCAACACACTCTCTCTCTCAGAAGTTCTGTATATAGCCCAGTATATTAAATATACTGTGCTTTAAATATATGCTTTTCTGAGACTGACAACTTGTCACAACCTCTATTCCAACAAGAGAAGCTATATCAGTTTTTGCTCTGCAGGCTAAGCAGTTTCAGGCCACATAGGTGTGTAGATGAAAGATGTTCCCTCTGAGTCAGCAACGTGCTGCTACAGCATTTTGCAAGGGGTTTTCTCCTGCTGGCAAAGACGGGTAAAATATGATCCTGGCTGTCTAGAGCTGCTGGAGTGCTGAGTAGAGGCAGTTGTCTTTGTTTGATGGATCTGGGAATGATGCCTCTGAATATCAAACTCTGGATGTTTTAAACACTAACTTGGCATATGGAATTAAGGGACTTTTGCAAAATAAGGATGCACCTACTGTACTTGGGTTCATCCCAATCAAACCTGCCTGTCAAGCTGAACAAAACTGAAGACTGGTGAGATGCAGCCACTCTTGGCTTGTCTCCATCTGAACTTTGAATCTTAGGAGAGCATATTATGGCTGAACACTGCAGATGGGATTATTGCTTGGGTCCTCAGTGACAAGGAAGGACCATTGGGCACCTCCAGGATTGGGATTTAGAAAGTCTCAGGTGAGCACTCTGTTCTGAGCGGACGGGATAAATCATTTGATCACAACAATCAATGGGATACTACTCCCATTATTGGTACACAGGCTTAGCTTAGAAACTTTATACACTCTATAAGGCGAGTGCACTCCGTTGAAGAGCCTAACACCATGACGATGCAGACAATAAAATATTTGCTTTTGGTGTTAGTATTAAGGATATGTTTCTTTCCGTGCACATATGTAGATGTTTATGCAAAAAAAGTGAAGGCCAGCCAGTGTGAGTCCTTGAGTGCGAAACTTGTGTAACAGCTTGATATTCTTCCCTTACAAGGTTTTCATGATGGGCAGATAGCAGGAGGAAAGTGAAAAATACCAACCAACCAAACCAACACACCAAGCCTGAAATTCACAGTGTGCTTTAATTATGGTATAACAAAGTTAATGACTTCCTGGCAGTAGCTTGGGAAATTAGTTAGTGCACCATTTGCAAAATGGAGCACCATTTTTCTGCCATTTTCACTTTTCTGGTGTCGTTAGGGTCTGTGATGCTATCAATACTCATGTCCAGTCTCATTAAAATTGCAATAACTCTTGAGAAACAATGACTTTAAAAAAAAACCCCAACCTTTATGTACATTAAAAGAGGCTGATACCTCTCAAGGTCATACAATTCTTCTGTTGGGTGTTTCTAATTAATTTCTTAACCTGTTAAGAAGGTGTATGTGTGTATGAGATTTTCCCCAGCCCAGGAGTTCTTCTTCCTGACTTCTGATCCTGAACGGGGTTTTCCACACACATTCATGAATCACCAAGGTTTTTAAAGGGACAACATTTCAGTCCGCAATGGAAATTTCCTCCTAGATCACCTAGATAAGTGCTGGTAATAGGAAATTTGATATCCTTCCTACTAGATTTTGGGTTGCACCTGCATAATACCAGGAAAGATCAGTTCCCAGGAGTGAAACAGACAGTTTGGTTTGCTTGAAATAAATCCAGTAACATAAATTCATGCCTATCCATGCAGCAAAAGTAATCTCAGATACTGGTATTGTTTCTTTCAGTAGTAACCTTAGGAGGGAAGATGAATTAAAATTGGGTAGGAATAGGCTGCGTATTTTTGTATGGAACAGTGAATATTGAACAACCCAGTTCATAGGAAGGTTAGAATAAAATATATTAAAAGCTGTGGGAATAGGATCTCAAGCCCATAACCTCCCTAAGCAGGAGACCCTTCATCAAGATATCACAGAATCAGGAAGGAGAGAAGGTCTTATCATATTCAGCCTTTTTTTTTTTTTTTTTTTTAATATAAGGAGCAGTCAGCAGGTTCCCTTTTCAAATCACTCTAAAAGCACAGAACAAACACACCTCCACCTTTATCTTACTGACCAGGAAATGAGAAAAATGACACCAAATTCAGATTTTTCACTAAAGGAAGATTCAGCCTAAAACCTCTCTCCTCCCAGCAACTGTTCCACAGAGAACTTCTAACTGGGTACACCTGGTAGAAGAGCAGGACACATCCCGGTGCTGGGGAGTTTGTCTCTCTATTTTCACAGACATTAAAGCAAATGCAAGTCAGATCCTCAAGGTTCAAGAGCTTGTGGCACCAAACCAAGGTCCCAGAGCTCATCTCTCAGCCCCTGTCTTCTGCTCCATCCATGTGGCTCAGAGCCAGATTGGTGGCCAGTGATGCCTACACTTAGGCAGGCAGCTGGGCTGAGGCTGAGATGTGTCTCTCAATATGAAGGGTAGTCAGCTGGGAGGAGATACACCGTATTGGAGACTGCCAAATCCCAGCCTTTAAGGGTGTTCTGATTTAAATCAGTTTCTTACACCTGTTCACATTCCCTAAAGCACCTCAAATGCCTTGTAAAGGGAGATTAAATAAGGATAAATCTTGATGCAGGAAGGGTAGGAGCAGCACACCCTGTCTCCCGACACTTCTGCTGACTTGAGACAGGGTTTAGGGACTCATGGAAGTGAAGTCTCTCTAGGTGCATTTCTTGAGGAGCGGATGAGAGAAGTTGCAGCTCTGCACCTGCAGTTATTTGTTCTATGTACGTTTCAATTTCCATTTAATGAGGAAGGAAATATCTTTCTATCACCCAAATTTGCCTTTGATTGCCTTTTTTTTTTCTTTAAAAGATAAATAGCAAATGAAAATACAAGGTATCCAATATGAACTAAATGAGATAACATCGTGAGAAGTTAAATGCACCAAAGTATCACCCCTGAACCTTAGCTTTGCAAGAGTGTTACACCACAGGGCTGATACAATCCAGACACTTGTTTTCAGGCTTTGATTATCTGTATTCACATCAGTCAGGTGGAGCTAAAAGGTTGCAACAAGTGGTTTTGCACCCAAAGGACTAGGGTGACCTTGGGCCTGGGTTGCTCCTTCAACAGGGAAAGGAGGGTAAAAACCAGGGACTGAGGAAAGCAGTGGAGCCATTGGGAGAGCCCAGCACAGCAAGGGTGAGAAGGGGTTGGGGTTCCCTCTGCAGGGAACTGTGTCTGAACTAATTAACACTACTGTTAGGGAGGGGTTTTAGGGTTGCTGTAATACATTTAGATCCCACAGCAGTATATCTGTGTCATGTAGTCCCATGCCCTTTGGATCACTCTCAGCATGTCTGGTCTTTATCATTTTTCCTTGAACATCTGTCACTGATTGCTGTCAGGGATGGGATACAGAGCCAGATGGCCATGATTTGTCCAGTCTGTCTGTCTCGTGCACTAAAGTCAGAACGATTTACACAGTCAATCCCATGCTTTACAGTGTTGTACCTTGTCCTGAATGCCATTCCTGCAGCCTTGTTGGGGAAAGCCCTGTAGTTCCACTGAAGTCCTCCTGCCACAGAGAGGAAAGGAAAAAAAGGCCCTTTGTTGCTTTCAGGGATCTGAAGTGTCTAAATGGGTGTAATAAGAATCTTTCTGACTTTTGGAATAAAAGCCAAGAGATGCATTTTTGGAAGACCTCTGAGTGCATCCAGCAGAACAAATTTTAACAATCACTTGACAAAATCTCCTAAATTAAATTTCAGGTTAGAAACCTCATGGAAATTAAACTGTAAATCCATACATTAAAATCAAAGTAAATCACACTACTTGAGAAGCACTTTCTAAAGAGGAAATCACAGCCCTGCGCCTCTAATCTGTGAGTTACTGACACGCTGGTGCAGTGGAGCTGCAAGGCCTTCAGATCAAAAGCAATGCTCTGTTCTTCAATTCCCTGTCTGTAATAGCAATTTCATCCCCAGCTTGTCCACACAGAGATGTTCAGGGAAATAAATCCATGACAACAGAGATCAGAATAGACTCACTACCTCTTGTCGCAAAGTTTGCAGCCTGCCCTGAGCTTGCCATGGCTGTAGCTATGCATCTATGTGGATCGCTGTGCTCTCTGCATCCCCACCAGTCTAAAGATTTTTCTGTTAAGCCTGTTGGAATAGGATTCACTGTTGAAAACTTTCCTTGTGCTATAAGACCACTCTCACAAGAGTCTCTGAGTCCCTGCAGGGCACATGCTACTATTTTCTTCAGTTTAAATAAGTTCTGGTTGAGGTAACGATAGGTTTCAGTAGGCTGCGGGGGTGATCCGGGCTCTGTAATAGTTCCAAATGATATTACTTGAAAGTTGAGTAGGGCAGAGAAAGATCAATCTGTTCAAAGTGGATTTGGCAGTTTTAAAATTCATTTGAGTTCAAATTGAAAAAGAAAAGGCTGTGATGTTGGTATAACTCTGCCAGAAGTTATAGGGACCCTGACAAGCTGCCCACAATCTCTGGACTGGAAAAAACTGGAAGTATTGTGCGTTCCTGGAGCTGGCTGTCCAAAAACCATGGGACATGGAAGAGCTGGCACAGAGCTTGAATGCAAGGGCAGTGAGTGCCTGTGCCAGGCTGTGCTAATGAACTATAGTCTGCTTTATTTTAGCCTGTACTTTGCTCAGACAAAAGACATGGGCAGCTCCCACCCACATTCCCAACAGGAGAGTCAATATTATATTCTGGACTAACCCAATTCAAGACAAACTGCAACGAAATCTGAGTTAGTAAATAAGGGTGGTCATATGTTCCATATTTATCAGCACAGTCCCAGACTCGTAGCATCGTGTCATCCTTTTTCCTTGTGACATTATTTTGTCTTGACTGTTCAACCAGGACACAGTATTTTCTCTGTCTTCTCCAAGTCCCGGAAATTTTCACGCTCTCTCTTACGTGGTGGGAATATGAGATGGGAACATGAGCAATATGCCTTTTTGTTACTTTCTGAGTTTGTAAAGACATGTGCTTACAAAGATAACTTCTCCTCTCTCAGGGACTCTGCTTTCCCCTCTAACCTGCCCAGGACTACTGTCTTCTAAAGACTGAGGTGCTCCATGTGTTTCCTCATTTCAGAATTTCCTCGTGAGAGGCATCAGAGAAGTGGCCTTGCCAGCTGAGCTGAACTATTTGATCACATTATGCTTCACACTGCTCACTAAATATGGTTCAGTGGTCTGTTAAAATTAATTTCATATTAATTGTTTTAAGACCGACAGCATCCTGTGCTGCTTTGGGTGAGCAATTGCCTTTCTCTGCTGGGAAATAATTTTGGCATTTCATTTGGAAAAAAGTAATTAACTGCATGGGTATGCTTAGTTGAGTAAGTCATTACAATCTCTGACTTATGCAAATTAGATTGTTGAAGTATAATTCCAACTGAGATAACTCCACACATACATAAACTTTAAATTTGCACGGTCCGGCAGAATATTTGTTTGCAAATACAAGGTATTCATGGGTTAATCTATAAATCTCACTTACATAATCAATTTTCAAGGAGCAGAGAGCTTATGGTGCAGCAGAGCTGCTCTGTGAGTTCCCAAGGATCTTTCTTGGCACATCATTTGATGGGTAACATGATGTATCCACTGGTTCAGACATCCCTGTGCTCGTTTTACAGCTGCTGTAGCATGAAACATGCTTTCAGGGTCACCCTCCACATATTCTGCCTGCCTTAATTATAATGTTTATTACGGATATTATGAAGACAGGTGGCCATGCTCATAGCTTTTAGCAGTTTATTACTGGATTCTAAGTAACTGTCCTGTAATTCTTTGTTCCAACAAGTTTAAACTTTTAAGCATGTATTAATAATTTCTTTTTTCCTTCTTCGTCATCTTTCTACAACACGCAGCTTTTTCTCTCCTGGAACATAACATTATTATGCAATTTGCTTGGCCAGTTTAAGATAAAGAGATGGCGGCAAAGGCTAAATATGCACAAAAGAAAGAGCTAGGAAATTATTTTCCCCTGGCAAATTAATTACTTGCCCCAAATATTTTCATTTATCCTGAAACTACTTGGAAACTTGGAGAAAAGAATATTTTGAGGACAGATGTTCCTTCTTTGTTCACCACAACTGATGCTCTACAGATGCAGTGTTAGGTCAGATGGCTGCCTTTCTGTTTCCTACTTTATAATAAGGGCCTGATGTCTCCGGAGAAATCCCTGAGTTTGGAAAATCCTCTGCTAGTAGCACAAAAGCATCCTTCTGTAGGAATTAATATATTGCCCTCTGGGGTGGTGATTTGATGGGACTACAGTGTAATCAGGAACTTGCATCCATCTTATCCTCTTGACTGATGAACATAATTCTGAATATGAGAAGGGATGGAGGAGGTGGAATGACAGGGAGTGAGGGAAATGTAGCTGGCAGTGACCGAAGCCAGATATCTCCCCAGGAGAGCCAGTATCCTTTGACAAGCCTGATTAAAGCAGAAATAGTTTTGGAAGCATGGGATCAGTAGCTCTGACCAAGCTGCTACTTCACTTAGAGAGCCAGCTGATCCGTGCCTTGCACTGAGGCACTCATAACAGTAGAGAGCTGTTAACAAGAGATGCTTAATCGTCTCCGGCTGACAGGGAGCTGCCAACTGGCTTGGCAGCTCGGAAAGCCTTTCTACACTCCCAGAAAGACAGGTCTTTGCAGATGCTGAGGTTTCAGGAGCAGTCATTCCCAGCAGAGTCAACAAACTCGACTTTCAATCTGTGCTTCTTTTGAACGTGGTACACCGTCTGCCTTATGCATATAGACCAGGTCCACAAATTATTGGATCAGAATTAGTACATGGGGTCATTCAAATCTGTAACAGCTCTGAATTGCTTACGTTTAGGTAAATGAAAAAGGGAAAAATGAACATTAACAGTAAAACCATCCTTTGACACTGACTGTGACGACTGAGTTGAAGGGTCCAACTTCTGCAGGATGACTTGGTGATTAGAGCCCATGTTCAGAGCTGAGTGCAAGGCTTTCTCTGCAATTGGGAGCTATATCCTAATTACTGAACTGTCATACAGAATCCTTTTATATATTTTTTTAAATTATTTTTAATTTGGGGGGTAAACATTCAGCTGAAGATGGAGATAACTGAAGTCTAGGTACCTGCTCCCAGGAGCACTGTATGTTTCTCCTGGTAAAACCATCCCACCTTAAATAGCACATTTTCAGTACCAGAGAGTCAACCATATCTTATAGACAGTTATAAATGATCTAGCAAGGAAAGAGAAACAGAACACATTTCTATGTGACCTTGTTCTTACTATTTCTCTTGTCCTGGCTCTCTGAGGGTATGAGGTTTGGGGAAGGAGCCCAGCACAATGAGACCCTTTCTCAGCTCAGGCAAGACCTGGGCAGGTAATTCCTGCAAGGTTTTTGTGTTCTTCTCTCAAGCAAAGAAAAAGAAAGAGAGAGAAAAGAGAGAGAAAATGTCAAGTCTGTTAAGCCAAATTTGTCACTGGCAATTCCTTGAAGCGCAGCAGCTGGTTTCACCTTCGTTAGTTCCCTAATGAAAATTTTTCAACTCCATGTCAGGCAAAAAAAAAAAAAAAAAAAAAAAAAAAAAGTTGTTTTTTTGAAACAGAAATCTTGTTGCAAGGTCAAGCTGAGATTGCTGCTGCTTTAATAAACACCCCAAATTGACTCTGATTGATTCTAAATAAATTTCATGTGTGATAAATGATTTTGAGCAAGTGTTGTTGACACATTGAGCTGATTGAGATCAAAGGGAGAGAAGAGTTGAACAATGGGGTGAGATTAGAAACTCTTTGTCACACAGATCAGGACCCTGGAGTAGAAGGATGACACTATCGTTTGTCATGTACTGGAGGTAAGAGAAGATGGCCAGAGACTTGGAGTGTAGCTGAGCTGCTAAGTAGGCAAAATCAGTACAAGCCATAAGAAAAGCATATGGTGGGGCAGCATAAAGCTTATTTGTTCTTTTGGGAATGTGAAAAGCGTGGCAAAGCAGTGGAAACTAGTGATCCAAGTGAGTCACAGGATGTCTGCCGTTGTGTGGTAAGAAGGGACAACCAACATCAGGTGGGGGGTTGATTTGTGGGACCCACAGGTATAAGTTCTCCTTACTTTAATACTGGGAGTGTTTTGTTTCTCAGTCAGACAAATGTTTTTACTCCAAGGAGAGTCATGGTAATACCAGACAAACAGTGGTCACATCCAAACATGTTCTGGTTTTCTTGCCTGGCATATGCTACCAAGGATCACAACAAGACCAACCATGAGAAACAAGTGACCCCTCCAACACCCCTGATAGTTCAGGAAAGGACCATGGTGGGAATACTCTCTCTCTCTTTCTTTCTATCATGAAATGTTAAGTCAAGCCCCCCGTACAGCACAGATCTCTTATTTGAGTTAAGAAAATGTAGTTATTACCTGGCAGAATAAGTATAGTGTAATGGAGACCCACGTGGTCAAAACCCAGTGATACCCTTTAGACACACTCATCAGAGCTGAAGACATTATAGAGGATGATGGAACTGGGGAGCAGCTATTAAGTGGCGTAAAAAGAAAGGAGACAGATGGAGTCAGAGTGGAAATACCCACAAGGCTGGGGAAAGGGAGGGAAAGGGGTGCTGTTGCTTAGAATATTTAAAATAGTCCAGATATATACTGGCAAATGGCTGCAGGGAATGAGTCTTTGCTGCCTTTCTAGTCTCAGTGTCCCAGAATTTCTTTCCAGCTCAGATAGCAAGAGTTTTTGCATATTTAGGAGCACTCCCTTCTGTGAGGCAACAGAAACAGGGTTTTTTTCAAAGTCTATAACTTTATTTTAGCCTAATAAAATTACATAACAATTATTCCCCTCCCCCATTAAAGAAAATTAATTACAACAGATTATTTTTTATGAATGTCTTAATTAGACCTTTGCCTATTAACAGACACACTACAGAAATTCAAATCATTCCCATTAACAGGTGAGAGATGTTTACTAATGATCCCCATACTGTGTCTTATATGAAAACTTCTTATGAAAATTTATTACTCTCTATAAAAGCAATGACTTATTCAAAAGAAGGAGATGATATTGTGTGCAGGCAGAGATGGGGGCCTGGATGCTGTTGCTGGGACTGGTACATTTGCAAATCGGCTCTTCAGGGCAACATAAATAAATATAACAGAACTCTGAAGAAAATAAAATAGCATGAATCATAAATCAAAGCAATGTAGTGGAGCTGCAGAGGACACTGCAAATAGATAGGATAACAGAAGGAAATATTGGCTCAGGCATAAATAACTCTTAATAAATCATCAGCCAACGGGAGCAGGGCAGCAACATCCTAACTAAAGATAATGACAGCTGGAAGCATCTTGCTGGTGCTTGTGCATTCACTGCATACACAGTCTGTAGATCCGGGAACATGCTGGAAAGGTCTCCGAGCCCTTCTGCATTCAACAGGAACATCATTGGCCTGAGAGGAAACCGAGGTTCAGCTGAACTGAAGTCTGTGTCTGGGGTGACTGCTGATGACTTGCTCTTGAGAAGACATCTAAGACAACTCACTAAGATTATGCTGCAGCTATGGTATTTTCGGGCTCTGTTTCTGAAGTCGGGATGTCTTACCACAGTACTTAGACCATAGTCTAAAAGGACGTCCAGGGGAGATCTTATCACTCTCTACAATGACCTGAAAGGAGGTCATAGCGAGGTGGGTGTCAGTCTCTTTTCCCAAGTAACAAGTGATAGGACAAGAGGAAATAGTTTTAAGTTGCTCCAGGGTAGATTTAGATTGGCTGTTAGGAAAAATTTCATCACCAAAGGGTTGTCAAGCATTGGAACAGGCTGCCCATGGAAGTGGTGGAGTCACCAACCCTGGAAATATTTAAAAGATGGGTAAACATGGTGCTGAGGGACATGGGTTAGTGGTGATTTTGGCAGTGTTAGGCTTATGATTGGAGTTGATGATCTTAAAGGTGTCTTCCAACCTGGGTGATTCTATGATTCTACTTACTATATATTTTTTTGTGGGCCATAAATTTTCACATCAACTCAGTAACTATCAGGAGTAATCTGAATATTGACCTTAAACCCTGAAGCCATTTCTGTGTTTCCTTCATTCTGCTGGAGGTTATATAGTTACCTGACATAGACACAGATCAGATTCAGTGCAGCCACTGAAACAAGGCTGCTAACTGAAATACAGGATTACATGTTTCTTTTTTGAGGATGTTTCAGCTGTATGGAGAATTCACGCCAAAAGAGTCGGTAGGAGCTTCCTGCTGATCCTCCATCAAGGAACGTCATCCTGCTCTCAGAGGAAAACCGATCTAAGCCCGAAGGGGAAAGTCCCAAAGAGACCAAGTCCCAAATCAGGTAGTTTTTACAGAGCTATCTTTGTCATCCCAATTTTCCCACCTTGTATGTGTCCCTAGAGGCAGGGAACAGTTCATAAAGACATAGGCTATATTATCTTGGAGCAGGCTAAGAGGAGAACATATACCTAGACCATGATGATTGCTAACCTCAAAGAGACTGGGAATAACAGAGGATCTCAGCTCTCAGTTTCAGTTTCCTCAAGGGAATCCAACCATGAAACACCCAAGGCAGGAAACAGGAATGAGAAAAAAAACATGACATCTGGAATAAGACATAAATTCTGCATTGTGGCTCTTTCTTACAGGGAGTTGCCTGTAGATATCTGCATCCTGAACAAGGCAGGTGGTCAGAGTAGTTGAATACACTGGGTCTTCTGCTCTGAAAGTCAGTGAAGTAGTATTGTTGCTATTGTGAAGATAAAACACATGTGAGATGGAAGGAAGGGAGGAAAAGAAGATGCGTGTCATTTTGCAGTCAGTTTAGTAGAAAAAAGGGAAACAGAGATTAAAACTCCTGTACTCTGAATTTTATCTGCCTTTGATAGAGCTGTCAGTTTTAACATAGCTTTTTTTGTTTAACAAAAATGATAAGGTAGGCTATGAATTTTAATAAAACAAACAACAGGGCTAGGACTGATTGGATTGCTTTGATGTTTCATTTTGTCCGTTAACCTTGAGAAAAACAGAATCAGGATTAATATGTAAATTCATTTTCAACCCTGGCTGTGAACATAGTGACATTGTACTGGAAAGCAATGAAAAAGTTACTGCTGATGAATAGCTCAAATTGTTCAGCTGGTTAGCCTATTTAGAAAAACATTAGCCTGTGAACAGGCTACTTACTACCATGTTCACTATGTTTTATGACCCCAAACGCAAATGTACATTTAAATGTCTATAAGCCATTCATCACTCAGAGCAAATCCCAGTGTTTCGCTTGAGAATACCAAAGTTCCCAAAGAGAGTAAATAAAGCAGGGCAGTCAAGGTAAGAAGTGATTGGGTCTGACAGTGTTAAAGAGGGTATTAGGTTACTGCTGGTCTGTCTGGGAGATGTACTTATAGGCTGATTGATTGGCACTAAACTAACATCGATAAGGGTGCCTTGAATCTTGCAAATTGGAGCAGCCAAAGGAGAGTCAATGCCTTTTTCTGAAGACATTCCTGAATATTCAGCTCAAAGTTTTATAGTGACCATAAGGATGTATGCAAGAGGGGCAGTGAAATCCTTTGGACAGGGAAACAGCCATGGCAATGCATTCTGCCAGCGCCAACACCTAGGAGTGACCTGCTGGCCACCATGGGGAAGATGGCATGGTGGCCATGAGTGTTGGTAAGAGGCACATTCCTACTGTAAACCCTTATGCTGTCCTGGCAGTGTAAGGAACTGACCACTCCTATCCACGCCCTTGCAATGTGTGTGTTATACTGGACGTTAATAGTGGCACATCTGCTCTCCTGGTCTATGAGCTTAGAATTTATTTTGGTTTGAGGTACAAGACCAACCCACCACGGAACTTCTTGCCTGGCCTTTGAAGGCATCAGTTTTGTCTGTGAACAAGGATTATGGCTGATCTTCCATTACGCAGGGGTAGTAGGTCAAATTCTGATGGTTTTGTGTTGACTGATGTCCGGATCTCCTTGATAGTGAGGGAGCCAGTGGGAGCTGGATGTCCTGACAGGACACACTAACTGAGTGTACAAGCTGTACTGGAATCTCATGCCTGTAGCTCCCGCTCTTACAGCAATAAGCAGCTGTAACATCTTTACAAGGGTGTCCACATTTTTGATTTATACATTCTAAATGATAGCACATCTGTCTTTTCCCAGGTGTCAGCTGTTCCGCAGTGATAGATTGCTCTTGCTTTAAAAAATACATATTTCCCAGCGTGAACGTTTTATTAGAATTTTAGTACCTTAAATTCTCTTTGGCAGTGCTTGTCTCTTCTTGTCCTTAACCACTTTTTGAAGCTGTAGAGTTCTGTGAAATAGCTGCTGTGATCCACCTCAGGTGTGCCCACAGAGAGTATTGCAGCCTTGAAATATAAAGTCTGAATAAGCCTGGTAGACTGGAGGAATTGTATATAGCAAGGTAATTCTCATCATTATCATAATGGGAATCAGCATTAGAAAAAAGTGTCAAAATGTTACGGTGAAAACAGAAGATCACTGCCAGGCGGGGAGAGACGATGCACCCCAGAACCGTGTTTGTTAGGTAATAGCAGCTGAGGGATATGACAAGCTTACAGCAGGCGTGTGGGAGACTCCAACGCAGCTGGAGGTTGGGGCAGGCTGTACGCCAGCTTGTGGCGCTAAGCCACTGAGCAAACATCTCCTGAGCAAAGTGCCATTGCTGGGGTGCTGTAATGATAACATGGCCTGCAGCAAGCCAGGGAGTTGGCCACCAGTTCGTCATCCTGACAACAGCATGGGTAAACTTGGCCTTTTAAAGACCACAAAATGGCTTGATTGCATTGCTCATTCTCTTTCAGTCAGTCATTGGGATTGCTTTGCAACTGCTGGATTTCTAGGAAGAATTTCTGCTTTTCAGAGGAGTACATTAATCTCAGAATAGGGTTAGGCTGATGAAAGCCTTGTCACGAGGTTGAGAAAGGAGATAGGTTGGATATCAGGCTCATCTGAGCCAACATTCACTTAGGTCTGGTGAGGATTTCTGTACTTGACTTATCCCTATGCATCGAATATGTTGGTGAAAGGAAGAAACAGGTAATGACCCAGGCTTGGTCTAAGACAAACAGGTGGTAATACTGTAGTGATTGAAGTTTAAAATGTGATATAAATGACCCAGCCTCAAGGCTACACACAGCTTGCAGAAAGAAGGTCATGATGGGAGCTAGTAGATAGGGGTATTACAAGCACATGTAGCCACCTTCCAGCTAAACTCTGAACCCTTTACTCACTTGAACTGAGTTTACGATGTTCAGGAAGACCAGAGAAAAGATAACATCAGTTGTTGTCTTTTTTTTTTTTTTTTTTTTAATTAGAGACTAAGTCATGGCACTATGGAAATGGCTCCAGTGCTTCAAATGATTTAAAACTGTAACAAGGTTCAGAGTACAGATTTCCTGACTTCCTGTGCAACCCGTATCATCACTGAAGGCAGCATCTCCCAGGCTGAGAAGGCAGCGTGAATGGTGAGTGCAGTGAGGGTCTTTCACAGAGTCATTTTCCCCTTGCTAAAACTAGCAGCAAAACATTGTGTTGCCTGGAGGGGGGGAATTTTGTATACTGAAGGCAACAGTCAAATGACTCACTGTCCCGGGACCCTATCAAATAAATATACCAAATTTTAACCCAAGATACCACAGTGGATGTCTACGTGGAAAGCCGGGTCCCATTTCAGGCCACCTAAGCCCTTGTATGGGAAATGCATTCCAGTCCTACTTTCCGCCTATTTGCTAGGACAAGTGGGAATGCTTGCTACTACTTCCCCTATCTACTTGAAAAATCAGGAGGCTGAGACGTGCTACGCTTGCTGATTTTAACAGGAGAGAATGAATACGAATACTAAATTTTTCATATCTGCAAATTGGCTTTTCGCCTCCCACTACCTTTTCAGCAGTGTAGACAGCTGTCTCCATCACCTACCATTACAGACCATGAAAAAAGAAAAAAACAAACACCTTCTTGTGAAGCAGAGGTAATGGACAGAGGACTCCTTCCAGTGCATCCCATGTTGCAGCAGCCTTCAGCTCAGGATGCTTCAGCCTCAAAAACAGACAATTAAGAAAGGGTATGAAAGAAGTCTATAAAACTGTTTAGCAGCCTAGAGGAAACAAATAGGGAAAAACTGTCCAGAGAGTCTCACAGAACAAGAACTGAGGGCTTGAAGGTGGCAAATTTGGAACAAAGAAAATAGATCGGTTCTTCACAAAACCTTATCAAGCTGTGAAGCTCTTTGCTGCAGAGGGCTGTGGATGCTACGCATTTAGAGGAGTTCAAAAGCAGCGGGGCAAACACATGGAAGAAAAATAATTTAGATCTTTAAAGTCCAAAGGTAAGATGCCTGGCTCAGGAGATTCTCACACAGATGTTATTAGAAGCTGGGAGAATGTCCTAGTAAGGAGTAGATACGTGGTTACATGGACCTATGGGCCTACTGGGTGCGGCCAGTCTTAAGTTTCTGTGTCACATCAGCGACTGAAGGATCACTTCCGACACAGTTTTGCTGGACCTGGCACTAGGTGCTCAAATCATAATGGCAGGTCCAAAGCACCAATTCATTACTCGACATCTATTCACTACACATAATTATTCTTCCCAGGCCCATACCTGAAGGCAGAGTCTAGTTTGTTTTGCTCTGGGTTGTAGATTTTAATTCTGAGTGTTAGTTTCACTTTGGATGTCTCATTAGCAGGGTGACATTTTCCTATTAGATGAAAATGTTCAACACAGATTTCCTTGTCTCCACGTTGCTGTCATCGTGTCTTTTGTCATCCTGGCTGATGGATCAGCACATTCTGATGTTACCCTTTTATGTAACGACATTATTATTGTTTTCTCTTGCTCTTCCTCTTTCTTTTTTTAGGCAGTAATAAAAAAATAAGTAAAAATGAAATATACAAAGTATAAACTGCCTTTATGACTGAATGATTTCCTTGCTGCATTAAGCAATTTCTTTTGTGCCAGCACCTCTCGTGAATGCTCAGGATGTTCTTCTGATGTATTCATGAGAGCTACTTTGCTGTGATCATTGCATGCATGGCTGCCTTTTTTGAAACAAGCTCATGATTATTGATATCCAGGATTCTTCTTTTCAGCTTAGTAGCCAGGAGGGGGTGTCCATGCCTTACAAATCAGCTCTCTTTCAAGGCTGGTGGTAAAACAACTGCAAGCAGTCACTACACTGTAAAATGTCTTGTCACTGTGAACTGTGCAGAGAGGAGGGAGTGGTGGGGGGAGCAGCACCAGTATGACAACAGAGGTGGGATCTGCTCCAGTGCTGCAGGAAGAATGGAAGGAATTTTACCTTGCAAGAGTCTTGGGCTGTGGGGAGCAGCACCAGAGACGCAAGAGGAGAAAGGGCAGAGGAAAGGGAATGCCAGGATGCAACAGAGCATGTCAGGTAGATTTTAGCCTTTGTGCTGCTCTTGATCCTCATTTCACATTTGGCCCAAAGATCACAGCATCACACAATAGTTTGGCTTGGAAGGAACATTTTAAGGCCGTCTAGTCCAACTCCCCTGCAATAAGCAGGGCCATCTTCAACTAGATCAGGTTGCTCAGAGCCCTCTCCAACCTGACCCAGAATGTTTCCAAGGATCGGGCATCCACCACCTCTCTGGGCTGTTCAGTTGGGATGCCTCAGCTCGGTTCTCATGCATGTGAGGTTTTGGGGTGAGTATTTTCCCCTGAACTTTGTACCATATACAGCTGCTTTCAACAGAAGAGGCAAGAAATGCCTGTGATCTCAGTTACAACTATAGATGAGCACTGCCTAACTTTGTACCTACGGTGTCAGTGTCTCTATTTGACACGGGCATCCAGGATCTGATTATAATCAATGGAGGTCCAGTCAAGAGAGGCCATGGAGCTCAAGGTGTGACTTGTCTGAGCAGTGTAAGCATCTCTGTTAGATGAGATGAGTTGCTAACTGGAATCCCTTTACTTTAAAGGAGACTTGCCCAGATGAAGATTCCTGTGAGTGCTACCTCCTTCCTTTGAGGTTCCCCCCCTCAACGTGAAAGTCTCAGATCAAAGCCCTTTAACTTTGCCATCTAAACTACAGGCATTGCCCTTGAAAAGTCTGTCTTATGTATATAAGCCTCCTAGTGCTGATACTGTCCTTGAAGAAATCAGAGTCCATTTGATCACACACAGTTCCTGGACTACAAAAATAGCACTCTTCAGACATCTGTCATGTAGATCCTTGCTCCTCCTGGTTATGGCAAAATCTGCAAAATCTGAAAAAGCTGTTCAGGAGTTAGAAAAACGAATTCCAGTTTTCAAAATGGAACATTGACCTCCTCCAAGATATTGGACCCCGAACTGCTAACTCTTCAATAAGAATTATGTTTCTACCTACTTTGTGCGCACCGAGCCTTTAGAAGCTATGTCTCAGTAATGGTCAGATCCCTAAATCCAGTCAATTTCCCTGAAAACACCCTTAATTTTTGTATGCCTCCATTTACCATCTGCAAAATGGGCTTAATATCCCACAGAAAAACTGGGCAATACCTGCAGGAAGAGTCTTCCTTGGGTTAATGCATAGGGAAAAAATGTGCCCCTGTATCCTGTTTTCTGTGAGAGCAGGAACTCCAAAGCTGCCTGATGATTCAACAAGTCCAGGTGCTGGGTCCTGCATTTCAGTCACAACAACGCCAGGCAACACTACAGGCTGGGGGAGGAGTGTCTGGAAAGCTGCCTGGAAGAAAAGGATCTGGGAGTCCTGGTTGACAGTTGGCTGAACATGAGCCAATATTGTGCCCAGGTGGCCAAGAAGGCCAATGGCATCTTGGCCTGTATCAAGAATGGTGTGGCCAGCAGGAGCAGGGAGGTGATTGTGCCCCTGTACTCAGCACTGGTGCGGCCACAGCTTGAGTGCTGTGTTCAGTTTTGGGCGCCACAATAAGAGAGATATTGAGGTTCTGGAGTGTGTCCAAAGAAGCGCAGCGAAGCTCGTGAAGGGTCTAGAGAACAAGTCTTGTGAGGAGCAGAATCACCGAGGTTGGAAGAGACCTTTAAAATCAAGTCCAACCATAAACCTACACTGCCAAAACCACCCCTAAACCATGTCCCTCAGCACCACGTCCACCTGTCTTTTAAATACCTCCAGGGACGGCGATTCCACCACCTCCCTGGGCAGCCTGTTCCAATGCCTGATAACTCTTTCGGAAAAGAAGTTTTTCCTAATATCCAACCTAACCCCCCCCTGCCACAACTTGAGGCCATTTCCTCTTGTCCTGTTGCTTGTCATTTGGGAGAAGAGACTGAGCCCCACCTCGCTATAACCTCCTTTCAGGGAGTTGTAGAGAGTGAGAAGGTCTCCCCTCAACCTTCTCTTCTCCAAGCTAAACAATCCCAATTCTCTCAGCCGCTCCTCATAAGACCTGTTCTCCAGACCCCTCACCAGCTTCGTTGCCCTTCTCTGGACACGTTCCAGCACCTCAATGTCTCTCCGATACTGCGGTGCCCAAAACTGAACACAGCACTCAAGCTGCGGCCTCACCAGTGCTGAGTACAGGGGCACCATCACTGCCCTGCTCCTGCTGTACACACCATTCTTGATACAGGCCAAGATGCCATTGGCCTTCTTGTCCACCTGGGCACACTGCTGACTTCAGACTAGTGTCCATGCCTTTATCATGGGAGATAAATCAACAGCGCTTCTAATCTAATGTCACTGAAGATCTCTTGGAAATTCTGCCTGACACAGAAATGTTTTCTACTGTCCTCTCTGGTGTAGCTAAATTAGTATGAAAACATCACCCAAAGGCATCAATTCAATCAAGGCTGCAGTGTGTTAGGCACTGAATATTCACTTGGGGAAAGGTGGTCTATGCTCTGAAGATCTGACAATTTAGTGAGAGAGGACAGTTATAAGATGCCTCATTAGGCCCTTCATTTTTTTAGATAAGGAACAGAGGGTTTAAGCAACAGAGACAGTCTTCTGTGCCAAAGCTGGGAAATGTCAGTTCAGAAGAGGATGAAAATATCACACCGGAACAGTTGTGCCACCTTGGAAAATATAGTCATCAATATGAGATGGAAGGTAACAGGGGTATGAGTGAACTGGTGCATTTGGGAAAATTATAAAAATAACTTGTCTTCTAATATCAGGGCTCATCCATTGGAACTGTTAGAGGAAATAAGATCTGAGCACAGTCCTAGAGAGGGTTTGATGAGGTGTTTACAGAACAACTCAGGAGATATTCCTGCTTTTGTGCTGATAAGAGCCCACCTGCCCTAATTGTGTGCAATACACCTGCTCAGGAAGACAAGCTCAACACTTCAGTGAGCAGAGCAAAACCATAAGGGGAACATCTTTCATGAGAAGACATCTTGGGCAGGTTAAAAAAAAGGTAGGCTAAGAGGACACTTTTTTTTCTTTAAATATAGTTTAAAAATAATCTAAAATTCATTGCAGCACAATTTTTCATCATCTGGCTTTTCTTAGGCACCACCTGCAGAATCCCTAGATAAAGAAGGCAGACCATGGTCTAAAAGCCATCAATCTAATGGACAGCCAGTGTCAGCATAGTGGAAATGTCAGGAAAAAAAAAAAGGATCAGAAATAAATTTAAGAAATGTTAGGAACAGAAAGATCATGGAACAGTCTCCCAGCTGGAGGCAAGAGAACCAGACCAACTAGAGCAAACAAGACCAGGTCATGAGAGGGATACCATGCTCACTCACAGAGCAGTCATCTATGTACTGGTAATCATGAGACAAGATTAAAAATGCAATCAGAAATCATAGAATCATAGAATCATAGAATGGTTAGAGTTGGAAGGGACCTTAAAGATCATCAAGTTCCAACCCCCCTGCCATGGGCAGGGACACCTCTCGCTAGAGCAGGTTGCTCAAAGCCCCATCCAGCCTGGCCTTAAACACTTCCAGGGATGGGGCCTCCACAGCTTCTCTGGGCAACCTGTTCCAGTGCCTCACCACCCTCACAGTAAAGAACTTCTTCCTAATATCTAATCTAAATCTCCCCTCTTCCAATTTAAAACCATTACCCCTTGTCCTATCACTAGACTTCCTGACAAAGAGTCCCTCTCCAGCTCTCCTGTAGGCTCCCTTCAGATACTGAAAGGCTGCTATCAGGTCTCCCCGGAGCCTTCTCTTCTCCAGGCTGAACAGCCCCAGCTCTCTCAGCC
>VZSF01007327.1:292684-351582 GCA_013398295.1 Chionis minor
AGTTAGAGCCCTTGCCAGTGAAGACTGAGGCAAAAAAGTCATTCAGCACCTCAGCCTTATCCATATCCTGGGTGGCCAGGTCTCCCGTTTCCTTCCGGAGAGGGCCCACAGCCTCCCAAGTCCTACCTTTTTCCCTGACGTAGCTATAGAATTTTTTCTTATTGTCTTTGATGTCCTTGGCTAGATTCAGTTCTCTTAGGGCTTTTGCCTGCCTGTTATGGTTCCTGGCCACTCGGACAGTTTCTCTATATTCCACCCAGTCCACCTGTCCTTGCTTCCACCCTCTATAGGCCTCCTTTTTGATTTTGAGCTTATCTAACACTTCCTTATTCATCCACGCTGGTCTTCTGGCTATTTTGCCTGACTTTTTCTTTTTTGGGATGCACCTCTCCTGAACGTGGAGAAGGTGATCCTTGAACACTAACCAACTTTCATGGGCTCCTCTCCCCTCCAGTTCAGAGGAGCAGTGCAAAGGAGCAAAGGTGGAAAATCTGACTATTGCACAAGCATTTTCTGACTGTACCATAACTATGGGGTTCTTTTTGTTTCTTTTCTTTTCTCTCTACGGCCTAGTATAAAGCACTTTTACTGTCCCTGATGTTTGCTAGCTTATGTTAGCTGTCTGTTAGAAGTTGCTAAATCCAGTAACCCAGCATGTGAGAGGCTATTGTAGTTCCACATCCGCAGGTATAGCCAGTGGTAAAACTGAGCACATTTTCCAGACGGGTGCCCCACAGTATGTTTTACTTTTATATATATATATAAAAGTAAATAACCCTGTGATCACTTTTGTGGCCCTCCTCTGAATTCGGTCCAACAGGTCCATGTTTTTCTTATGTTGGAGGCTCCAGAGCTGGACACAGTATTCTAGGCGGGGTCTCACAAGAGCGGAGTACAGGGGTGGAATCACCCCCATCAACCTGCTGGCCATGCTGCTTTTGATGCAGCCCAGGATGCAGTTGGTTTTCTGGGCTGTGAGTGTACATCTCTGGCTCATGTTGGGTTTCTCATCTAGTAACACCCCCAAGTCCCCCTCCTCAGGGCTGC
This sequence comes from Chionis minor, assembly GCA_013398295.1. Taxonomy (NCBI): domain Eukaryota; kingdom Metazoa; phylum Chordata; class Aves; order Charadriiformes; family Chionidae; genus Chionis; species Chionis minor. The sequence continues at coordinate 293,732 of VZSF01007327.1, forward strand.
TCTCCAGCCATTCACCACCCATCCTGTATTTGTGAGTGGGATTGCCCCAACCCACATGCAGGACCTTGCACTTGGGCTTGTTGAACTTCATGAGGTTCACATGGGCCTAGATCTTAAGCCTGTCCAGGTCCCTCTGCATGGCATCCCTTCCCTCCAGCATGTCAACTGCTCCACACAGCTTGGTGTCATCAGCAAACTTGTTGAGGGCGCATTCAATCCCACTGTCCATATAGCCAACAAAGATGTTAAACAGCGCTGGTCCCATTANAGAGGAGCAGTGCAAAGGAGCAAAGGTGGAAAATCTGACTATTGCACAAGCATTTTCTGACTGTACCATAACTATGGGGTTCTTTTTGTTTCTTTTCTTTTCTCTCTACGGCCTAGTATAAAGCACTTTTACTGTCCCTGATGTTTGCTAGCTTATGTTAGCTGTCTGTTAGAAGTTGCTAAATCCAGTAACCCAGCATGTGAGAGGCTATTGTAGTTCCACATCCGCAGGTATAGCCAGTGGTAAAACTGAGCACATTTTCCAGACGGGTGCCCCACAGTATGTTTTACTTTTATATATATATATAAAAGTAAATAACCCTGTGATCACTTTTGTGGCCCTCCTCTGAATTCGGTCCAACAGGTCCATGTTTTTCTTATGTTGGAGGCTCCAGAGCTGGACACAGTATTCTAGGCGGGGTCTCACAAGAGCGGAGTACAGGGGTGGAATCACCCCCATCAACCTGCTGGCCATGCTGCTTTTGATGCAGCCCAGGATGCAGTTGGTTTTCTGGGCTGTGAGTGTACATCTCTGGCTCATGTTGGGTTTCTCATCTAGTAACACCCCCAAGTCCCCCTCCTCAGGGCTGCTCTCCAGCCATTCACCACCCATCCTGTATTTGTGAGTGGGATTGCCCCAACCCACATGCAGGACCTTGCACTTGGGCTTGTTGAACTTCATGAGGTTCACATGGGCCTAGATCTTAAGCCTGTCCAGGTCCCTCTGCATGGCATCCCTTCCCTCCAGCATGTCAACTGCTCCACACAGCTTGGTGTCATCAGCAAACTTGTTGAGGGCGCATTCAATCCCACTGTCCATATAGCCAACAAAGATGTTAAACAGCGCTGGTCCCATTACTGATCCCTGAGGAACACCACTTCTCACTGGTCACCACTTGGATATTGAGCCATTGACCACAACTCTTTGAGTGTGACCATCTAGCCAATTTCTTATCCACTGAGTGAACCACCAGTCAAATCCGTATCTCACCAATCTGGAGACCAGGATGTCACATGGGACATTGTCAAATGCCTTGCACAATTCCAGGTAGATGATGTGAGTTGCTCTTCCCTTATACACCAATACTGTTATGTCATTGTAGAAGACCACCAAACTTGTCAGACACTATTTGCCCTTAGTGAAGCCATGTTGACTGTCACCAGTCACAGCTGGGAGGAAAAACCAATTACAACCTGGATGAAAGGTTATGTCTGTTACAGAATAGTCTTGAACAAATAGGAGATCCAGCTCTATCTGTATTCAAATATTCCTTGATCTTATACATCTATATAGGGGCACTTGTCTCCTTGCAAAATTGGCTTGGGATGAGTGGGTCATGAGAAAATGGCAACAAGAGCAGAAGCACAGATGATGGCAGGGTGATGACTTAAAAGTTTCATGTAGGCTTATTACCTGGATGTCACGAAGCTGCTAGGAGCTGGTATCCCCACGTGTAATACGGGATGGAGCTGGGAAACGCTGAGGACTTGTTTCTCACACCAACTTTAGGACCTATTTTATTTGTATTATGGAGGCAGCTTTATGCTTGCAAGGAGGACAATAAAAGGTCACTGAGGTACTGCAACTCATGCCACAGTAACCGGAGAAATCCCATACAGGCTTGGAGGTCTTTGTCATACACAGCAAGGGAAAGGTTAGGGTTGTGGGAAGAGCAAAAGCTGGAGCTGGAGCCAAAGAGTAAAGGAAAATAATAGTCCTGTGCAAAGAGTCAGCTTGTGTCCTCTGCTCCACTAGAGAGCAAAAGCCCTCAGGTCATTTTTCACCCCTGGTGTGTAATATTCTTTTCTCCAAAGCTTCCTGCGGTTAAGCTTTACTTAGGAGTCATCTAGGGACAAAGGCACAGGGGCTGGAAAATGTAATTATTAAAGATATTTTTATTCAGGAGACTATGCAAAGTTAAATGTGCCTTGCTGGGGAAAAGGGGAAAAAAGAACTTAAAGGTCATTTAACAACCTGTCTGATAACAGTGAAATGTTCTCGCTGCACATAGTGTGTGGCCACACAAACTTTCCTGATTATATTTTCAATGCCAGCAACTGTGATAATCTAAAATCTTCTGTACTTAGATGCCTCCATTTTTTCTTTTACAAATAATCATGCTGAAACAATGCATATTTTCACATTAAAAAAAAAGCAACAGATGATGCAACGTGAAGGTAACTGTTCACATAATGAAACTGTGGCAGTCGGTCTGCAGAATATTTCACATAGACAACACTGCTCTGAAAATGTTGTTATTACATAAGGATGCAGATGTCAAATTAAGGGAGGAACAAGACCAGGATAAGTAGGATTCAGCTCACCTAGTTTTAGCTGTCTGAAGGAAAGGCAGCCAGTCAAAGCTAGCAATCTAGGGAGAGACTGATATGATTAGATGTATGGGCTTTATGTGGTTGCCCATGTATAGCCTGCTGGAGCCTTTGGAGATGCTCTAGGGAATCCCATACAGCTTCTAGCTGTGGGCCAGGAAAGGCACAGGCTCCTGGAAGTCCTGTATCCTACCAGTCAGACCCATGCGTATGTCTTACGGATATCTTTAAGCATCACATAATACCTAAGTGTGGAAGGAGATTCAAGCCCTAATTTTGTACCACAGAGGTGTGTCCATCTCATCAACTCACGCTGGGCTCCTTTTTATAGGAAATGGAGCTCTGACCCTCTGTGAGAGAGAGACGGTGTTGTTCAAAGCATCAGTTATCCTACAGTATACGTGTGCATTTGGTTGGATGGAGCTTTAAATCTTCATTATCCCTCATTCTGTTAATTATCTCCCTTTCTACTTACATCCAAGACATAAGTGTGTCCTTTCAAATGTCCTGGTATTTCCAAACTGGTCTCTAGCTGCTACTCTGGAAGGGTGTGAGTAACTCCTCATTCCCAGCCCCATGTGGTTGTCTCTAATACCCCAGAGCATCCTAAATGGCACGAAACACTTTGTGTGAGCAACTGAGTGGAGTTCTCAGCATGTGTTCATCGTCCACACAGTATGTTAAATGTACGCATCGTGTTACGGAAAGTAATTTTAGAGTTTGGGATTCCCCTCTGTGCCCAAGGGTGTGTTGCTGGAAAAGTATTACCGAGGAAGAAGTGGCCTTGAATACAATATACACATTTTAAAAAGTGATGGCTATTTTAACTGGTTTTGGGTTTTTTTTTTCCTTTTTTTTCTCCAGCTATTTATAATTCAACTGTCAAAAAAAGTGTGGGGTTTTTTTTCAATAGAAACTCCAAAATCTTGAAATGGATTTTTTTTTTCCCCCTATCCATACTATCCTTGGAAAATAAAACACATTTCCTGTGTAAGTTTAAGGTTTGCTTGTTTGTTTTCTCTTTCTCAAGCTTTATGCATTCTAATTTGTCGCTGTAGGGCCACGTTTATGTCATATTTTCTTTTTTTTTTCTTTTTTCCCTTTCAAACAAATGATGGAAAGGCAGCATATAAGGTACTGTTAATAAGGCACTCACTGATATCATTAGCATGTGAAAAGAACTTTTCAACTAGTAAGTAATGCCAGTTCTGCCTCTATGACTGCAAATGGTTAGCTCTCAGTATGTCTTGCTGCTCAAGTGTTCCTCAGCTGGGCTGCTCTCTGGGTTATGATGAAGCTTGCCAGTTCAGGCAAACCAGATGATTTATAACTTGTTCACGTATATTGATTTGAATGTCAAACGGGACAAAGATGCATCTGAAAAAATATGACTAAAAAGCAAGGAAAGTTGCTATATGGAAAACCTCTAGTGTTTTACACTTCAGAAGTGTACTGGCCATGTTTATAGGAGTGTGGACAAACAGCTAGCTGGAGGCAACAGGGACTGAAGATCTCATCCACTTAGGCAAACTTGACTCTAGTTTTTTTAAAGAGTGAAATCCTCAATTCAGGCCCTATTGATTATCCCTGAGAAGACAGAGGCTTACAGAACTTTAATAATATTAGAACTTATGTCATACAATCATAGAATGGCTTAGGTTGGAAGGGACCTTAAAGATCATCTAGTACCAACCCCCCTGCCATGGGCAGGGACAGCTTTCACTAGCCCAAATTGCTCAAAGTCCCATCCAACATGGCCTTCAACACCTCCTGGGATGGGGCATCCACAACTTCTCTGGGCAACCTCTGCCAGTGCCTCACCACCCTCAGAGTAAGGAATTTCTTCCTAATATCTAATCTAAATCTACCCTCTTTTACTGAGAAACCTTTATCCCTTGTCCTGTCACTCCTAAGAAATGATTCTAGAGGATTTTTACGCTTATGGTTAATCAGTATGTTTACCAGATGTTTTTCTGACTATGTAATTTGGAGTTGACACAACATGAGATTGGAGAATAATGGGCAAAATCCATCTGTGCCTTGTCTCTAGGCAACTGTTGGTGCAAGTGAATGAGAACTCCATTGTAAAGCAAGAAAGATCAAAATTGGAAGAAAACGGAGAAGCCTTTGTCAGGCATTCAGTTAATACAACGGAAGATAGAAAAGGTTCTGACCGAATTTTGCTACCCAGAGTCCCTTATGAGGGAACCTCTTGCATCCCAGATGGGAAGACTTGAGTGCATCTCTCTGAGATCCTTGGCTTTAATTAGATCAACCCTTTTTCTCTACAGCAGATGTTGGTAGGAAAGCTCATCTGTATCAAGTATGAGTACGTGATGGTCATAAAAAATCCCTGTTCCTCCTGTCGGGAATTTGATTGCATTTACCACAGATGCAAGACCTTGCTGATGAAGTTGCACTTTGAATTGGACTCAGTTTATCACTATGTAACGCTATGTCATGCCCATAGAAACACACTTTGCTTCAGAAGTAGCTCACCCATCTCTAACATGGCATTGAACTGTGAAGTGAGTCCTAAAAGTAACAGCAGGGTAATCCTTAATATTTATCTTCTCAAGGAGTCTGTATTTATAGAAGTGCTTGGTTTCCTTTAGTCATGAAGAGACCTTTCAACTTTAAGAGGTTAAACCATAAAAAATACTCTAAGACGAGTATAACTTTTTAAAAAAATCAAACCCTACTAAACAGTAACTTCCTGCATGGGTGGGAAACCCAAGAAAAAACCAAAGCTGTGTTACTAATCTTTGTGTGTGCTTGTATGTATATATATATGTATATATATACACATAGAACCCTGCGCCAAAAAAGAGTGGCCATTTGGAACATGAGAGTCCCTATGGAAAGAGGTGGTGCTGGGGGTTGGGGGAAGGGGCTCCAGGTGGAAAGAGGCAGCCTAATGTTTCCTGTGGGTGACAAAGCTACAACCCAGCATTAGAGGGATTGGCATGACCTTGCCAGCCTGCCTCTGGTCTCCAGCCTCCTAGTCTCTTGGCTTAAGTTTTTGTTTCCTGATAGAACGGATCCTGGGGTCAACGTGAAGATACCGGGGGAACCAGATTTGGCTGAATTAATTTGTCTGTACATGTCTCATTTGTCTAACAGCCATCAGATCTAATGATTCTATTAATTCTACATCATTAGCAAAAACTGTCATAGAAAGGATATCCTGAACTCTGGTCTCCACTAAAAAAGTTTCTTGATGTCTCTTCTGTTAAACAGAAATTGCAGAGGATATAAAAATAGTCTCACACCTATGACCCCATGGCCAAGCTTTGCGAAGTCTGTCGTTCACTTCTAAAATAGATCTTGAACTCTCTAAAATGACAAAATCCAATTAATTTTGCACATTGCCAAGTTACTGACCAGCAAAATGAATGTCTGGAGGACTCCTAGCCCCTCTATGTTATTTCCCTGGGGTGATGAAAGTACTGTCTGGGAGATGGGATCTGTGGGTTCCCTTAGCAGAGGTATGAAACACCAGTTTCAGGACAAGAACTGAGGCACCTTTGGAGTTCAGACACTTCCAGGGTTAGGAAGGAATGAAACTGAATTCTCTAGATTTCCTGTCTGGGAGGGAAACTCTCTAATGTTGTGGTAAATCCCATGATAGCATCATAATCTTACTTTGGATGGGGGTCAATGGAAATCACCATCCTGTGGACCATGTAGATCACTACTCACATCCTCATCAGACACTGAATACTGTTTCAGTACACATTCTTACATCCATTACCTCTAGGAAGACAGTTCAGATGATGCAATTCAATTGGGGCAATGCTATATTTATTTTGCTTGGTACAGTTCATAGAATCATAGTCATAGAATCATTCAGGTTGGAAAAGAGCTTTAAGATCATCAAGTCCAACTGTAAACCTAACACTTCCCAATTCACCACTAAACCACGTCCCTAAGCTCTGCATGTACAAGTCTCCTAAATACCTCCATAAAGGACCTGTCCTTCCTCCTCACCCCAGGGCATACCCAGCATAGCCTCTTATTTCCCATTGCAGTCACTGTCAGGTTCAGTTGCAGGTTGTGTGTCTGATGGGTGGTACATTGGTTTATTCACACTTGCAAAGAATTTCAGGTGTCTCCAGTTGGACACTCCTGGAGCCGGAGCATTACATCATGCAGTGGAGACTAAGGGAATGAGGAAGTGAATCGTTGGAAGAGAAGAATCACAGAATCATAGAATATCTCAAGTTGGAAGGGACACATAAGGATCATTCAGTCCAACTCCCTGCACCTTGCAGGACTACCTAAAAATAAATCATATGACTAAGGGTGTTGTCCAGATGCTCCTTGAACTCTGACAGGCTTGGTGCCATGACCACTTCCCTGGGGAGACCGTTCCAGTGACCGATTACCCTCTCACTGAAGAACCTTTTCCTGAATTCCAATCTGAACAGAAAAGTACCTTGAGTGCTGCACTTGAGTGTCTCAGGAGGCACACAGGTATCGCAGTGACAAATGATACAGCACTTGGAAAAGACCAATCAATAGCTTGAGAATGATTTTGCCTTCTAATTTGCCCAGACAGTTTGGAATCATATTATGCCAATTGATAAAATTGAGTCCCAAGCAGCTGTTAATGAATCAAAGCTCACTATACGCCTCTGAAACATGTGGATATGATCACAAAGAGGGAAGCTGAGGCACAGAGGAATAGTCTCTTGCTGCTGTAGCTTGACAGGTCTGTGGATTAGAATTGAGACCTCAAAGCTGCCCATCGTGCGTCTTCTGAGAAGCATCTGCTCCACTCCTCATCTCAAAGTGAGAAATAGCTTGAATTTCAGCTATTCTTCCACTTTTAATAAAAAGGAGAAAATTGAATCCTTAAAGCTACCAGCCACCATCAATGAAAAATTAAAGATTATATCACATTCGGGAAGAGATTAAAGACCTCTGGCTTCCTGTGAAGAAATTATCTATTCTTCATAAACCCCTTATGGATTTCAGGGAAGAAGGTAAAGGAGGGATTGTGTCAAGGTATCTCTAGCTGGGCTATGAGGGAAAGGAAAACACAGTGATAAGAGTGCCTGGTTGTATTTCCTGGCTCTGTTAGTCACTGCTGAAGGATTATACTTCATAGCTTCTCACTATTAGGGATGTTGAGCAGTTACTGAACCTTCTGGAAGTGTGCCATGATAAAATGCCATTGTGATCTTTCCTCAGCATCACCTAAGAAATACTGTCTTGCTGTGGCATGGTCACCACTGACGCATGGACAAATGTTCATGGAATCATAGAATGGTTTAGATTTTTTCAGTGTCATCGTCAACATTTAGTTGTTTGCACCTCTATAAGGGACTTGATTCCAGCTGGCTTGCAAAAAGTGGAAAGAAATCTTTTTGGATGCTTGGTTAGACTCCTGTATGTTGCTTATAAAAAGTACAATTTATTCCCCCAAATAAGGCCCAGGTTATGCACATGTCAAACAACCTCTGCAAAAGCTGATGGCCCTGTAGAGATCATCTACAAATGCCTTGACACAAAATCAGCTTTAACCATCTCCAGCTGGCAAGGTAACATCCACTTCTTGCCTACAGGAAAGCAGCCCAGCTCAGACTTTGGAAATTCACTGAGCTGCTCTGTGGCATCTGGTTGCCTCCTGCCATTGACTATCAAAGACAAACTGCATTTAGCACTGAGTCTTGAACTGCAAACACAGTGTGACACCTATTCCCCAACCTCTGTGGTGTAATGGGAAAATCGCCTTGTTGCAGGAATCAAAAGGAGATGGGTATGTTGTGGCCCTCAGGGTTGCCCTTCCCTTCCCTTCCCTTCCCTTCCCTTCCCTTCCCTTCCCTTCCCTTCCCGCACCTTCCCTTCCCGCACCTTCCCTTCCCACACCTTCCCTTCTCGTTTCAGTTTGTTTCTGCCTTTGAGATAGAAATAGAAGTATCAAGCACAGCACCAGGCTCTGGTGTAGGGCTCAGGCTGTCCATGCCTACTTCAAAGAGTCCAGGGCACTAAGGCTGGCTGGTCAGCCGTGATCCCAGTGCTCTTTCCATGCTATATCCACAGTCATTTTTGTCATGCCAAGTTTAGTTAGAAGGGATCTTTTCTCCCAGCTCAGACTACTGGGGTTGTTGCAATCCTCCCTATGTTTTACAGCAAAACTCTTTTCCTGGGGTCACCAGGAGTCATATTTAACAAATCCTTTTGGTAAGCTCTAACGATATGAGCAGCAACTTCCCTCCCTGTGCTCTCTTACTGTGACTCATTGTAGCTGTGATTTTATGTCTTTTACTATCCAATTCTGACAGCGGCCTGTGATAACTGAGGCGGGGAGATGAGGGGCTTTTTTTGGGGGCAAATATCTTTGCAGAGCTGCACATTGCACAACACCTGCTGTCCCACCCACCTCTCTGAAACCAGGTAAACGACAAGCTGGGCTAAGCCCTCCCTTGGCTTCATGAGGCACCTCTCCCAGTACCACAACAGCCCTGAAACCACCAGGCCTTCCTGCACTCTGCCACGGCTCTTCCAACCCACTCAAGTTCAATTTGTGCTCACTAAGGTTACAGATATTGTGGAGTAATTTTATTTTTTTTTCAATAGACGACCTTTTTTGTTGTGTAGAATGAAGATGAATATGTACCGACTTACACAAATCCAAAGGAGCTACCAGGCAGAGAAGTACTTGCTGCTCAGAAGTTCTCGGTACCCATTTGCAAAGAATCAGTTGAGGTTGGGATGACGCCTGTGCTGAGAACTCCTATTGCTACTAATTACTTTTTTCAGCTGTCCTGGACCCTGGCACCCACTCTAACCTATGTCACTCCTTAAATTTATTTTCTTTAGATCAAGTAAAGTCCCCGTTTCCATGTCCCACTGCCTAAAACCCTGTGAAGCTTGCTGTGTCCTATTAATTTGAATTATAGCTACAAGGCAAATTATATTTTGTACCATTCTTCTGTGCTGGAACCAATGGATTTTTCAAAAGTAAACAGCAAAACAGTGTAATTTTCTGGTTTTTCTTCCAAAGCTGACAGAGAGCAAGAGGGTGCCTTTCTTTGACTTGTAATGAGAACGCAATCATACCAAGGAGACGAGCAGAGTTTAGATTAGGCCCTTAGTGAGCTGCTGTTACTCATGCAGAGCGCTTGTAACACATTTAATAGCAATAGAAAGCATGAGTCCTACAGCAATAGTATATTACTAGGGACCTGAAACAAGATATTAATTATTTAGAGGTACATTTTGAGAAATTGAGTCCTTTGTCCTCTGGGACCACCCTCCTCTCTCTTTCTCAACTTACCATCAATTCATTCCTGAGATTAATTCAGAGCGTGTTTCTTCTTCCCTGACACTGCTTTAAACTAGGGAAAGGTACATTGCCGAAACCAGTGGAATTATATTGGTGAAACAGAAATGTAACTAAGAGATGAAATAGGCCTAGCAATGCCTAAAAATTGATATAAAACCTGAAGATTTTAGGGTTTTTTTTGTCTGAATCTTTATTTTTCAATGGAAAATCAGAAATCACCAGAACACTTTCTGAAAAGTGTTTATTGCACCTTTGGACTAAACTCCTGGGTTTGCTTGTTTGTTTGTTTTTCATTTTTCCCCTTTGTTTGTTTATCGTTCTTCTCTTCCTCTTTTTTTACTCATCAAGAAAGTTTCCTTCAGAAATCAAATCAAAACACACTGTTTTGAAGTCTGATTCCTCCGACTGCTGTTGATAAAATGCATGTGGCATCCAACAGAGAACAAATTTTAACATCTAATAACATTTTTTAATGAAGGCTGCTGAATGTAACTCGTCATGGTTTCATTTAATCACAGAGACTGATGCATAACTTTGTTTTTCTTCTTGCTTTTACAATTACTAGAACAGAGTTAACCAAAGCTGTAGGTGAGAATAACCTTGACAGTCACTCCTAGCTTCTGCCTAGCATCAGGTAAATTCTTTCCTCACCATCCCTCCCTTGGGAAAATGGGATTTTTCTTTCTCCTGGCCTAACCTCCTTAGTTAGGAGCAGATGGGCTAGAGATAGTGTGGTCTCAGGAACTAAACCTTAGAGATGACACAAGGTGCTTTCTTCCTGTGACTGCTCAGATATCCTTGTCCCAGACACCTCACTGCACTGTGCCTTTGTTTCCCTGCTTGTGCTTTCTCTTCCCCTGTTAAGCTATGAGATCTTTGCCTGCAGTTATTGTTGTGTATTTGCTGGTCTCCTCTGCTCCCTGTGTGCAGGCTAATTTGTAGCTTTCACCTAGGTTTGATGGGTATGACCTCTCATTCTTTTTGAATATTGCCTGCTCAGTGAGGTGAAGCAGGTCAGGACAATTTCAAGAGCTCTTATGTGCTTACATGCACTGCTTACACCTCACAAGGTTTCCATGACTCAGGGCATTGCACAGAACACACCATGTCATAGAACCATAGAATCATAGAATGGTTTAGGTTGACAGGGACCTTAAAGAACATCTAGTTCCCACCCTCCATTTGAAGGGCAGGGACACATTTCACTAGACCTGGTTGCTCAAAGCCCCATCCAACCTCGCCTTGAACACCTTGAGGGATAGGGCATCCACAGCTTCTCTGGGCAACCTGTTCTGGTGCCTCACCACCCTCAGAGTAAAGAATTTCTTCCTCAGATCTAAACTAAATCCACCCTCTTTCAGTTTAAAGCCATTATTCCTTGTCCTATCACTACATGCCCTGATGAAAAGTCCCTCCTCATTTTTCTTGTAGGACCCTTTAGGTACTGGAAGGGGCTACAATGTCTCCCTGGATCCTTCTCTTCTCCATGCTGAACAGCCCCAGCTCTGTCAGCCTGTTGTTATAGGAGAGGTGCTCCATCATCTTCGTGGCCTCCTCTGTACCTGTTCCAACAGGTCCATGTCCTTCTTATGCTGGAGCCCCCAGAGCTGGACACAATAGTCCAGGTGGGGTCTCACGAGAGATCAGAGGGGCAGGATCCCCTCCCTCAATCTGCTGACCACGCTTCTTTTGATGCAGCCCAGGATGCAGTTGGTTTTCTGGGCTGCGTGCACACATTGCTGACTCATGTTGAACTTCTGATCAACCAACGTCCAAAAGGTTCAAGATACAGAAATGGGAAGGAGGGAAACTACAGCTTTTAGGTTATGTTTTTTCCTTCTCAGGCTCAGCCTTGTGGTGGTATTTTGCAGGTCTTCCTAAAGGATCAGGACTGCGAGGTTGGAGACAGAGTGATCTTTTTGGGGACTGTGGTAACTGATGACATTCTGTCATCCATCTGTTTGCAGTGAGTGTGTGGGTTTTCACAGATCATTTCTATAAAGACAAGTAACACCCTTGCTGGAGGGTACAGAGATCCCCAAAGCAGTCTGAGGTACTCCATGTTTAGTTTTGCTTGACCCAAACCAGTGTTAATCCATAAACCAAATAACCTGTTCAGGGATATCAGTGATTAAGAACAGTGCTAATTACTTGCCAACAGCTGTCAGAGGTTTGGACTTGTAAAAAAAAATTAAGCAGCAGTACTTGCCTTCCCAAATTGCTTGTAACTGAGCACAGTAGTAAGGAGTTATATATCTCTGCCACCATCGTAAGTACCTTTACAAAACTGATTTGCTGAGAGCCCAGATCCTTGACTGCTAGGCACAGATGTAGATGACCTGATACAACAGCTTGACAACCAGCTTCACCTCCAAGACACCAGACTTATTTCTGGAAGTGGCTTTTCAAAGAATCATAGTGAAGATTAAACTTTCCCCCTACTCATCCGTCCCCATCGCAGCTCAAGGGAGAGACATGGATGACCTTCAGACTGATGATGGTGAAGCTGGGCTTCCTTCCTTCAAGCTCACCAGTTAGAGCTGTGACCCTCCTCTAATCCTACACTTAAGGACTATAGCGTTGTTTTACTGGTGAACTCTTCTCACAACAGCTTGTTTAGGATGATACCCTAGAAATCTTGCATAGGACAAAATTCAGATAGCTGAAATTTAAATGAGAAACACTTATATTCACTCACAAAACATTACTGCTGTAAGTGCTCTCTGACACACCATTGTGGATGCGCTTAATGTCTGCAAATCTCCAAACATCTTTACCAATATGTCCTGGGCTCCATTATCTGAAGTTTACCAACACAAAATCTAGGATCGTGGAAGCTGGTGACTGAATTAGCTGATGCTTTCTTCAGTGTCCTCGTCTGCAGGAGCATCTGGCAGCGATTTCTGTTTACACATGGCTTGCTGCCTGAATTAGGCTTATTGTGATTTATGTAAACATAGCATAGAGACGGTTTGCCAGCTAGCACAGGGAAATGGCTAATAAGTTTTGCTTTAGGAAAATAGACCCAGGGGAGGCCTGGAATCTCCTCTCTTCCTCCCATCTTTAAGGTTTGCAAACAACTCAGTCCAGAGAGTGACTACATCTGCACTAGACAAAAACCAATTTAGCAGAGCAACTCTATGTTTGCCAGGGTCAGAGAGCATCTATTGAATGGAAAGTAGCCAACACGCATTTATCTGGCACAGGTGGGAAGGATGGATTTTGAATATAATGAACTGGGCTTGGGTGTACAAGTCTGGGTTCTGCCTAGAGAAAGATTAAGATTTAGCTAATCTCACCTTGGGGCAGCAGGATGTACTTGAGGTGTCTTCATGCAGTTTTTGGTGTTTTTTTTTTCCCTCCACAATTCTAATTTTAACCAAATTGCTTCATTACTGATGGTCTCAGTTTGCCCATCAAGAAACAGTAACTTGTTACCAAAAGCAGGGAGCTGTGAGATGCCCCACGCAGTCTCATGTGTGCTGAAATCCTTAGACAGAAAGGACTGTTAGGGGTAACTTAATGTTTATCATTTTTAAATTGAGGATGACAATAGAAGAAAATAAAGCAAAAGAAAAACTAAACTGGAGATGATACCGATCTTTTGTAACGAGCTCCATACGTCATCACTCCCTCCTCCCCCTCTTTCCACTCCTGTTACAGCTGCAGCCATGGAGATTTATGGATGCACACATTCTAATTTGCTTTATGTTTCATCTAGAGAAAGACACAGCTGTACAGAGCCACTTTATCAAGAAAATGTCACATTGCACTTAATTGCCTGATAAAGAATGACAAGTCAGAAACAATATAGCTAACATGCCCAGCTTCCCCCCCCCCTCCCCCNTTGGGTTTAAAGCAGAGAGAGTCATTGTGTGATTCTCAGTAATAATTTTTCACCTGAACAAATACCCAATGAAAGGCTGCCGTCTCCCCACGCTTTCCCTTCACATCATACGATAATAATCCAAGTAGAATACCTTTTCACTAAAACATCTGCTTTGTGTTTTGACGGGTAAGATGAAATATACATGAAAATTAATTGGGGCTGTAATCATTTGATTAATGGGTTTAGCAAACACACTGTATTCTCTCCCACTTCAGTCCAGGGCTGCAGTTCCACAGCAGTTAAAGAGCTCTGGGTAGTCTGCAAAAGCAGGAGTTCAGGTTTGTTTTATGTTGAAGACAGCACTGAAGGTGACGCAGTTTGGTAGACATGACCACCCAAACAGGAAGAGGTCTGTGGCTGCTATAGGACACACATGAGATGGACTTCTGGAGGGATGCCAAGGAAGGGCCCAGGGTGTGACCTAGGTTTGTGTTAGCACCAGAACTCTCGGGGAAAACAAATAAGACTTTTATCAAAAGCCCTGTCTAGTAAGTCACCTCCTTTAGAAAGGGGGGGAGGAGGGAACCAGCAGCCAACGAAATCCCCTCCTAATCTCCATTTAATTCTTCTGTAACAAGCTTCCATACGAAATCAGCCCCCTTTTTCAGCTGTTTTGCCATCAAGATACACGGTCTCAAACCAGAAGATTTCAGTGTTCATTGAAGCCTACGTAGCATAGGTAATGTGCTGCTATTTTTCCTGCCATCTTCTCAGGCTAGGACTGGTCAGCATTATACCTGTGACCATCATCATCCTTTAGTTCATGGGCCAACAATTTGGATTTACAACAAGCTGTCTTTGGATCAAATAAAGCACAAGGCTTCCAACTTGCATCCCTGGGACCAAACAAAACACCTTGAACCCTCTGCAAGAATAATATCAATACCACATTCTGGGAACTTAAAAGAATCTGCTGCTACTTTTTCACCTCTTGGTGTTTGCATATAATCTATGTTGTAACTTGTAGGGTATTGAATATGGCAACCTTAATGTTTTGTGTTGATGAGGCACTGCGAAAAATGTACTGGGGAAGAATCACTTTATGCTTGTCATTTTTTATACTCATCCCTTTGAATCTCTGATTAGTACCAGGAAGGAGGAGATGTACATTTTTTCTAGCACAGGTTTCCTATCTGCCTGGGAGAAGAGTGAGTTCTCTTCACTACTGGCCTTCTCCATATTTCTTTTCTCTTCCTAACATTTTTATAAATCCTTTATAAAGACTGGGAATTATAATCAGCATAATTGGGTTTGGTTGTTATGCCAATCCATTTTTCTCAGCCCTGCTTGTTTCTACTTTTGATTTACCAACTTCCATGAGCACATGGTTGTAAACAGAAAACAACAAATTGGGAGGAGGAGCTCTTTGAGTGTCTACCTGGCTATTTTCATTAATCAGTTGGTACAACACCCTGAAGAAAAGTGCTAGCAAAGTTTTATTTTTTAGTTCTTTGGAAATTCAGAGGAGAAACTAGTTCTCCCCTTGTTTGGACAAGCTGGTAGACTTCAGTTGAAAGCAGGAGGATGTTAGCTCTCTGGAAGCACAACATTCCCCCGATATTTCCAGTACCAGCGCTGACTCCTCTTCAGCCAACACAGCTGGTTTCCAGAGGCCTCTTTCCTTTTCAACAAACATTTATCAGTCGTGCTCCAGCAACATCTTATCTCCTGCCTCAAGTCCCATATTCTGTGTCATGAACAAATGTCAGTATTCAGATTTCATTGACACATGGTGCAGCTGGTTTGCTTTGAAAAGAAGAGCATGGAAAAGTATTTTTCCCAGTCTGAAGAGAAAGTTTTCTCCTTCATAGCTTTGTCTTTTTTTTTTTTTTTTTTTNATCTGCTTACCATAGCTTGCAAAGCTTAACTCTGCATGGATGTACATGGCCACCACAAGCCAGACCACTGAGCAGGGCATTGCAAAAAATCCCATCCTCCACAGCAGTGAACAATTGAACTCATACTGCAGGTGAGAACTTGGGTTCTCACTGGGCCCCAGGTTCTATCTTGTTTCAGTGCATTACTTGCCAAGCACAGAGCAAACATCACCTTCTGAGATTGTCCATGGGTCTTTTTCATCTCTCTGGCGTCTGACCTCCTCCTCTGGTATGTTCCCTAGAAAAGAATGAAAATTAAATCCAGTGGCTGCCTCTGTAACACCCCTTTTCGCTGCTAGGACTAGCAAGTCTGGGTAATGAATGAAGAATGAGGTTTTTTTGGAAGCACCTCTGCATTTGGCTGGGAAAACCACTGAAGAAGAAAACAGTCTTCATGAGCATCAAAGGTTTATTCTCTGCCCCTGCCCATTCTTCCCTCTTCCAAGAAAGCCAAGGGAGCTGGGCAGCTGATAGCCTGTTGTGTTAGCAACACGTGGTCTATTTTACTCGTTATTGGGATACCCGTCACGAGAGTGATCTGCAGTTTATGCAGCAACAACAGCTTCAGCACTTGCTCTCCTTCCATGAAAGCACAAGAGAGAAGTCAGGGCGTATGCTTCAGCTGTGAAAGTAGGGAGTCTGAATGGTGCTTCTCACCACCATCTGTTCCTCAATTTGCCCTCCATCTCCTGGGATCCTATAATTTTTTTCCAATAACATCCTCTTGGGAGTTTTTTTTCCACTTCTAACACTGCCGAGTTAGGTAACTCGAATGGAAGTGAGAAGAAACTCTAGTGTCAAGTCAAAGCTGAGGTAATTGCACTCAGGGGCCAAGCAGCATCCTGCAGTCCCACTACAGAGAGGATTGTGCACAGGGAAGTGCAATACTCAATGAATTTCAAGTAAATTTACAAAATCACACCGACTCTTAGCCAAGAGGGCCATACCAAGTGTTGTAGTCTTTCCATAGTGAGGATTAGCAGTCACACCACCTGAATTTTAAGACAAGAAATGAAAATGTTAATAAGAAAACGTGAGTGGTGGCAAGTGGTTATAGAGGTAAATGTTGGCCCCAGAAGAGGTACTGACTTCATTGTTCTGGGCAGATCTGCTGCAGGGCCTGAAGAAAGCCATTTTGTTTGTCTTCATTCTTTTGTTATATCAAATTTAAGCTCTAAGTAAGGCCAAGAGAGTTTCACTAACTCCTGACACCAGGTTTCTATCCAATTTTTCACATATATACTTCACATCACACCCAACCTTATTCCCTTCTTGCTCAATCTAACTGCATTTGATAAAATGTCTAGAAGAATATGAAGTCTTTCTTTGAAGAGAGGAAAAGAAGGACAAGCTACCTCTTCCTTTGATGCTTGACCCGAATGGTTGATCAGGCTCTTGGTTTAATCTGGTTTTATTTCTAGGGGAAAAGTATCAGGCAGCACTGTGAGGCATTAGCTCCTGTTACATTTCCCATCAGGAGAGAAAAAGAAAGATGTACTGAAGAAAATATCTGTCCGTATTAATTAGGGCAACTTTTTGCCATATTAGCACGATAAGAAATCAGATAACTTTGGTCACTCCCTGCAGGGCATTTTCTACAGCCTTCAAAACCACATCCCTTGTTTGTTTATTTTCTTCAGACCCTTTGCCAAGCATACACACAATCTCAGGAGGGAGAAGACGAGCATCCATGAAGAAGAAGAGTCCTTTTCATGTTCTCAGCATTTCTTCACTCCTCCAGAGATCACCTAAGACTTCTTGACATGGCTATGGCATGTGGGCTGTTGTCCCACTGGTTTGCAAAAGCAATCCCCTGCCAAAACCCTTTCCCTCCATATGCATAACCTCCATCTTTTCCTTCCATGGGCCCACATTTTCCTTTTAGCTGTACTACGTGTTTGAATGCTTATCAGGTCTCCCCCGCCACGCTTCTCCTGTAACAAAGACTTAACCACCTCCTCAGTCTTTGCATCATTCATACATTTTACCATCAGTAAATTCATACTTGCCTCTAGCAACCTGCTGAAAATAACGTCATGTTTGGAAACAATCCTTGCAGAACCTACTGGGAATTTTTTTGCCCTTTCCTTTCATTAATGATTATCTATCGAAAGCTACTTGAGATCTGTGTATTTTATTATTATTTTATTACTTTTATTACATGTTAGTCACAACATGAGTGCAAGAAGTCACCTGTTCACAAAGGTTAGAAGAGATTGCTGAAGAAAAATACTTAAGTAAAATAGTGTGAATAATGGGTTGGAGCATTTATTCAGCCATGGGAAACATCCGTCAAGGGAAATGCCTGTGGGAGTAACAGTACACTGAATGCATAATAGCTGACATTTCCAATACTGCAGGAATTGTTTACAATGGTTTTTATGCAACTCCATTTGTTTTCCTAAGAAAACTGTTCTTTCTTGAAGCTGGAGATTAATACCTAGACATCCGCACTTTACAGATAAACGCAGCCATGAAAGTTTACTTTGCACGATGCTTTGTCAAGAGCCAGCCCAAAATTTGTCCCATGCTTCTAGGTTTACTCCACTATAACAGGTTTTGGTGAGAGCCAAACTGAACTGTAAACCAGTTGAACTGTAAACCAGTTGAACTGTAAACTACTATGGGTCCTGCTAATGGTGCAGCTATGCAAATGTGGGCCGAGAGAATTTATTTCACAACCTGCAGTGCTGCAACCACAGCATAAACAGCATTGGTGGAAAAAGGTAGATACTCTTACCTCCTTTTCAGGACATTGTTATAACAGCTTTTTGCTGGACTTTGTTCCGTGGCTGAAGGAATACAATATTCTTCAGCCTCAGTCTTTAGAATCAGAAAATGAAGATAAACCTATTTTTTATTTATTTTTTTATTAACAAATGATCAGCTGCTATTTTCTAAACATAATGGTAAAAAACAATGAGCAAATGGAATATTTCCATGATTCAGAACTAAGAGAAATTTCCCTCTAATACAAACCAGTGGCTGCTACTAGAGAGAAACTGGTAACATGCTGGCATACTATTGAAAACTTATGGTAGGATACCAGTATACGGAATAGTACCGCCCCTCTCCTCTGCGAGACCTCACAATGTCTATGGGGTATTCCTCACTACCTAATCCAGCCAGATTATTTAAGATTTTTGCAGCCAGAGAAATACAGGCAGGTATATCTCCATGGAAAAACTTTAATCAGTAGGTAATTAACTATAAACTGGAGGATGTCATAGCTATGTTGTGTTTATTCTTCTCTATTTTTCTCAGGGGTGGGAGGCTGCCCTGGTTTAAGATATCAGCACCAAGAATTTATTTTTGTACTTGACGATCTGGATTGTGGACTTAATAGTCTTTTAGGGCATTATAAGTTTGAGACCTCTGTCTCTTTCCTCTTTGATGTGTGTGGATTAACCCATGCAAATCCAGCCTAGATAGTGGCTCCTGTGAAACTTTAGTCAGTCATTAATGACCCAGTTTTGCTAGATAAATTGGACCAAGGACAAAGGACTTCTGTCTTCCACAGTCTGGCTGTTAGACTATTATTTTTCTCCTCTTGCCTGAAGCAGACTACCATGCAGATCTCCTTTCCCTTAGCTTTGTGGTATTAAAGATGAGTGAAACCAGCCCCTCCAAAGAGTTTAGGCTCCATTCCTTCAAAGACTACTTCAGCTGCCTCTGTCTTAGACATTTTGGGCTCTGATGCTGAGTGGACAAAGGTGCCTCTCTGAAAGCCTTCACTCAGGTGCCCTCAACTGCCAATTAACCATTCATTCTCCAGGTATTTGTTGTTGAACATTAATGGAGGCAGGCGCTTCAGAATTATGCAGAAACAAGGTGCTACCAATTGCATGATCAGCAATTGCTCTCCAATGAGGGAAGGGGAAGGTCTTAGCTCCAACAAAGCTTTGAGTCAGCCTGTGCTGGAACTGCTAACTAGTGTTGGATGTTGGGTGAAGGGTAAAAAGGGTGATTAGGGGAGATATTTTGGAGGGTCAGGACAAATAGGGGTCATTATTTACGTTTTTTTGACATCGCATTGTATTTTTCAGCTGTGAAAAGGGCCAGGTTGGATGGGCTTTGAGCAACGTAGTCTAGAGGGAGGTGTCCCTGCCCATGGCAGGGGGATTGGAACTAGATGGTTTTTAAGGTCCCTTCCAACTCTAACTATTGTATGAATCTATAAAAGTTCCTTGCTAAGCCCACTTTTGTCACTCCACCCTGCAGTGCAACCAGACACAGGTCACCTGATGTCAGCTTCTGTTATGCTCACAGGAACCTTTCTCTGGATGCTGCCAG
This sequence comes from Chionis minor, assembly GCA_013398295.1. Lineage (NCBI taxonomy): Eukaryota > Metazoa > Chordata > Aves > Charadriiformes > Chionidae > Chionis > Chionis minor. Next base: position 313,683 of record VZSF01007327.1, read on the forward strand.
GACTGGAACCAGCGCTGTGCTGGGATGCAGATAGATGTAGATAGGACTGATCTCACTTTCTGACCTTTCAGGTTGAGAGGTGTTGTCTCCTTTGCAAAAAGTCAGTATTGCCTCCCAAGGCCTCATAGTCAGGGCTAGCCTGATCCTTTTTCCCCTTGAACAACACTACCATTTTGAATGTTGTCTGAGCCTCCAGGCGGTTTTCAGAAACTCTCTATTAGTAAGAAGTAAACATTAATGCAGTGTTATTGTGGTGTTTAGGAAAGCTTTTCCAGGGGTCTGCCAATCCCCCTGCTGAAAGCCTGGAGTTATGTTGCTAGGCTGCTCCAATTCCAGTTTGCTTATTTCTCTTTGTTTGTTTTGCTGCTGCATTTTTCTAGTTCTGTTTGTTTTGTTTTGTTTTGTTTTTGCCAGGTGTTGTATTCAAAGATATTAATACTTATTTTTCTGTTGTTGTTAACACCATAGAACAGCTCAATTGAGCTAAAGGGTTGTAAGGGTTTGTGTTCTTGTCTTTTCATTTTTTTTAAGTCTTTTTGTAAATATCACAGTGAAATTTATTCTCAGGGTAGATGTTAATTTTCCAGAGCAGATGGGAGTCAAAGAATTTGTTGAAGGTAACAGACTTATTCCCTTTTGTGGGATCTCTTTGTGGTGTCATAGGTACACATTGCAAGTAGGAAAGATCTTGCAGGATGGCTCATGGTGTAAGCAGCCAATCCTTAGACCGCAAGGTTTTTCCAACAGAGGTGCCTAACTTCAGGTACCCTCCATGGGCTGTGAGACAGAGAACGAACTTCATTGGTGTGCCTGAGCCAGTGCTAACATCTAAGAGGAGATTCCAGGCATGGTCACCCAGTCCTGTGCAATGACATTAGCGTTTGGTGTAGCTGCTGCTTTTCAGCCAAGGTATGGCACTTGACTGTGCACCGGTCTTTAGAACGATCTGATTGATTGAAATAAAGGGCTTCTGTTTAAACCATCTTTGTACTTCCAGTTTTCCACTGAGGAAAGGGGTGAAAGGGAACTTGTTTAACATCACTGTCAGGTAGAAACCTATCATTGTGTTGGCTAAAGCATGGTAATGGACTAGATGGTCTTCAAAGGTCACTTCCAAACCTTACCGTTCTGTGACACCATTCTTTAAGGTAAAATATTTGTGTCAGTCCCAGCCTAAATTCCAGTACCTACAAAAGTGCTGAATTTCTGTAGGTCTTGTGTCGTAGATGCTGGTCGCACATGGACTTTCTGGACCCCAGACTTCTGGACACATGTTGGACCCTGGGTAGATGAACCATGCTGTCAGTAGCTGCTCAGCTAAGTGTAGGTATCTTACCCAATGTGATGGAATATAATTATGATTTTAATACCGCTCACACAAGGGATTTCCTTGATTGAACTAAGCTACTCTGTCTACCTGAGCTTTATGAATCTAACCCTACCTGCAGAGAGCTGCAAAAGAAAAAGAAGGGTGAGCAATGTGGATTTAGTGGGGGAAAAGAATCTCCTTGTGGGGTTTCTTTGCCATTCCTGAGAGCACGGGAGATCTCTGGCTCCAGGCAAATCTCAACAAGATTCTCCAGCACAATGAATTTAGCTCCCGCTAAGACTGTCTCGGAGAAAGTGCCCTTGAGGGGAGGTTTAGCTTGGAAATTAGGAAAAACTTTACAGAAAGGGTTATCAAGCATTGGAACAGGCTGCCCAGGGAAGTGGTAGAATCACCATCCCTGGAGTTGTTTGAAAGACAGGTAGACATGGTGCTGAGGGACATGTTTTAGGGGTGGTTTTGGCATAAGTTTATAGTTGGACTCGATGACCTTAAAGGTCTTCCAACCCAAGTGATTCTATAATTCTTACAGAACCAAGCAGATCAGAGCACAACAACGGACCATGCTCTTCTCCCAGTGCCCTGGGTTTTCTAGGGAGAGTCAGTACACTATCGGCAATACAGGGAGCCCCGGAGTTGCATCAATAGCATTTTTAGAGCCAGTGGGTAGAATCTTTCTCTTGCTTACACTGGGGAAACTGAGGTATTAGGGGCCAGTCATTGACAAGTGCTGCTCATGCCAGTCTCTGCTGCCACGGTCAATTCTGAGTTGCTTTGAGTTACTCCAATACTCCACAGCTTTGACTCCTGATTCCTTCCCTCTCCTTACACATCCCACCTGGGCCCTGCAGACAGAGTGAGGCAGAGCAGGATTTACCAGGAAGCCTGAATCTTTGCCACAGTGATAATTCTTGGTGTTGGCAGGCAAGCTGGGGACTCATGCCATGTGCCATTCATTTATCCTGCACATTAGCTTGACTGCACGGTCAGGTAGGACTGTGCCCAGACCTGACAGCTGGCAATTAGCTTTAACTGAAGGTGAAAAAATAATAATAAAGGATAAACTGAGGTAAATGTGGTGAGATGCACTGTGCTGGGAGGATACTTGACTATAAGAGTTGATTTTCTTCTGCTTGAGATGCGAGATCTAAGACAGACAACTGACTCAAGCACCTCCTTGTGCCTTCAGATGTAATTTTGCTTTTAGTGTGACACCCACATGTGCCATTGAGTCTGGAAAGTCAATTTATGACAGGCTCAAAGGATTTAAACTCCAGGCTCAGCCTAGGCTGCCATCATATCCAGCTTCACTATCAGGGACCAAGAAATAAGGACTAAATGTGAATTTCTTGAGCTCACTCACACTGAGTGTCTGTAGCTTTTAAAATAAACTTCTGTGTGAGTTGTGCCGTTCTGATAGCTTTTCCTTACCAGAGTAGTACCAGCTCTCATAATTTTAGTAAGAGCCTCCTGATGACTGGTACTTTCCTTAAAGCCCTTGATCTTGCTATCTCACTCATACTATTTTGTGATAATGACTACTTTTGTACGTAAAAACCTCACATAATTGCCAAAATAGTCTTTCCAATGTGAACTGCCTGAGTTCAAATGGGTCAAAAAAAAAAAAAAAGACAAGAAAAGGACACAGTTTTTCTAATCTTATGAATTAAGACGTGCACAGCTGTAACTAAATGATGCCTGTTTCAGTTACTGTAAATAGCTCTCTCAATCCTGAAGAGCTCTCCCTCTTGACCGAGGTCTACAAACAGATTTGTGCAGCCAAAGAGAGATTTCTCTCTCTCATGGAGCATTTAACTTTGTCCTTTCTTTTGGTGCCTGAACATAGAATTGCACTTTACTTCATTCACTTGGAAGTCCTGCTTTTAAAAATTAACATCTATTCAAAAGAAGATAAAAGATGATGTGAGATATAGAAACAGTTTTAACTGCAACCATTTTAACTGAATAACTGGGCTAGAGATATGGTATAAAGGTACTAAAAGTACATGTCCCATATGGTACAATAATAATAATGACATGTGTCCCAACTGTAAAATAAGGGGAACACAAAGTGACAAGAAAGCCCTTAGGAGCCTGAGACTTTAATTTTTATGTGTAGGTTGCGCTCTGCCCAATGCATTCCTATCATGGGCAGGGAAAAAGGCACAGTTCTTGAATGAAGTCTCAGCATCCTGGATTAGCACAGAGGGCTCTTTATTGCAAAGGTAGATTGGGAAAAGTATCTGGAACAGAACCTGTGATTTGATTCCAAATATTGGTATCTCCAAGGTTTGAGGAATTTACATCAGAACTTAGTCTAAGTGATAACTGAACACTTACCAGGCAACTTTTAGCTGACATGATAAGAAGAAGAGATCCCTCCACAGGCTTGAAGCATTAGTGGAGAAAAATGCGGCAAACTTGATCACAAACCTGTTTCCCACTCTAAAAGCTCCAGGGAAGTAAATAATCTCTCAGCCACCATTAATGTTTCCCTGAAAGAGAGAGACATTTAGGAGGGAGCGAGGTTTGTAACAATGAAATGTCAATGGTGACGTTAAAGAAGAAACAAATGTTCCCAATCGATGCTCTGAGAAGAGAGCTGCAATAGATCTAAGTAGCTTGGCTCTGTGTCTGCACAGGGATTTCTCCCCCCTCCACAACTCCTTTGTTGTTCATCATATTTCATTCCAGATGAATGTCTGCAGAGGCAGCCTGCTAAAAGTCAAGAGACATAAAGACCTCACGGGCTTTCTTACATTGCATGTAATTGCCATACTCACTGTCAATCACAGGTTTTATGGCTACTCCAAGGCAAGACATTGGCTCCTACAAGAGTACCAGGGTGACAATTATCACCCGTCAGACCCTCAGATGCCAGCAGGCTGATGGATAAACCAAAACAGGAAAATGACTCATCTCAACAAGTTGTTACAATAGGATGCTATTATTACTACTGTAGAGGAAAAGCAGCAGAAAGGGAGGAGCTCTAGACAACAGCTTTGAAATTGGAGCAGAATCTCTTGCACCAGAAGCTCTCACAGGGGCAGAAATGCCTTGGTATGGTTCTGGTTTCTTGATCCTCTTTCTCCTGCCTTTTCTGTGAGCCCAGACCTTCTCAGCCTTCTGCAACAGCCAGAGCAGCCTGCTAGGGACTTGCAAGCCTTCATCCATGAATAGATATCTCAGTAAATTAACACCATTGCAGAGCTGGGAAAACAGCAACACTTTAACTATGTGATAACTCATGAGGTCTTTTACCTTTTGTGGACACAGTTTGATTCTGCAGTACTGAGAACATCCAAAATTTTCAGTCACCTTCTGTGTTAATCATTTGTTTAAGTATAGAAGCACGTGTCCAAACAAGCACTAAACTTGGAGTTTCTTACACATGGGCTGGGAACGTGCTGACCTCGAGCTTAGAGCTACTTAAAGCCAGAGCCTTGCAATTATTCCTGGTAGAGCTGCCCTGTTGCGCATGAGCAATTCAGTTGTCATTAGTGCAAGGACTTAGGGCTCCATCCCACCTATGGAGAGAACTGTGGAGAGTATATCCTAAAGGATGTTAATTTATTATTTATATCAAGTGGAAGTACAAAGCAATTAAGAGAGTTGGAGGCTGTTGGCTCCCTGCTGATCTGCAATGGGTATTGTTTCAGCTATGGCCACAAATGCAATTTTCCCAGTATTTTTCGATTATGTACCTGAGAATTTTGATGATCTTCAGGACCTCCTCTGGACCTGCTGCAACAGGTCTATGTCCTCCTTATGCTGGAGACGCCAGAGCTGAACACCACATTCCAGGTAGGGTCTCACCAGAGCAGAGCAGAGTAGAGGGGCAGAATCCCCTCCCTCACCCTGCTGGCCAAGCTGTTTTTGATGCAGGCCAAGCAGTGGTTGGCTTTCTGAGCTGTAAGCACACATTGCCCGCTCATATTCAGTTTTTCATCTACCAGTACCCACAAGTCCTTCTCCTCAGAGCTGCTCTCAGTCCACTCATTGCCCAACCTGTATTCATTATTGGGATGTATGTACTCTGCCTTTTTTGTGTACCCCTATGACTCCATACAACTCATTAATCTATGTACCTGTAAGAAAGTACCCTTTGAGGTCCCATACATGTGGTCAGGATGTGGCTCCCCCCCATTTTGCACCTTATGGCTCTCCCACACTTGCACTGTCTGATGGGACAATGCTGTGCCTGGCCTAAACATAAGTTGTGATGCTGGTGGATACCAGGAGTCACCCCAAACTAGGTTTTGACCACTGCTGTTTCCATTCCAAGGTCCCCCTATGTTCTTGTAAATTCTCGTGGTTCTTCTCAAACTGACTGATTTTCTCTTTCAAAGGTCTCTGTTATTTCCCAGGTAGGGTTTCATCTGGCTGATGATCAGCTTCCTTTTTAACATGATTGATTATGGCAAACTCCCTTTCACACATATTTCTGCACTGAGTTCAGGCATGTTGGCTGCACTCACATTCCAATATATTCGTAGAATCATAGAATGCTAGGGGTTGGAAGGGACCCCTGGAAGTCATCTGGTCCAACCCCCCTCCCAGACCACGTCCACCTACAGCAGGTTACACAGGATGGCATCCAGGCAGGTTTGGCATGTCTCCAGGATGGAGGCTCCACCACCTCTCTGGGCAGCCTCTTCCAGGGCTCTGCCACCTTAGAAGGAAAGAAGTTCTTTCTCATGTTAAGGTGGAACTTCCTATATTCAAGTTTGTGCCTGTTCCCTCTTTTCCTATCACTGGGCACCAGGGAAAAAAAAGTGGCTTCTTCCTCCTGGCACCCTCTCTTGAAGTACTGATCAGCATTGATGAGATCGCCCCTCAGTCTTCTCCAGACTAAAAAGACCCAACTCCCTCAGCCTTTCCTTGTAAATAATAGCTGTTGCTCTCCAGGCCATTTGATAGCAGCAGGCATATGATCTCCCCAAGTGTACCCACAGAGCTTAGTCATGTGAGAACAACCTTCATGTGTATTCATAAGTGATTATGTGGTCAGAGCATCCTACTCTGTAATCCCTCAGTATCTAAGATGGTCAGGGAAAGAATTTCAAGTTTATCCGGAAAAAGCATGAACTTCATTCCTTGTGCCAAGTCTGTAGGCAACAGAAATGCTTGCAAAATCTCCCTCTGACCTCTCTGAATAACCGTAAAGGAGCTCATTTAGGATTCCACTCTCTTTAGAGAAAGGCACCATGCACAAGTTTTTGGGGATGAGTTATGGAAAACAGTGTGCAGATGCTGTCTGGAAAGAAAAGTTATGAGGGTGACTCAAGGACACAAGTCTGCCAAGACCCACACGGCCAACTGGGCTGTGTGGCTGAGCTAAGGTGGGAGAGGTGCTTTCATGAAAAGCATGTGGGTGAGTGGCATTGCGAAACTATAATCCACCAGCCACATTCTCACGTGTGTTCTTCCTATGCAGTCCACTGGAACAGCCTCTGGTGTGAATTCAGGAGGTGGTGCAAATGAGTGGGAAGGACAAAGCTCCTGGCTACTCCAGGCCTCCTGAGATGCAAACTCACCCTGCCCAGTGCTAGGATACTACTCATTATCTCTGAAGCTCAAAGCACTGCTCTAGCCTCACACATAGAAGTTTTGCAGTTCCCACATTCTCCTGGGCTCAGCTGGTCTGCCACAGAGATCTATCCCTGCTTGGACTGGCCCTGGCCCCCATGTCTTCTTCCTCAGCCACCACCTGCCTGAGGCTGCAGCAGAGCCAGCAAAGAATAATTCCTCCAATAAAGCCCTGTTTTATGGGTGTGCTGCTTTGCCTCTACCCATCCCTCTTTGCACACTCTGTTAAAACCAGCCCATTAAAAAGTAAAATAAAAGAGATGACTTTCAAATTAGATAATAAAGCTGGAGCCAATCGGGCCGTTAATGGCTATGAATTTTTTATGTCTGTGTCATTGGCGTGATTGAGCAAGATGGGGAAGGGAGGGAAACAGGAGCACTTTGCTGGGGGTCTGAGCTCTCCATTGGATTTAATGCAAGGGTAGAGACAGTACAAGAAAACAGGCATTCAGTGAGTGAGAGTGTAGGTCCTTGCTCTAGTCATCAAAAAAGGAACAGGGAACAGTCACATATCTTGCAGTACACATGCTGCTGTTCACAGTGAAGACCCAAGGCATTAAGAGATCAGATTTCAGTGGTTTCCAGTTTGTATTATAAATTAGGGGTTGTGTATAAGAGGTGCATCAATTTTTTTCTTGCTTCTTTCTTTGCTCTTGTTCAGGAGATGAAGTGAAAAAAAGGAAGGCAGGATAAACACTCTCTTGGGTTAAATGAACCCAAAACAATCAACTTCTTTCACTGAAACAAGCCTTCAGCTTGAGTTGAGAGAAACAGATACGCAGCCTGGATCAAAAGCTTTTTGCCTCTTAATGGTTTGTTATTTGGGGCTAAATTTCTAAATTAAATATTGTGTATGAGGAAAGACAAAGCATATCATGACTATTGCAATCTTTCTCTTCAGCTGAGGAATTCAGCTGTTAAATGGACCTGAGTTGTTTCAGTCCAGCACTTCTGAAGAGCAAAAGTACTTAAGCACACATTTTTGCTGTGCGTTAGTGCCAATTTGCTGCCTTTTCTTGGGCTCATGCTATTGCTAGTCTGCTGCTGCCAATGAAGCTGCTTATGGTACAATTTGTCTGTGGAGATCAATGTAGCCTATAATCTACAGTAACACTAGATAGGAGGTAAAATGAAATAGTTCCTATACACACACTTTTACTTTGGAATAAGAGGGCTCCTTGACCATTCTATCGTGTGGTCACCCTCCCTTCCCAGCCCAAGTTCAGCCCAACACACAGGAGCATAGTAACCTCTGGAAAAGCCCTCTTAGCCAATAAGCTAGGAATGACTATGCAAACTGTTCAAGCAGATGTGCATTGCCCTTGTTGGGTCTGAGCCAGCTGTGAACTGGAAGTAATGACTCTATGGTTTGCACGGTGTTAAGTCTAGGAAGTCCCAAATGGAAGCTGTCCACTCAACTTTTATTTCAGACCATCATAGTCCATGTAGACCAGAGAGGACACATAGGCTTGCTCTGTTTCCCTCTTGATAGAGTGGCTACATGTTTTGACCTTGTTTTGATCTGATGTTTTGGGTCGCATCATGCTATAATGACTTCCATACATCCACCATGGTATGTGTGTATGGATAGGAGTCAAAGCCACTGTTCAACTGCAGCCTTCGGCACTGCAAGCCAGGAGCAAATACAAAATCCACACACAAACAGAAATGTAGAACTGGAGACAGGCAAGATTGTTTCCCTTCTACTTCATTATTTGCTTCCATGAGATCAGGAGATAATCTTCAGGACATTTAGGCCTGCAAAGTGAAATTGGAATGTCTCATACTGCACTTCTATTCACGTCTTAAAAGTTGTTGGCCATCTCCTCCATTTGCAAAGTAAATGAACCAGGAGCTATTGCACAACGCTAAGATGGTACAGAAATGAATACCCAAAATGCATACAGATGGATGAACAAATACAGACTTACCTAGGATTGCATCCAGCTTTCAGCATGTGTGAATGATCTTGCTTTACCCCCAAGGGAGACTTTTTCAGGATGAGTAGATTTAAAAAGCAGAAAGGTTCTGCAGGGGTTGAGAAGCCCTAAGATATTCTGATCTCTTGTTAACTCATTGTATAGATTCTCTGTTATTCATTACCACATAGGCTTGAGGTAACTGTTAACTGAAGTGCCACTTCATCCTCTGTTATTTCAGGAGGGCCACGTGCTCTTATCTACCTTAACCAGGAGTCTGCAGTGACTTAGATCATTAAGCAGAGATGGATTTTATATATAAAAAAAGCCATATCTCACATCATTAGCATTTAAGTTGGCCTTCTGCATTTTATTCCCCTAAATAAAATGATTTGGAAACCTGCAACAATAGCAACTGGCTGCACTGAAGCCTCATCAGGCATGATTAGAGGGAATAAAACATAGGGGAAAGGATTAGAAAGGTTAGCAAGGATGGGAAGAGGAAAGGAAATATGCCTGCTTTAGAAACTAATTACACTGCACTCTAATTTCTTCACTGTGTCACCAATATTACTAGTTCTCAGCAAAGATAAAGCTTCACCAGATCAGAGGTGGTATACACCCAGAAGCAGATAGGACACACGAAACCTGTGGATCACAGGCATTGCTCATGCAAGCTCAGTGAGACTCTGGTAACAATTTGTAGAAGAATCGTGCAATTACTGAGGTCAGAAGGGACTTCGGAGGTGCCTGGTCAAAGCCCATACTTAAAGGAGGACTAATTTTGAAGCTAGATACAAATTCAAAATTAGAGCAGGTTGCTCTAGTCAAGTTCTAAATACCTCCAAAGACAGAAATCTCACATTTTTTTGGTTGTTTATTTTTTTTCTCTGGGTAAATAAACCCAGATCTCAGGAACAATGTCACTCTGAGAATCTAATTGCTTGGGAAACTACTTGGATACCGTAGTGAAGGACTATGGTGATAATAATAATAGTTGAATGTTTGTATGAAAGAAGCCTGAGGAGTTGGGATGATCCAACCATGTAGCCTTCAGTCCTAATACAGTTTTTATCTCTCAAGTAAGTTTATTTCATTCTTCCCTCTGCTTATTTTGCATTAGCTACTCAAAATGCTGCTGGATGGTGTATATTATAGAAGAACATGGATTTTGAGTGCCCACACTGAGCAGTTTCAATCTTCTTTGAGCTAACAGATCCCGGTGAACTCCATGTCTTCAGGATCAATTGCAGAAGCTGTCTTTACTCTGCATGGCAGCAATGGCCTTGAGGTTGGATTTGAGATCAAATTCACATCCTTCAAGTCAGATGGACTGTCCACAAGTTGTTCGCATAGCAGTTTAGCCATGATCATCCAAGAGTGGGTTGGACAGGGGTAACCTCCCCTTCTGGACTAACAGCTGAAGGCTTGAAGGACATCCTGGGGTTTAGAAGTCTCTGATCAGGCAACTAAATTGCTCTCCAAACACAAGGTCTTCAAATACCTATGTGAAGAAGATAATTTTTGCAAGAGATGCAAGAAACAGTGGCTAGAAGCAGAAAAAAGAGCAGAAACAAAGTGTAAATTCTTTTACAGATAATTTAATTAGCTGCCAGACCCACTTGCCACAGAAGGAAAGAAACTCTCCATGTAGAAATCTCTTAAAAGAGGACAGGTTTTAAAAAGATTAGCTTTTGTTCTTATCTACTGTTCTAGAGGTGAGACAGAAAGATGATCTTGACCGTCAATAATGCTCTATATGGATTTCAGCCGCCTTACCTGATCAGTATCATGAAATATTCACCTCTCGTCCAGTTACTTCAGTGTGAACCACCCAAAAGCAAAGCTTTCTTCACAATTTGAGACAAGAATTCCATGGGTGATATGGCCCTGCAGCAGATTCCCCATGGGCTTTCTCACAACATTTGTTTCATCTTACCTTTCATTGTGCAGCTAAGGATGCTTTAGTAAACAGAAAGTTTTTGTCTGCAGGCAGAATACATTATCCAGCCCGTCTGAAATATAAAATGTGAAAAAGGAAAATAGGAGCAAAGAAGATAGGCTCTTTTATCTGGGTTTGTTCTTCTCTCCAAAATGTAAGTTGCCCAAACCATACTCCGGGCAAGTCACATTGCCATTTCAAAAGCATGTTCAAAAATGCTACTTTGCAATTAATAGCCGATTGCATTGACATTCCAATGTCAACTTTTAAATGATTACAGGGTAGCAGAACATCACGAAAATTAACTGCAGTTCCTGAGGCAGCTGAGGCCCTGAGGACTAATATTGTGCAATTATCGGAAGGTAAATATTCACTCAGATTTATCCTGTGTTCACAGTGAACACAGCAAGGCAGTTTGACTTGGAGAGCACGTGGGATGACAAGGAAGCCTCATGATTAGTTAGCACCAAGGATGGATTTACTGGGGAGTGGGAGAGGCTGTAATCTACTTGCTCATTTCACATCGTTGCCAGCCAGTGGTCATGTGCTGCTTGCTGGTCATGGGGCTAACAAGGATTTTCTTCTCCACCAATCCCTCTGCTGAGCTCACAGTTGAGTCCAGATCCTGTTGACACATTTTCTCTCAGGTACTAATAAACCTCTGCTACCTCAGTGACAAATTGATCTTTCAATCTGAGCTCGTCAAAAAACTTCCCAGAAAAGGGTTTCCTTTATAAATGTGGTAGAATGATTTGCTTTACCATTAATGAAGTGTCAATAAATACGGATTTCTTCTTAGGTCATTTCTCCTTCTTTATTAGGCTGATTTCTCAGCTGCTGTCCTCTGTAATGTGTCCTTCTTCACAACCAAGACACCTATCCTTTCTTGCCTTTTAAAAATGGAAACTGGGGCACTCAGACTGTGTCTGCACAGCATAACAAAGCTGGAAGCCTCCTGGATGTGGCAATGTCTCCATCATGTGCTTGCTTTTCCTTTGTATGGCAAGAAGGGATGCAGAGGGCTAAACCAAAATCCCAGAATCCATTTCAACACAGGTGCAAAATGTATCCAGGACATTAGCCACCAAAACTGGGAAGACCTTCTGGATCCAACACTACATTGGGTCTAAAAGACTCAGATGTGAACCTTTATGTAGATAAAATTTTGCTAGGTGTCATGCTATTCAAACTTAGAGGTTTATAGACTTAAGACTTACAGTCTTCAAGAAACTGCTTGGAGAAATCCCGTGGGTTAGAGCTCTAGAGGGTAGAGGGGCTCAGGAGAGCTGGTCAATTTTCAAGTATCACTTCCTCCAAGCTCAGGATCGGTGCATCCCTAAGAGCAAGAAATTGGGCAGAGGAAGCAGTAGACCAGCATGGTTGAGCAAGGAGCTCCTGAAAAAGCTCAAGGGGAAGAAGGAAGTTTACAATATGTGGAAGAAGGGACTGGCCACTTGGGAAGGTTATAAGAATGGTGTCAGAGTATGCAGGATTGAAATGAGGAAAGACAAAGCCTCCTTGGAATTAAATCTGGTAAGGGAAGTCAAGCTGTCCAGGTTTGAGGTAAAACAGGACCAATTTTGTTCAGTAACTCTACCTTCTAACTAGGACTCTTCTAACTGCTGAAATTAACAGCATGTCATGCAGAAAACTGCTCTCTCCCAGAGCAGTAAGATCAAAGTTTATAGCTGACGCCAAGGAATGGTATGCAGAGAGACTCTTGCTTATACTTATTGCTATAACAACCAAGGCCAACCAACTTTGTTATTTGCCCCATTGGAGGTTTGGAAGCGGAAAAGCATAGAGCGCTTGCACCTGTGGGAGGAGCGGACAGAACAGGTGACCCAAAACTGACCAACAGGGTATTCCATCCCATCTGCATCATGCTCAGTATAAAAGCTGAGGGACCAAAGGGTCAGCGGTCTTTCTTCAATGGCCGGTGTCCGGGAAGGGCTCTGTCTGTTACTTTGCCTTTGATCCCGATCTGTGTGTTCCTGAATCCAGATCCAGAATCCAGTTCCCATCCGTCGCTGAGTCCAGTCTGGGACTTTCCCAGTGCCTGCTGGTGACATGATTGTCATACTGGGGGCTTGATACGGTTTTGTATATATTTCATTATACTCCATGCAACAGTACAGGTTGGGGGTTGACCTGCTGGAAAGCAGCTCTGCAGAGAGTGATCTGGGAGTCCTGGTGGACAACAGGATGACCATGAGCCAGCAATGTGCCCTTGAGGCCAAGAAGGCCAATGGCATCCTGGGGTGCATCAAGAGGAGTGTGGCCAGCAGGTGGAGGGAGGTCATCCTCCCCCTTTACTCTGCCCTGGTGAGGTTGCATCTGGACACCTGTGTTCAGTTCTGGGCTCCCCAGTTTAAGAAGGACAGGGAACTGCTGGAGAAGGTGCAGCTACGAAGGGCTACGAAGATGAGGAGGCTGGAACTTCTTATGNTGGCATCCTGGGGTGCATCAAGAGGAGTGTGGCCAGCAGGTGGAGGGAGGTCATCCTCCCCCTTTACTCTGCCCTGGTGAGGTTGCATCTGGACACCTGTGTTCAGTTCTGGGCTCCCCAGTTTAAGAAGGACAGGGAACTGCTGGAGAAGGTGCAGCTACGAAGGGCTACGAAGATGAGGAGGCTGGAACTTCTTATGAGGAAAGGCTGAGAGAGTTAGGTCTTTTTAGTCTGGAGAAGACTGAAGTGGGTTAAATACTTAAAGGGAGGGTGCCAGGGAGGAGGAGGCTACTCTTTTTTCACTGGTGCTCAGTGATAGGAAAAGAGGGAACAGGTACAAACTTAAATCCGTCTCAACATGAGGAGGAAATTCTTTACTTTGAGGGTGGCAGAGCACTGGAAAAGGCTTCCCAGAGAGGTGGTGGAGTCTCCGACTCTGGAGACATTCCAAACTGGCCTGGATGCCATCCTGTGCAACTTGTTGTAGGTGGACTCGGTCTGGCGGGAGGGTTGGACTAGATGATCTCCAGATGTCCCTTCCAACCCCTCACTTTCTGTGATTCTATGATTCTGTGATTCTATGATAGGACAAGTGGTAATGTCTTTAAACCAAAAGATGGTAGATTAGGCTACATACAAGGAGGAAATTTTGTACACTGAGGGTGGTGAGGCACTGGCCCAGGTTACCCAGAGAGGCTGTATATGCTCCATGCCTGGAAACATTCCAGGTCAGGTTGGACTGTGGTCTGAGCAGCCTGGTCTGGTTAAAGATGTCCCTCTTCATTGCAAGGGCGTAGATGGCCTTTAAAGGTCTCTTTCAACCAAAACTATTCTATGATTCTATAAGTCTATGAGTCTATAATTGTATGATTCTATGATTCTCTGAATGAATCTTTCCTCTTGGAAACAAGCTGCGGTACTATAGTTCTTACTCTTGCCCACCATAAATTTTTTCAATTTCCTCCCTGCCCACTCTTGTGAGTGCAAAATCAATAGGAAAGAAAATAACGAAGACTTTATTTTTCTTTAATGTTTTTGTCCACTTAAGAAGCATGCAAACCTCAGAGGAAGTAGAATACCTTTTGACTCTGTTTATTAGACATTGAATCAAGACAGAGAAAGGGAAACATCTATTGATCATCTGACCCAAATTACAATTGACTGCAGTCTATTATCGTACTATGTCTACAATTTTCCCAAGTTCCTTATTCCCCAAAGAGGTCTATATCAGAGACAAGACTTCAACAATGTGCCCAGACTGGCTCCCCATTTTGAGTTCTGCTGACAAGCATTAATAAGCTTTCTGGACACTTTTTGTTAGAGAAGTCTGCTAGCTTCTTGCCTTCACATTCCTTTTAAAGGACACATACACATATTTAACAAGAACAGTTTTCAGTTTTCGGGTGGGCATTCTGATGTGCATGAACATTTAAATCATGATGAAAAGAAGGGACTTTATCATAAATTCTGTACAGCCCCTCAGATCCCAGAGGCTTCATGGGCAATTCCTTTTCCACTTGCCTTCATGTTCGCATGCCAAGTGTTATTTGCTTTTTCATAAGCAGAATTTGATTTTACAGTGATTTCTGGCCTTGTACCACACAGACTCATCTGTCTTCATCTTAATATGTAATATGTGAGATAGTCTCAAATGTTAATATTCACATCTATTTTTGATACTCATAAATTATCATACTTGCCGATATTACAGCCTACTACTTTTTACTAAATAACACACATAATGCACTTCTCTCTCTCAAAATTGTCTTAAGGTATCAATGATATCAATAATGCTCAAAAAAACTGCCTTTGTTTCTGGGAATAATTTGCATTCTCTAAGGACATATTTTCAATATTAACTGCATTTAACATGTTAACCATCATGCCAAACTTTATATATGTAGTTTATTATACAGCCACTGTGTGGGCAACATGGAGTTTCAGCCGGTGTCTGGTCCCATGTACACAAATGAAACAGAGCCAGGATGAAAGCAACATGGAAAGCAGTTGTCTCAGTGGTTGTCATTTTTTTCTGTAATAGCTCTTATTTTGTTTTATTTTATTTTATTTTCTGAAAACAACAGGAAAAAAGATAGCATTTCCTTCATGGAAAAAATCTGTTCTAGTTTGCCTCAGATCTAATTATCCTCCGGCCCTACACATAAATATCTGTGTATGTGTATATTAGGGTATCAAATCCAATGGCTACTTTTGAAAATGTGGTCTAAAGATCAAAGAAATGTATTGGCTTAGAATATTCTAAAGGTCAAAAGTCCCGATCCTCTGATTTCCCCCTCTAATTAGAGATAAACTTCTTCAGGAGAAGTGATGCCCCTGTGAATCAGAGCACACATTCCCACAGCTTTTGGTTCCTCTTCTCTTTGAGGGCAACATTACAGGTTACCTAATGTTATTTTTAGAAACATGAATGAAACTCCGTGATTCTCTTCCTATGATAAAACCAAGTCAAACAGCTGTAGAGAGTGAAATGAAAAATATTTTAGCCTTGACCTGCCTGAGCACCAAAACTTCCATGTGCCTTTTTGGCACAAACATAGAAATATGAGAAAGATATCCATATCTTTGAAACATCAGAAAGATGCTGGTAGTGGTCATGTTCTTGATGCAAAATTAATTTATGTGTTAAATATCTCACACAAGTTCTGTGTAGTCCAGAAATACCCCAGATCTTGATTTTGCCCTTGGAGAAGTAATTTATTCATAACAGAGTTTGTGACTGTCTCTCCCATATACTTTGATATTAGCTGGGCACAATAGAGATAACAGTGTGTGTGTTGAGGGACAGAGGGGCAGGTTTAGGAAGGCATAAAACATGAAGGAATACTATTTTAAGGTACTATGGAGAATATCACTATAACTGCTCATAGCATCTTTTCTAACTAAGATTGTTTTCCAGTTAATTGGTCCTTGTTAGTCAGGCTCCATTGCTGTCTTCATGGTTAAAAGGAAGCAAAATTTAATACCTGTCATCTGTTAAGGCTTTAAGTGCTTTTAAATTCCAGCAAATGGTCATCCGGGTACATACAGCAGGATGCATACTTTTTATTTTGTGACAAAATCTGACATGAGAAAGGAAAAGAGTATCTGATCCCCTTCTGGTGTTCATTACTCTGAGTGTGTGATTACAGCCTGTTGTCACTCATCTCAGAAGAAAAAAAAAAAAAAAGAAAAGAAGGAGGGGGAAAAAAGAGAGAAAAATAAGTAATGCCTGCTCCTGACTCCCAGGGAAATGCGTTATGCAAATTCATATTTATGGCAGCTCATTCATCATTGTTCGTTGAACAATTACTGCAAACAACATGGCACTGGAGGTGCACAGCTGCTAGTCAAGCCATGTTCAGCATTGTGATAGAGTTTTCCGATATAAATCCAAGCCACAGTGGTTAAAGGACACAGGAAAGGAGACAGGAGCACAGAGCAGTCTAGTTAGCAGCTGCGTGCACTGGGGATTATTTAGAGATTGGTCAGTTTTCCTTCTCTGTGGGATATATTCTTTGCTCAGGGTGAGGAAATCCACTAACAGACTGGAGTAAGTCTCATGGAGGCCATCAAGCTGGGCAAGACACTGGAGCACAAGCAAGGAAATGGGATCTTCTTCTAGAGCTAAACTTCATGTGGACAGAGTTGTTTCTGTGGCCTCCTGTGTGTCCCCAGCCTTACACTTCTGGAAGTCATCAGAGGGACAGGGCATGGCCTAACATGTATGGCCCACACGAAAATCGACATAGCAAAGATTTCCACGTGGACATGGTGGGCTTCTCAACACAAGTGCAAAATCCTCAAATTGACCCTGGAGAAAAAAAAATCTAGTTGGGAAAATACAACAAGTTTAGAGAGATTTTCATGAATGACAGCTCAACTAAAGCCAACTCAACTAGGGCCACGAAGATGATCAGGGGGCTGGAGCAGCTTTCTTATGAGGACAGGCTGAGGGAGTTGGGTCTTTAGTCTGGAGAAGAGAAGACAGAGGGGGATCTCATCAATGTTTACAAATGCATAAAAGGAGGGGGCCAGGAGGAGGGGGTCAGTCTTTTTTCAGTAGTACCCAGTGACAGGACAAGGGGCAATGGGTATAAAATCGAATATAGGAAGTTCCATCTGAACATGAGGAGAAACTTCTTTCCTTTGAGGGTGGCAGAGTACTGGCACAGGCTGCCCAGAGAGGTGGCGGAGTCTCTGACTCTGGAGACAGGCCCAACCTGCCTGGACACCATGCCGTGCAACCTGCTGTAGGTGGACATGGTCTGGCCAGAGAGTTGGACCAGATGATCTCTAGAGGTCCCTTCCAATCCTTAACTTTCTGTGATTTCTGTGAACTAGTAGTCTCAAGGAGAGGATGATGTTAGTTGTTAGTTGACTAATACTAACCTGTAATGATGCAGTAACTTCTCTAAGCTCCAGAACTCTCTGGAAATGGAACCACAGACACAGCACTGACCAAGACTTCCCCTGGGAGAGTACTGATAAACTGCACAAGCTACCAAAAAATATTTCCCTTCCTGAAGAGTACAGATAACAGCAAAGTGCTGACCAATTTTTTCTTTTCTTTTTTTTTTTTTCTTGCAGTGGAATAAGATTCTGATTTCCATTACAAATTTACTTCCTCTTTATTTCAGGATGGTTTCAATAAGTTAAGATACAGACAAACCAAAACTTCCCTTTGGCAAATTACGGAATCATAGAATAACAGGGGTTGGAATGGAGCTCTGGAGATCATCTAATCCAACCCCCCTGCCAGACCACGTCCACCTACAGCAGGTTGCACAGGATGGCATCCATCCAGAGGGGTTTGGAATGTCTCCAGAGTTGGAGACTCCATCACCTCTCTGGGCAGCCTTTTCCAGTGCTCTGCCACCCTCAAAGGAAAGAAGTTCCTCCTCATGTTCAGATGGAACTTCCTATATTCAAGTTTGTGCCCGTTACCTCTTGTCCTATCCCTGGGCATCACTGAAAGAAGACTGACCTCCTCCTCCTGGCACACTCCCTTTAAATCATCTTGACAAGAGAAGAAGACAGAAGTATTTTCAGACTGGTTTGTCTGATGAACGACATCTTTTTGCACTTTTTGGTGAAATGAGAACTGTGGTGGATTTGGGGTTGAGTACACAGAGTTTGGCACATGCTGAAGTCCTTAAATCAGCAGAGAGACCCCATTTCATTATAGATGTGTTTAGGTTGTTTGTACGTGGGACGCAGTTCTTTATTTTCACCTCCTTTGTGCTCCAGAGCCCATTGAACCAAGATGAAATTTTGTAATGGCAATAAAAAGAAAAAATGTGCTGTTTCAAATTATAAAAGAATTAAATACGGTTAAATTTGAAGCCGTTCTGGCAAAGTGCAATAGTAAAAGGCCATTAAGTGAGCTGTCCATTTATAGAAAACATAAGATATAAAATTCATTTTTAATGGACTGTTTCCATGGAAATGTTCTTTAGTAGAGACATTTTATAGTGTACTAAGCAGCACAAGGAGTTAAGCTGACTGTAGTGGTGACTGTAATGCAGGGTCTATGGTTTGTAAAAAATTGAAACCATTAAAAGGCTTACAGCCAAGAGAGTGAGGAATATTTCAAAGCTGTTTATCACTCACCCGGCAAAATTGAGTGCTGAAACTCAGCACACCTACCGAAGTGGAATCCCCTCATTAGCTCGTTACCCGAATGTCTCAGAAAGAAAGAGAAAATGTGTTCCTTGATTATGGGGGTAATAATAATTATAGATAATTTGTACATCCTCATTCCATTAATTGATGGAATCTTGAAACTTTTTCGAAATATTAATTAAATAACTCACTCTACACAGTAAAATCACTCTGCACAATAAAATCTTGCTTTTATTTGCAACTTGCTTCTTCTGCCCCTGCCTAACGGTTGCCATTTAATGTTGTAATTTCACTAACATGCTGCTGAGATTGGAGTCTGGGCAGAAGAAGCCATTGACTGAGGTCCAGAGACAATCTGGTCCATGTCCCAAAAACTGTAAAAATCAGCTAAGAATGAAAAAGGCTGGGAGAAAAAGCAGAGTCTCAGAAGAGGAGAAGAACTGCCTGTTATTTTGAGACATTGCTCTTCCAGACAAAGAAGACATAGCCTGGGTAAATTTAGTCAGTATTTCTTTGACAGAGAGGGTGAGTGTTCTAAGACAACATGGTCAAGCTCAGTGACTCAAAGAGTTTCCCTTTTCTGTGGACTCCAGCAACACCAGGCTCTGGTGGAATCATGTGGGTTCCTCTTTTTGCATGCATGAAAAGCTCTGTCAGTGCTCTTTGTGTAGTACAGATCTGAAGGACTGGCACCATTTGTGGATTCAGGAGAACCATATCGTTTTGAAGCTCCCCTCACCTCAGCTACCTCACACAGTGCAGTGCATGTGTGTATCAGCTAAATCCTTGCTTCAAAGTGAGCTGACATTTTGTACCTATGACTAGTTCGTGGGTGTCCACCTAAAGCCCGTGAGGAAAAGCATCCATGCACTATGAGATTGTGTTCACTAGAAATAGAACAATGTTATCAGATGTTAATATGTGCAACAAGATAAGGGTCTCCAGTGTACAGATGGCCATAAGGAGTTATTTCACCTGCTCTTTGAACTGAAGGCAAGCTTAAATTCCACTTCCATTTTGGGGCAGAAGGCCCAGAGCTGTGGAAAAACACACAAGGTATTGAAATACAGTTAAAATTCAGCCTGGCTTCATTTGGGTCTGTGTATATAGACCTAAGTCAAATTAGGAGAAGCTTTTCATTTATAAGTTGAGTCTACATTAAAGAGTGGACATAATATCATTTTTTAAATACTCCGAAGCACTCTTAAGTACTGGCACAGCAGGAGCATTGTCTCATGTTCAGTATGATTGAACAGCTGAATAAGGATGAGGGCAACCTCAGCTGCTGGTTTGTAGCTCAATTCAACCTTCACGTACATCGGTGAGAGCGCTTGTTTTCTCTGTGGCTACCAGGTCAGTCCTCTGCGACTGCTGTCCACCCACAGCACAGCAGGAATTAAATCCGGATGTCAAACTGCCATGAGTTTTGCAACCAGAAGGTCTACTGAAAACCCACAGGGAGGCTGCATCGAAACACATCAATTCAGCACCTTCCTGCCTCCAGCTTGTTACAAGGGGACCCACTGTACTGGAAAGAGTGGTAACAAATGACCCTGCTCTTTCCTCCAGGTAGTAATGGGAAGGGCTTAATTTGCTAGCCAGCTGGCCCTTGTTAATGAAAGTTGTTACCAATGACCCAGAGGCATGTTTAGTCAATTCTCTGATTTTTTTTGTGTTTCTTTCTCTGGCACTCAGAGAAGCAGAAGGAAGTTGCTTTAATGTGAAGTGACAATTCGCAACTGAGACCATTTCTTTCCGTCAAGGAGAGTAAATGGCCAGGAAGAGCCTTCAGGTCTGCAGATGCTCAGCCACAGAGGGAGTTAGGTCTAATCATAGAATCACTTGGGTTGGAAGAGACCTTCAAGATCATCAAGTCCAACCACAAACCTGTGCCAAAGCCATCCCTAAAACCTGTCCCTCAGCACCACATCTACACGTCTTTTAAATATCTCCAGGGATGGTGATTCCACCCCCTCCCTGGGCAGCCTGTTCCAATGTTTGATGACCCTTTCAGTAAAGAAGTTTTTCCTAATATCCAACCTAAACCTCCCCTGGCACAACTTGAGGCCATTTCCTCTTGTCCTATCACTTGTTAATGTCACTTCTTGTCCATTCTCTAAGTACCACTTGTATAGATCCACTTACAGAGCACAAGTGTTGACCTGGTAGCCCCCATCCTACCAGAGCTAGTCTTGCGTGGCCAATTATGTCCTGAAGCCTTTCTCACTCCATACCCGGGCTTTCATGCTGCTCCACCAGCATTGCCTCACTTTTAACCAAATCTTCAATGATTTTGATCAGTGCCACCGTGGAAACTGAGCTGGGCTGCTTCCTCTCAGCTCTGACAGCCTGCACTGGTACTAACCCATATCACCTTCTGCTACTCCAGTCATGAGCCTTGCTGGAATGGAAAGCTAAAAGCTGGTAGAAGATGGAAAATAGAACACCTGTCAACCTGGACATATTCATTTAGAAACTCTTTCTTGTTTCCATTTTCTCAAAATTAGTGTTATAGCCAGCTCTGATTCAAAAGGCCATACTCTGGTACACATGCACAAAAGGTTTTCTTTAAAAGGGGTTTGAAAGAGCCTACATAAACTGTTTCATTTTCCTTTCCATTTAAAAATGCTACAAAATATATCTAGTGGTGGGCTTTGTGCCTACACAGCAATATCCCATGAAATTTTTGGTTGATTCTGGATAAAACTTTTTTGGAGAAAGCAATGTAGTAATTTTGCAAGCATTCACAAGCACAAATGCAGGCCAATCTCTTACACAAATCTTTCTTCTTCAAAAAAGAATTCACCCAAGTGCTAAAACCTCATGGACACAGTGGGTTGAAAAAAGTACCAAAAATAACAACCAGCGCATTGCAGCAACTCTGTTCACTCTGTGCTGCTGAGTCTTTTTACAGTATATGGTGAAGAACAGGCTCAAGGTGGAATGAGGTAAACCAAGACCTATGCCCTATATATTCTCCGTGCATGTATCTCGAGTGTCTGTACTTTGTGCTCAAAGTGTTGACACTGTGCCTGGGAATAGCTCAACATATGCCTTGGAAGAGCTGAGATTTGTTGGCTGACTGGGTCAAATCTGGCCCTGATTTATGCACGGAGGTTCAATGAGAACTTAACCTGTGGGAGAAGTTGAGTGTGCTCAGACTTCTCACCTTCAAAGAGCTCCAGAGCTATGGCTAAGACATTATCTGACCATAAGCTTCTGCATACCAATGCGAGCACAGGCAGAACTGGACTGAAGAATGGGCTGATGTCCAAATTTCATTAGCAGTGTCAATGTCCTCTTGTAGATTCAAGAAGCTGATGGCTTAAGGACGTCTTTCACCAAGGTGTGCACTTCTGCTCGAGTGACTCAGATTCACGGGATGCTGACATGCAACAATGACTTTGACTGTTAACTCAGAATCACAGACTCAGAATGGTGGGGGTTGGAAGGGACCTTCAGAGATCATTTAGTCCAACCTCCTTGCCAAAGCAGTGTCACCTAAAGCAGGTTGGACAGGAACACATCCAGGTGGATTTTGTGTATCTTCAGAGAAGTAGAATCCACTACCTCTCTGGGCAGTCTGTTCCTGTGCTCTGGCACCCTGAAAGGAAAGAAGTTTTTCCTCATGTTCAGACAGAATTTCATGTGTTCCAGTTTGCGCCTGTTGCCTCTTGTCCTGTCTCGGGCCCCATCTTTTTGACACTCGCCCTGTAGATGTTGCTAAGCATTGATGAGATCCCCTCTCAGTCTTCTCTTCTCCAGGCTAAACAGCTTCAGGTCTCCCAGCTTGTCTTCGTAAAAGAGATGCTCCAGTCCGTCATCTTCATAGCCCTGTTAAATTTCAGTACATTCATTATACTTTCAAATTTTCTCTTTCTAGGGACAGAAGACTTTGCTTATTGTTTTTGTTTTGGGTTTTTTTCAGTAGAAGGCTGGTGTTTTAGTTTGGCCAGTGAGACAAAATCAAATGTCTTTGCCTTGTTTCCTTGTCTGAGTGTTGTCCCTGGTTGGTTCCAGACAGGGTGTGTAGCGCCTTTAGCAATAAAGAAGAAAACCCACTTTGCTGATCAGATCACCTCAAAATAAAAAAAAATGAAAATAGGATGTGAGACAGGATTTTGAACCTCTTTGGACAATACAGGAACATGGTACCCAGGCCTGGTTCCTGAGTGTTTAATTTGTTCAGTGGGGATATGTCAGAAAGAAACAGAAGTAAAAGTATCAGGAAGGGAAGAAAATGGCTCCAGAGAATTTGCATCTCACTGGAGAACCAGAAATTGTGAAGACAGAGCCAAAGCTTGGGAATCAAAATAAGCCTAAGAACTGGATGGCTAGAAAGGTATTTCCTCTCAGCAGACAGATAAACACACAGGGGATCAGAACAAACCACACAAACCCACCAGGACCATTTGTGGAAGTGAAGTTGTTGCCTGGTAATTGCTCTAACATAAGCAGTGGGTTTGCCTTTTTTGTTTTTTTTTTTTTTTAAATTCCTCTCATATATGCTCTGCATTTTTTTCTCATGGAGCAAAAATGAACATAAGAGAACAAAACTTAGCTTATGAAAACTGCCCCCCCAACTTACCATTGGCCACAGACTCCCAAAAGGGAGTTTTAGACCTGCTGAATAAATCCACCTGAGGCACAGGTTGCACTGTTTAAAGCTGGTTAAGGAGAGAAGGATTTGTGCTATTCTGCCTCTGCACAGATGCAAACACCTGAGAAAGGGAGGGGAACAGGAAGGTCGAGGCTTCTACACAGGGGCCATAATGCAGAAATACCACCCTAGAGCCCAGCTTTTTCCTCAGTCTGCATGGATTGTCTCGGACAAAAGGGTGACATGGAAATCCAGCAAAGAAAGGGTGAGGTAGAACCATCCCTTTCCTTCTCTTGGACTATAAAAGGCATGGCTTCCAGCCAAAGTGAGACACAGTGTTGAGTAGGTATTTAACACCCAGTAAATCTTTACCTGCAGTAGGAAAAACTCTAGGCTTGAAAATTTCCCTTGCTAATTTAGCTAAGTGTTGCAGTGACCAGACTTGGAAATGCCTCAGGGTTTGCCAAGCCATTTGGCATGATCTGCTGTCCTCTCTTTTATCTCAAGTGCGGCCTTTTTATTAATAGAGGCTATAAATTATTCCTTTATTTTATGGCTGCACAAATATTCCTCCGTGCTCAGCTATGAAAAAAGAAAAAAAAAAAAGGCCTTTCTCACAATGCCTGGGCATATGTGGGTGGCTTGAAACCTCTCTCTGTGAGACGTGATACACCCTTGACAGATAGCATGATAGTGGTGATATTAAGAAAACTTCTCTCCTTGGGCTGCCCATACACTTAATGAGGCCTTTCACTTTGGCTCCCCCATTTCATCTCTGCTGTCCCATTAACGATCCCACTTCTCCTGGTGGCTGCTCCTCACGTGCTGCCCATTAAGGAGAGATTAACCAGTGATGAATGGCAGCCTGGTTCCCTGAAAGCACAGCTGACATTCAGATGTATAGCAGGGGAACTCATTAGGAGCAAGACTGGTTTCAGTGATAATAAACACTTCAGCAAAGTGCTCAGCAAGTTGCCTGTCTGACTCCCCACCCTGCTCTCCCATCGGGGCTGCAAATATTTCTTAAAGACAGGCATGTGGAGGACTTGTAGGGTAGAATTAAAAAAAATAAAAAAGGGGTGGGGGAAGGAAAACACAGGACATATTTAATGGGCATGAATGGTATAAAAAGATTAACCTTCAGAGGGACTGTGAGGGAAAATATTGCAATGCCCTGTTTAATGTACATATGGGTATCAGTGCTGTGGGACAGAAGAAATCAGAACCATTTATAGGGGTTGGGAGCTCTCATGGGAAATACACACACACACACACACACACACACACACACAACCACTGAGTATCAGACTTTATCTAAGGTAATGATGTGCTCGTAATTTCCATCACAACTGAGCTCCTCCCTCTTTAGCTCACTTATTCTCATATTTATCCCAGGAAGGAAGGAGGGAAATGAAAAACCCCTAATTTTCCAGCTGAACTCCAAATTTCCCAGCGTTTGTATGTGCAAGAGAAGCATTTTGAAGTTCTTGGTTAAAACCCCTTATTTCATCCTCCAAACCACAGTGTCTCTTCCATTTATGCAGTTGCATGGCCCGATCTTCTGCTGTGTATGGTGAGAGCAGTGCAAGATAATCCAGGTGAGGGGGTCCAGTAAAATGGTATTTGAGGTTGAAGAAGAGAGGCTGTTAACCTATCACATGACCATGACTATGGGCAATGCTAGGCATGATAAAACTCTTTGTACCCTCTTTAATCCACCCTGGAATGTAACAGGGATGTGATTAATCACTGAAAATACCTATATTGAAGTCATACCTACACTAAGAAATATGGGCATAAACATATTCCCACCTACACATACTGGTGGTACTAAAAAGAGACTACAACTATGCAGAATGCATTTACTGGTTATTAGGTGGTAGAAGCTACTATGTTTTAGGTTTAGTTTGGGCTGAAAATGCAGATTTTAAAGGGAAAACTTGCTGTGATGTTTGATTTTGTTGAAAATATCAGGTCAAATAAGCTTTGGGTTTGTGCTTCTATGTAGGTCGCTTCTCTAAACTGGTTGATCTGCCCTAATAGTTAGTCATTTAAGATCCCACAACGCAGAGGGTAAAGTTTCTTAAGGACAGATTGGAAGATACCTGGATAGTTTCAGGTTAGCAACAAAAAATAGATTTTGGGTTTTTTTTTTTTTTGTTCTTCCAAAGATTTGTTTGGACCTTCTGGCTTTGGTCTTGGGAAAAGAAAAGGAAATAGAGGAGGAGGAAGAGGGCAGAGAGCAGATGGGGAGTTCTGAAGAGCAGATCTTGTTGCTTTCGCTGCTGTAGGGAGAGAGAATAGTAGGACAGACCTTGGTCAGAGAGGGCATCCCACCAAAATCCATCCCATTTACTTAGTTTCTCCCTCAACAGCAACAGCAAACTCCAACAGACAAAACAGACAATGTCCGCGTTACTTCCTTTGGCTGTTTCTTCTTCTGCTTAGGTTCTAGAGCTGACCCTGAAAAGTCTCTGCCTGAGGAATAATCCTGCCTTTTAAAAGCAGGACTGCTCTCAGAAACTGTTTCCTGCACTGGGGACCGAAATGCCTTTAATTCTACGCAAGAATCAGTTTGTTTTCCTGGTACTGAAGAAGAAAATTGGAAAAGTGGAAGGGGATGCAACACTAATTAACCTTGTCTGTGGTGGAGAATTACTGCAATTATTTCGCAACACGACTCCAAAGAGTGCAGTACTGGCTTTATACATAATGCGTCACCATTATTATGAACTGTAGTGGCCCCATCATTGTGTAAGATTATTCCTCTATGTGGTGTATGTAATGTGCTGAGAGGGAAAACCAGCCAGTAGCACAGAGAGGGCACAGAGCATTGCAGCAGGGTTAGCAGAATACAAATTGCTTCTACAAACTGCATTTATTTTTAGCCAGGGACTCCAAAAAGTAGCTATGAGCCATTCTCCAGGGAAGACTCTGGCAGGAAAAAAAAGCAACAAGCTGTTACATTCACCCCCTGGCAAAAGTTGAAAAGTTGAGCAACGGGAAGCAGCTTGCATTGGAGGTTGGGGACTTGCTCCAGTCCAAAGGTTGCACTCATTTCTCTCCCTTCTTTTCTGCCATTGAAAAATGCCAGAGGGCGAGTGGCAGCCAAGAGCTCCTTGTTTTATTGTATGCAGACAAAGGGGTTTCTCCAGCAAGAGTTTTCTCTGATTTATCATCGAAAAAAAGAAGTCATAATAACCTTGGGATACTACCTTATAGCAAATGATTGGGAAGGGAGGGAACATTTCCAACTCAAAGGACAAAGCTTGTGTGTTTGCTCAAACCAAAGATATCAGAAAGAATCCAAAGGCTTTTGAGTAGGGAATAAAATGTTTTGAAATGGTTTGATCTGCAAAACTTCCAGGGACAGTTGCACACATAACCTGCCCTCTTCTTCTTTTGAAATTCGTACACGTTTAAGGATCAAAGCTCAAGCACAGGCTAAACTTACTATGCACAAGCACTTGCTGTGCATCACCTGGGCTTTAGCAACTGCCCATGTGGGTACCCTCAGGCTAGAGCAAAGGCATAATGCTTAGGCTCTCTTTACCTCATGTGCCACATGTGCCACAGCCCCATGTGAATCCATGTTAGACTGGCCACGTGTCTGAGCCCTTGAATATCCATGATGAAAAGATTTGTTTTCCTAGGAAACACAATTACACATATTAGCTTGAATTTTCCCAAGCTGCGTGGATACTTCTAGTGCCTTACGCTTTCCTACTGTCTCCATTTCATTTTACCTTTTCAAGGTTTGGGTTACCCTCTCCACTTACCTTGATCTGAGATAAAGACCAACCTTAAAATTTTCTTAGTGCTAACTGTCATTTTCATTGCTGGACCTACCCACACCCTCTAACATGAGATGGTGCTTTAGAAAACAGAGAAGTGAGCAGACACCTTGATGGTAGAATAACCACCCTGCAGCCTCTAAAGAGAAGACTGCTTTAAGGAGCATGACAGAGGTCTTTGCAGAGAAGTACTGAAAACCTATCTTCTGTGAGAGTTTTTTTCTGTGTACCCTGTCCTCTGCCAAAAGAGTACTGCTTATTCTTCATGTATATGTTGGAAGCACTTAGTCTGTCTTTGCATCCTTGCTCAGCAGTGAGCAATCTCCTTTCCAACCCATGACACACCAGTCACACGAGGGACTAAGGGACAAGCATAAGGTGAAAAGCAAAAGACTTAATTCCCCAAAGAGGAAGGGAATCTACTTCCTTCTACCGTAAAATGGGGATGAAGCTGGTACAGTCATTTCAAAATTAAGGTGTTGGGTGCCCTGTGGCACATGATGCAGAGGAGAAGTCCATGCACAGTACTGCAGCTAGGAGGAGTTTCAGCAATAAGGTGGTGCAGGGATGAAATACACAGACTCCTGACACGTTCAACAGAAGACCTGTCTTATTAGTTACACACACCTTATATATCTTTTCAGAGCATAACTAGAAAGTCGTGTTACTACACAGAGCTGATTGCTTAACCACAACATCCTCTTGGAGCAATTTGCAGTTCTTCGTAACCTTGATGCTCCCACAGCTTTCTGCCGATCAAAGCAACAATGTTTTAATTAGCCAAGGTCGTCTCTGACTGTTCCCACAGCTGGGCATGGGGCTCCTGCTGGATTCACTCTCCAGTGATCTCACCCAGCTCCACTGATCCCACATGGTGGTGGCTGAAAAACCTTATGATTATGGTAAGCGGACATTAGAAAAGCAACTCATAGAGAAGAAAACTCTCTCTTTTCCCTTTGCATATATATATATTTTCCATAATATTAGAAATATTAAGCTAATGAACCAATCCATCTTTTTCTCCCTCAGGTGTAGATGATAAGTACGGTTGTGAAATAGTCGTGCCCTGAAGGACGTTTGAGGGTCAGCTACAGCATTCCACATTTTCCAAACTCCAGCGCTGCCAGCAGTGGAAAGGGATCTGCATGAGACTCACCGTTTGACAGTTTGAGAAGATAAGGACATTAATTGAAAGAGAGGGCGCAAGGCAGTATTAAGTTCAAAGTGATGGGTAGCTGAAGGACATGGAAACAAAGATCTTTATGAAGCACTTTTGTGTACAGTGAATGTGTAGGTGTTTCTTTTTAATCTTTCTTGAAAAGCTTGAGTTTGATGAGGGAGAAGAATGGATATTAGTGGAGGCATCTTGGGCCAGGAACAATGCCTATTGAGAGGAAGGAGCTGAGGAAATATGTAAACAAGCACAGACACAAAAAACAACAGTAACAGCTTCAAAAAAAGTGCTTGTAAAAGCAGCTGCTGGAGATTACACAGAAAATAACCTCCATCCTGTTATTGAACCCGGACATGACCTCTTCCATTTGGGTAACGTTTACATACACAGCTCTCAGGACCTGAAGTGTCAGCTGAACAATAGCTTTCAGCTTACTATACTGTGTTTTCTAAACAGACAGATTCAAAATGAAGAGAATGATACTGTTCGTACCATTTTAGTGAGGATGATGAGAAGACCGACATGCAAGAGGATCTAGCAGGTGCAGGATTGTGAATAGTGCAAGGTAGAAGATGAACCATGATATAAGAGAAAGTGTTAGGAAAGCGTGCAGATTCCTCCAGGACTCTCCCAGTTTTCAGGAGGCAGTAGGTACATTCTAGAGCAACAGTAGTGGATTCACTTCTTAATGCCTTAAAACTTAGATCCTGCTCTCCCCATCACGCATATCCTGATGTAAAGTGGAGCTTTGGAGTGCTGCTGTCCATCTCTGACTGCAGGTATGCAGGAAAGGGTTTCACAGAACACGAGAAAAAGACAAGGGGAAGGGGAAGCCTCTCTTAAACCCAGATGTTTGGAAAGTGCTGAACAGGTCTATGTTGGTTGTGCAGTCTTTAGGGTGGATTACACCATGGAGAAGTACAACATTTCCTTTACCTCCATAAGAAGGTATCAATCTCCATAAGAATCTCCATAATCTCCTCCATAAGAAGGTTACCTCAATCTCTAGTGCTCTGAGATAGGTTGGACCATTTTTATGAGGCACATAAAAGCTGCGTCTCCTCTGATGGTACTCAAGAGCTGAGCAAAGAAAATCCCTTCCTTCTAAAATATTCATGCCTGCTCTTTCCAGCCGAGATGTCAAGGCCTAGAGGCAGTTTATCCAGAGACTTCATTGTCCAGCTAATATTGTGGAGCCATAATGCTGAAGAATACATCTCTTTCAACTTAGTCCCATATGGTCTGCCTTGCAGTGTAGAGACACACACACACACACTGCCCTATAAACTCCTTAGCTTTGTCTCACCTTGTAGTGGAAATTCCAGCTGTGCTCACATTTAGCAAATGATGACAGCAAACGCTTTTCCTCCAAACTTCAAAGGGAAGAAAAAAAACAGGAAGAGAAAGAGCCCCAGAATCCTATCACTAAGAAATCCAAGCAGCTTTGGAGTAAAGACATCTGCTATGCAGAATAAAAAATAAAGGCAGCGCTGTGATTAGAAGTGGATGGTGGGACTTTTTCTCTGAATTGATCTGGGTTTAGAATTCTTCTATTTTAATATACCATTGAATTTACAATATTGCACGAACACATGTATTGATTTATTAATAATTTGACTGTTGATTTTTCACCAGCAGGGAAGATGAAAGCCTCCTTTTGCACAAGTTGATGACCAAATACTTCTATACCTCTGTAGAGAGGAAAATACATATAAAGATGAACTATAGAGCAGGAAAGAATTTTTCCTCCTTGAAAGCTCTTGTTCCTCAAAATACTAGCCAGATACCGGAATTACTCTGGTCTGTGGTTACAAAATGTTCTGTTAAGGATTACTCTTAGGGGTTTAAATAACGAGATGTCACCTGGTCCTGCTCAAGTCTTGAATTACTTCACGGCCTGAGAATTCACAGTCTAGCTGTCATACGCAGAGCAGGGTTTTGGTGGAGTCAGCACTACAGGATACTGGCAACGCTCTCTTTGATCCAATGTCTTTTCTTTTGATTTCCAGTGGAAAGAGGCTTAATAAAACGAACATTTGGTATGCATCTGTTGGCTGACTTTGCACCTTTACATGACGATCAAAATGCCACTGTCTCACAAATGAGTGCCGCAATGCAAAAATATGAGGGGGAAAAAAAACCAAAAGAAAAAAGAAGACAACAAAGGAGGGATGAGTCCCTGACAAATTCCCCCAAACTCTAGGTGGTTAACCATTTGACATGAGCTTGCCTAGTGCAGGGTCAAAATTTCAGTCAGAACATCTAGAAGTGTTAGGATTTAAAAAAAAAAGCAACAGCATGAGTGAGTTTTGCAGATCTGATGGCGGAGAAAGAGCTAAAGGAATAACCCGTTGGGTGGTGGGCAAGTCTGAGATACATTTATGCCTCTCCTTCCCCTTTCTCTATATCTCCTACATCAAACTAACCTCTTCTGCATTAACACTGGGAACAGCTTTACATTTGCTGCCGTTAAAGTAATTGGTCTGTCACATAAACTTGCAAATGGGTTGGGAGAGGAGGGGCAAAGAGGACACACGACTGGAAAAATAATTTGCACAAGAGTCTGAGAAACAAGAAAAGTTGCCTTGGAGCTGCTCATTAGCCAAGCTGATGACAAAGCGAAAATAAAAAGAAGGTAAGTTTTAAGGCAGCTTTCTAACCAAGGTACTCATACATCCATTTCCATCTGCCCGGGATGAGCAACTTTGCATGAATTAGGCTCATGTGCACCATATGTCTATTTATTTCCATCTTTATCCTCTTTGCAAAGCTGTTTGAAGACAGCATGCCAAGTTAGTGTTTTAGAGGTTCAGCAAGATCAGTGCCTGGAACAAAAAAGGCAACAAACCAAAAAACACCCCCAACAATCCTAAAACAAAATAAAAATAAAACAAAGCCTCTGCCTAATCACTTTCACAAGAGAATTAGCATAATTTGTCTCCAATTTAGATATTTCTACTGACAAATGCAATAGCTGAAACAAGGCAAGAAGTAATTAATCGCTAATATTCACTTTAACTGAGTTTAAAAAACAGTTAGAAATGCACCAATTACCACCAGACATGGGGATATAAACCATAAAAAAGAAGGGCTGGGTAAACCAGGTCACTTAGTCATAAATATACAGGCCTGAAGGCAAGAACAGCTGTTTCTCAGTTATTCCCGACAATGTTTGTCTGCTCTTTTCTTGAAGATTTCTGTTCCTGGCTGACGTTGGGCATAGGAAATACAGGCTACTCTTGTAATCAAAACAGTTGTTAGGAGGGAGCTTTTAGGCATCTAACTGAAAGTTAAACAGAACAGAAATAATCACTTTGTGGTTAATTTATGCACACTCAAGTTTTGAAGACATCACACCTGGACCTTCTGGGAAGTAACAACTTTTGTTACTCACTAAACAGAAGAATTCATACTGGTAAGCCCCCTGATAGTCTGTTTTTGAATAAGATATAGAAAGGTGATGATGATGATTTGAAAGTGAAGTGTCCTCAGGGAGCTGAGATCTGGTCCTTTACAAGTTTAAATGTGAGTTTTGTGCCACAAGAAGAAATGACATGGAAGAAGAGGTGTCCTAGCTACTTCAAAAGCAGGTATCCACAGGTAATATTTAGACTATGCATTTTATTGCTTTATATTAATGACAACTTCCCTAAAACATTTTAATTTTGGGAGGAAAGCATTGATAAAACATTGATAAGCATTGATATTGATAACTGATTTCATTCACTTCTAAAGCACAGAGTTATGTGACTAAAAGTACACAAAAAAATCTGAAGATCTGGATTCTGATTCATGTATTTTACTCAATATTTGTTTGTACAACTTCATCAGTTCCATGGAATTTACATTTTTGTGATAACTGTGATATATCCCAGCTCATTAAAAAGACTGCCAGCTGACAGAGGAAATTGCTTTGAATAAGCCACATAGATAATTGGTGAGATGGTTTGCAAAAAACTAGGTGTCTTCAGTGATTGCCCTGGAAAGCAGAGGCTTCTTCTCAATGTTGTAAGAAAGGGCTGAATATCACAACCTGCATTTATAGTAGACAAGGTCAAACATGACCAGTCAGGTGGCAACATACATAGACTCTCAATTAATCTTCATTGTCTTTGTTAGGCTAACTAGCAAGGGTATTACCAAGGTCTGAAGATAGTTTCCTCCAGAACAGGACACTGATACCAGGACAGTGACCGGAACCAGACACCATGAGATACTTTAAATCCCTGCTTCCATTCTAATTGAGCTAAACATGAAGACCATTCCCATGGTTGCTCTTAAGCAATGTCATTTTGTTGATCAATTTGCAACAATAGTTACTTGCTGGCTTTGGGTTTAATTCTGGTTGAGCTTTTTCAGTATCTGCCTGTATTACTTTTCTGAGCTAAGCTGCATGGAGCTGGAGAAGAACTTAGACCCAAAGACAGCTTCCCCCAGTTTTCAAGAAATCTCAAAGTAAAGGGAGATAAATGCTACGAAAGACGCTGGCACTATCTTCACGTTATTAAGAGGAGATTCATTTGCAGACTGTGTCTGCACAGACTGTATGGTTGATTGAAGAGCAGCAGAAAGCTAGCTAATTAATTGCAGGGAAGATGGCTTATTCCATCACCTTTGGAATTATGCTTGTCCTGATAAATCACAGAGGACCAGGGTGATAGAATCATAGTATCATAGAATCATAGAATCATTTTAGTTGGAACAGACCTTTAAGATCATTGAGGCCAACCACCAACTTAACACTGCCAAGTTACCACTAACCCATGCCTGTCAGCGCCACATCTACACATCTTTTAAATACCTCCATGGATGGCGATTCCACCACTTCCCTGGCAGCCTCTTCCAGTGCTTGACAACTCATTTGGTGAAAATTTTCTTCTTAATGTCCAGTGTAAACCTCCCCTGGAGCAACTTGAGGCCATTTCTTCTCATCCTATCTCTTGTTACTGGGAAAAGGAGACTGACCCCCACATTGCTACAACCTCCTTTCAGGTAGCTCTAGAGAGTCATAAGGTCTCCCCTCAGCCTCCTCTTTTCCAGGCTAAACAACCCCAGTTCCCTCAGCCACTCCTCAGAAGACTTCGTAAGACCCTTCACCAGCTTTGTTGCCCTTCTCTGGGCATGCCGCAGCCCCTCAATGTCTTTCTTATAGTGAGGGGCCCAAAACTGAACACAATACTCCAGGTGGGGCCTCACCAGTGCTAAGTACAGGGGAACAATCACTTCCGTAGTCCTGCTCACCACATTATTGCTGATACAAGCCAGGATGTCTGTTCTTTCCATGGCTCTGATGCAAAATGGCCCAAGTTATCTCAACTAACGTTCATGTGGCTGCACTCCCCTATCCTTTGCGAAAGGTGCCTTCATCCATATTGCATTTGGGAATAGCCACAGGCCCTTGATATCCTCCAGTATATGTCCTGACTCTTCCTAGAAAAGTGCTAGTTGTCTTGGCCCAAAATTGTGCCAGGAGCGTACTAACAATTAGATGGTGTGGACTATCAGAAAACAGTGCTTCAATGCATACTCTGGCCCTGTTTGCTTTATCAGGAAAGAGCTAACACCTAATTTGCAAATCCCTATTAAGTACCAGGGATTGTGCTCTCCTACTGCTGAGACTGATGTCTGCTGAGTGAATGCAGATCCATGAATGAGAGGACATCAAATGAGAAATCTGATACAAATACTCAGAATAGAAAAATGCTCATCTAGCTCATTTATCTGCATAAACCCATAAGTTTGTGAGGTTTTATTGTCCAGGCTCTGATTTTTTTCTGATGTTTGTCTGGTCTTGTTTTCCCAAAGTAACTCATAGTGTCTTGGCTTCGCTCAGCAAAGTGATCAAGGCACTTCTTATGCTTCTGTTTACCCAAAAGATTCTGAAAACCTTTTGTCAGTTAACAAAATCTTTTGGGTTTGGGGTTTTTTTGGCCTTTCTTCTTTGTATCTCTTTCAAGTTT
Organism: Chionis minor; assembly: GCA_013398295.1. Lineage (NCBI taxonomy): Eukaryota > Metazoa > Chordata > Aves > Charadriiformes > Chionidae > Chionis > Chionis minor. Next base: position 348,059 of record VZSF01007327.1, read on the forward strand.
TTAAAACATGATCTTCCAGTATCAGTCTCATTATGTGTATGGACCAAAATAATTTAAGTAATCCTGTAATAATCACTTGCATAATTTTTGCTATACATTTACTCTGGGGAAGCAGTTCACGTTGAATTGTTTGTACTGTCCACCCTAGAGGTTAAGTCTATGGCAGTCCTATTTGGATTAATTGGTTCCATTATTTGTTTTTGAATATAAAAATTTGCACTCAGACAGGCTAATGTGAGTCATCTTGGAACTGGTCAAGTTTCCCAAAAATTTCTGTGTGCATTAAGAGGAGTGTAGCAAGCAGGTCAAGGGAGGTCATCTTCCCCCTTTACTCTGCTCTGGTGAGGCTGCATCTGGAGTCCTGTGTCCAGTTCTGGGCTCCCCAGTTCACGGAGGCCAGGGAACTGCTGGAGAGGGTTCAGTGAAGGGCTACAAAGATGATCAGGGCGCTGGAGCATCTTTCTTGTGATGAAAGGCTGAGGGAGTTGGGTCTTTTTAGTCTGGAGAAAAGAAGACTGAGGGGAGGATCTCATCAATGCTTGTAAGTATTTCAAGGGAGGGTGCTGGGAGGAGGGTGTCAGTCTTTTTTCAGTGGTGACCAGTGGTAGGACAAGAGGTAACAGGCACAACCTTAAATATAGGAAGTTCCATGAGGAGGAACTTCTTTCCTTTGAGGGTGGCAGATCACTAGAAGAGGCTGCCCAGAGAGGTGGTGGAATCTCCACCTCTGGAGACATTCCAAACTGGCCGGGACGCCATCCTGTGCCACCTGCTGTAGGTGGACGTGGTCTGGCAGGGGGGTTGGACCAGATGATCTCCAGAGGTCCCTTCCAACCTCTAACATTTTATGAGTCCATAATTCTATGATTCAGATATCTCTCTAGAATCACTCTGCCCTACTGATAGACAATCATTGGCTTTTAGAAATGTTGTTAGCAGCAATCTTATTCTTCTTCCCAAATCATTGATGTTGAATAGTACTTGCAGAATCTGCTTCAGTGATGATTTGCCATTGACAAGTTCTTTCTGAGATTAGTCATTTTACTAGCTCTTAAATGATTTTATATTTATATTGCTCATTTAAAAAAAAATTAAAAATCAGGCTTCTGAAAATTAATCAAACCCTTTAGAAGAGTCTTATATTGATGCGGTTACCAGTATCGCAGATCTTGTTATCTCATCAGGAACATAATCAGGTTGGCTTGACAAGGAACCCTTCCATAAAAGCACATTGACTGACATTAATTGTATTCTGACTCTCTGGTTCTTTATTGATTGCATCTAGTAATGTTGTTTTCACTATTTTGTATGGAATTAACGCTCAGGCTTACCAGCTGATAATTACCATCTCATTTCTCTTGTCCCACATGACATCCATTTTGGACTGAATAGAACCTCTTGCCTCAACTGTGGTAGTCTGATGAGCTTTAGCAACTGTATGAAGTCTTTAGAAATGATTACAAAGTTTTACTGGTGCCCAGAAAGATTATCACTTGCTTTGACTGGAGCATCATCTCCTTTGGTTACAAAACATCCCTTGTACAACGGGCTGTTGCGTGGCCACTGTGGCTGTCAGAAACATTGCAAGCTCTTTCTGCAAAAGTGGAGATGAGAACCCCAAGGATTCAGGGAGAATGGGAAGGGAAAGGGGACATTTCAGTTTCTCTTGTAAAAATTGTCTGTAAATGCAAAAGTATATCTGAGGGTCAGAATACAACACACTGAAAGGAATGGGTTTTCCTGTGCTCTGTGTGGGTGAAAAATGGGCTGGGTGAAAAGCAAAAGTCCTGATGAAGAGGAGGGAGTGCTGAGGTCCTACCTAGACATTCCTCTGATTCCAAGAAAGGTGATATCTAGCCTTTACACACAAGAAAAGACTTTCCTTTGGGTTTCCCTGAATAATTCTCAAAGGCTAAAGCTTGGATATTTGTATTTGACTGGCCTGGACTGCTAGACGTTAACTGCAACCACAAGCATAGAATCATAGAATGGTTTGGTTTGGAAGGGACCTTAAAGATCATCTAGTTCCAACCCCCCTGACATGGGCAGGGGCACCTCCCACTAGATCTGGCTGCTCAAAGGCCCGTCCAGCCTGGCCTTGAACACCTCCAGGGATGGGGCCTCCACAGCTTCTCTGGACAACCTGTTCCAGTGCCTCATGACCCTCAGAGTGAAAAATTTCTACCTAATATCTAACCTAAATCTCCCCTATTCCAGTTTGAAGTCATTACCCCTTGTCCTGTCACTAGGTGTCCTTGTAAAAAGTCCCTCTCCAGCTTCCTTTTAGACCCCCTTCAGATACTGGAAGGCTGCTCTAAGGTCTCCCCAGAGCTTTCTCTTCTCCACGCTGACCAACCCCAACTCTCTCAGCCTGTTCTCCAGGTAGAGGTGCTCTAATCCTCTGATCATCTTGGTGGCCTCCTCTGGAGCTGCTCCAACAGGTCCATGTCCTTCTTATGTTAGGGGCTCCAGACCTGGATGCAGTATTCCAGGTGGTGTCTCACAAAAGCAGAGTAGAGGGTCAGAATCACCTCCCTTGACCTTCTAATGACGTTGCTGGGAATGCAGCCCAGGATGCAGTTGGCATTCTGGGCTACCGGTGCACATTACTGGCTCATGCTGAGCTTCTCATCTACTAACACCTCCAGCTGGCTCATGCTGGCCTTCTCCTCAGGGCTGCTCTCCATCCATTCTCTGCCCAGACTGTACCTGTGCATGGGATTGCCCTGACCTTGCACTTGTCCTTATTCCACTCTTCAAGGTTGGCATGGGGCCACCTCTTAAGCCTGTCCAGGTCCCTCTTCATGGCATCCTTCCCTTCAGCGTGTCAACCACACCACATAGTTCGGTGTCATCAACAAATTGCTGGGGGTGTACTCAATCCCACTGTCCATGTTGCCAACAAAGATGCTAAACAGCACTGGTCCCAGTACTGATCCCTGAGGAGCAATACTTGTCACCAGTTGCCACTCGGACATTGAGCCGCTGACCGCAACTCTTTGAGTGTGACCATCCAGCCCATTCCTTATCCACTGAGTGATCCATTAGTCAAATCCAATCTAGAGACCAGGACATCATGTGGGACAGTGTCAAACGCTTTAAACATAGTGTGGACACCTTGTGAGATGCCTGCTGCTGGGCTTTGACCAGAGATGGATGCATATTAGTATTTGCATATTTATACAATCTGACCTCTTTACCAGGGTGATATGTTTGCTGTAGATCATGTAGCAGGCAGTTAATTTTAAACAGAACTGAGAAAGTCTATAAAGAAATCCAGGTACCTGCCTGTGTCTTTTGCATCATGTAGGGGATAGACAGAAGTTTAACTTCATTTCTACAAGGAAAAAATAACCTTTTCACATAAGACCTTGTGCAGGCAGGAACCTGACTCCCGGTCATGGTTTGGGACATATTGGCCCTATCAGGCGGAATGACAGAAGATCCCTCCCTCCCCCCTGTCTTCGAAGGGCAGCAGGAGAGATAAAAAGGAGAGAGAACTCTGAGTTTAGAAGGAACTAAAC
>VZSF01007328.1:0-29416 GCA_013398295.1 Chionis minor
GTCGTGCAGCCCTCCCAGCAGATATCAGAGTGGTTAAAGCCCCCCATGTGACCATGAGGTGACTCTCAGCTGTCTGTAGAAGGGCTCATCCACTTCCCCATCCTGATCAGGTGGCCTGTAATAGACCCCCACAACGGTGTCTCTCCTATTAGCCTGGCCTTCAATCCTGACCCACAAGTTCTCAACTCTACCTTCATGCCCCCCCAGGGAGAGCTCGATACATTCCAGTTGCTCTCTCACATAAAGAGCAAGTCCCCCACCACTATTATGCTAGATGCTGTACAAATACATGCACCAAATGGACTCGATGTATGAGAACCAGTACTAAGTGTTTTGAACACTAACGAGGAAGAGGATTAAAGCTGTCTCATTCTGGGACTCATCTGTTTGCACTTAGAATGAACAATGAACTTGTGTCTTTTGGGACCAGATGAAGTCAAACACGGAGCTGTGCAGGAACACCACTGCTCTGGCTCCTTCCCAGTGCAACACAAAGCACACTTCAGCAGCTTTCAGACACGCTGAAGCAGGTTGTCACTGCCTACTTCTGTAAGAAGCTCTCCCATTGCTTGTCAAGGTGTCCACATGTGGCCAGTCAGACTTTTTTTTTTACCCGACACACAGAGCAGACAAAGAATTCCAGGCTGTGTGAAAATGTTTGCAGCCTACCTGGGATCCATAAGGCTAGCACATAAAATAGCCAAACCAACAACAACAACAAAAAAAACCAGCAAGCCATCAGAAACATTCTGCTAAACTAAGCCGAAGAGAAACTCAGAACATCATCTGACTTCATCAAGTTAATCTCTAATTACATTTTAGGATTATACAAAAGGTATTTCCTACAGCTGCTATGTTTCTATCAGGGCTAGCTACCAGGGATGGGAGGGATCAGATTGTGAGGAAAAACAATCTAAGTATTTTTGAACACTGAAAATAGAAAAGACTTGGCACAGACACCAAAGCACATAGGCAGGATTTTTGTGACAGAAATGGACTCCATATAAAAAAAAAAAACCTCCACACACACAGAGATATACACAGACATATACACAAATGCACAGAGATATCGACACATATGCAGGAAAAATGATTCATTTTGTACGTAAACACTTCTAATTACAGTTGTCTCATATTAATTGGAACAACGTACCAGACCAGATCAGTGCCTAGAAAAATGGGTCGGGGGGGGGAACCCTGTTAGAAGCACTAAAAATGGACCGAAACAGAGAGCATTAAAAGGATGTAAATTTATGATATTCTTTAGCCAGAAATGTAAGTGCAATTATCTTTACAGAACCATTATTTCATAGTACGTCATTTTGAAGCGTCATACCTTGGTTAGGACATGAAAGATGTAGGGATACATTAACCCCTTCTTGTGCCTGTGTTCTGCCACTCTTAATACTTCAGGTGCTACAGGAGGTAATGGAGGGGTAGTAATATCCATGTGGTTTCTGGTGGGCATCGACAACAGGCATGGGATTTGTGGATTGCTGGTTTGATTCCCTTTGACATCAGCTGCCTGACTTCCTGAAGAAGCACTAGAGGAACCTTCTACCTATAACAGAACATACAAAATAAAGTGCTTTTTGAATGCGTACGGAAACGTACCAGGAGACCAGCCAAGAGAAACAGCACATTTCCTTCTTCACCCCCAATGAAAATACTAAACCTTCACATCATGTCGTATCACTATGTAGAATACATTATCCAAAGCTGCCTAAAAGACTTTCAGAAACCATCGGTTGCCAGCAGAAGCAAATTACTGACAAAAATAAGTATTATGGTAAAGCTTTAACTGGTTAACAGCAACAGTAATTATTATTTTCTTTAATTTTTAATTGCACAATACAGAAGGGGAACTGATGACCTCTTAATGAAATGTAAATGACCTCTTAACTAAGTATTTCCAAGATACTACCAACTAAATGGGTTAACAGACATCACATCACAAGATCTATTCCATTAACACATCCCTTCTCAGTTTGCATTTCTAAATGAAGCAGGAAAAACTACATAGTTTGATTTAAAGACATTTAAAATATATAGTATCTGAACTCAAAAGCCTTGTAAATGTTTTGTGGGGGTTTTTTTGTTTGTCTTTTTAAAACATAAAATTCTTTTCCCTGAGAAGACGACTATAAGAGAAAATGGCAACATTTTCTAACTGCAAGATTAAAGTGGCATTTTATTCCATTTCCAGAAGTGTAGTTCACAAATTCATAGGAAAAGCACAACGCATAAAAATATACTGTAAACCTCCCGGTGAATGAGCCTTTCGTAAGCATTTATGTTGTACCTTTCATAGATATTACCAAAAAAGGTAGAGTTCATTCCTCAAATTCCTTGTGTTCAAAATGGAAAGCTGCTTTTAGTTTAAGAGTTTGTACTAGTTTCATGCCTATAAACTATTATATTAAAAACTTTTGAGACTGCAATGTAATTTGTTCACTTGATGATACATCATGCTTGAGTATTTTCATAATTTGTGTGGAAAATTTCACATGCTTCCTAAGACTTTAAAAGCAAACCTGAAACAGGAATGGCCAAATCATGAAATCCCACAAAACAAGTAACGCAAAAAAGAGGCCCAAACAAGCTCAGTATTTTCACTTCAGGTTCTTATGAAAAATACAAACCTGCATGTAAAAACAAAAACAACAAACAACAACCTCCAAAGACCTTATGTAGGAAGGAGTGTATTAGTAAAAACATGCTGTAGCCAAATATCAAAGGGGCAACATTATTTTCAGATTATGTTTTTAGCACACAATCAAAAAGTACATTACTGAAAGATTGTATTTTAGAGTTGGCAATCCAGACTGAATTTTATTTATACAAATGAGAACATACAGAAGACGTGGTTACAACCCGTAAATCAGAACACTTCTAACAATATACTAATAAAGAATATTTTTCTAAACATGTGAGCTATCACAGCTCTATTAAATCCACGTTATACTGGCATATAAATTTCTTTATTAGTTTAAAATGACCTAAAAATATTTTGTCCCTGTCTTCTATTACCTCAACAACTAAAAGTCAGTGATACTGGACCATAAAGAAACTGCCCATTACTGGGGCCACAGAGGGAAGATGACAAAACCCCCGAACTGATAGCAATGCTTTCCCCATTTGTACTGCTGAGGTTCCTCCTGCTTGTGCTCCAGTGGTATTCAAACACCTAAGCCCAGGAATGACAACAGTTAAAAGTATTTTTTTTCTCCCCTTTAGTAATATACATCCACCCAAATAAGATGAGCATACCTTTGTCATGTGTAACGACGCAGCGAGACAACTACGAGCAAGGAATTTTGACATTTACGTCAAGTGAAAGGAGTGTCAAGATTGCTGCTACCTGTCTGAGCTACGCTAGATTTTTCAGCGCTTCAAATTACCTCAGAAATTCACCCAGCTCATTCAGTTGAAATCTTCAGGAAGTATTTCTTGGTTTTAATCATTAATATACACCTCTCTAGGAAATGAGCTCGTCTATAAAATGTACTCAAAAATCCTCCCTGTCGTGCTCAACAGATGCAGCCATCTTCTGCTATGAAGGCTGAAGAAATGGTTGGATGTTAAAAAAAATAAAAGCAAAACTCACAAGCATTTATATGTTCAATCGGATGCCTACATCTACTGGGAAGTTTAATCACTGCTTCTACAGCTCTAATTGTGCGTGTAGGACAACAGGCAGGCAGACATGCCGTGCAGCGTGTCCCCTCCCGTCCCACTCCAGCTGCTCCCCTCCTCGGCAGGACGGGGGACCGGGCAGCGCACACGCAGCGCTTCCTACGTGGGGAAAGGAAAGTAATAGGTCCAATTAGCATTTGCATACGGTGACTAATCCACAGGCAGATACAGTTATCATACCGGGCGTAGCCTGCAAAAATAATGACCGCTGATGGATGAAATTATCGGCTTGATATTTTAAGCACAAAGCCCAAGTTTAGAGGAATTTCTATGGCAAAGGTACAGGGAAAACGTTCGGTTTGTCTGCAGCATAACTAACTTGTGATTGGGGTTTTTTTTCGACAGAAAATTAACGGTTGGCGTAGGGTTCCATCACAAAGACACTGAGATAATCAGTGCAAACGCTTGGAATGTTCTTTCCAAACACAGTTCAAACTTGGAATACAGACCACCACGCTCTTTAATTTGACAACAGTGTTAAACTTGGAAGAAATTTAATAGAATAATATTAAGGCTTCGTTATCGCATCCTCGCTTAGTATCAATACATTCTAACTGGTCCCATAGAGCTACTTTAATATGTATCATGTGAAATTCATACCAGGCGGGTGTAAAGGACTTTTACTCCTCAGCTGAGCTTTAGCACACTGGTCTGTGGCTAACGCTGAAGCATGCGTTCCAGCTGTCCTCACTACACCGGAGTTTATATGGCATGAACTCTGAACCCAGGGACACTTAGACTGCTAAAATTCCTTAGTAAAAATCAAAATTATGCATTACTGTAAACTCAGACAGCAATATTTACGGAAGAGATCATTAGCTAAAGACTAAAGTTTATTGGTTTCTATTTTATATCTAGTATTTTCTAACACATCCTGTTTAATTCACATTTTTATGTGTATGTTACAATATCCCTTGAAAAAAAATTCTTACTGTACTTTAAAGCTGTTGTTTTGTAATTCACAAAAGCGCATACAAGTTTCCACTAAACCCCACAGATCAACACTGAAAATTCTACTGAGAGTTTTTTGTAAAGCTTTCATACAAAAGAATATATTGTGACTTTCAGAACTTAAGAAATTACCTTTGTTTGGTCTCCCAGCTCTCCACGGGTTTGACTTTCTGGCTGGGTTCCTGTTTTTTCCCAGCCTATTTTGTTCCCACTGACATGGCTGAAGGACAACATAAAGAAAACCATGGTAATTAAGATACGCCAGTTAAGATACAATGGGATAAATCCTTGGTGACTGTTACTGAAACTATGGGGCAGAGACTCTGATTTTAAGTGATGCTGTATGTATTTAGAAATGTCAATGTGCAGGAGTCTTGAAGAGACTTTAAATACTGACATTTATTCATTTACACTATGTCAAAATTTGGATTGTATTTAAAAGCTGTGTATTACAGTGACTAAATAACGTTCACACACGAAAAAGTCTTGATTGAACTTTAAATATTTGTCAGTATGCCAAGTAGTCTCCCCTCAATTAAAAAAGTATTTCTACAAACTGTGACATAAATGACACTGTCTAGATATCGGGTTCTAAATTGTGTCAAAGTTTATTGCATAAAATGCGTAAGGCCACACTACCAAAAATGCTGAAAAATACTGTTTTTTCTAAAGCAGGTACATTTCCAGTTCTACGCTGCACGGAAGCCAAGCAAACCTACTTGATTTACTAAGCAAAACATGTAATAAAGTTGACAGACTGCCTAAAAAAACCAAAGTTCAAGCCGTCATGCCTAATTGTAGAGAAAAATTCAGAATGTACTATCCCGTGGTAACACACTTATACTACTGTGCACAACCTGGAGCTTTTCGAGGCAATCACAGACGTGCTAAAGCCCCGGGCTCAGACTCACGCACAGGAAGCCACTACACCTAACAAGACAAAGGTAAACACAAACTGCCTCTGTTCAAATTTCCTTTTTGTAGATCAGCAAGCAGTAATTAAATGAAAGTCTGCACAACTTTATTGCCAAGGACAGACATAGGATCTAGTGGAAGTCAGGAATACTTATGCAGTAAACAAGGCACATAAGTAGAACAGAGCAAAACCAATTTCACTCCTGCTTTGTTCCACACGTAGCCTGGCAATGAGGGCTCTTAACTCGCTGTCCTCAATGGTGGGTTTCTGACATTCACACCCCGTTTCTTTCAAAGTCATGTTATCCCAAAATTTAAGAAGTGTAAACACTACCAATTCAGTTAAGTTTCATAGTTTTTAGCTACTGAAATTTTAATTAATTATACTGTGAAGTAGGAATATTTCTTTTATACAAAGTAAAGAACTCGAAGGCTTTATGACATTTACCAAAATCTCACTCTTTCGCTCTCTTTCAATAAAACGTAAGGGCAGAAGTGGAAAAACACCCAACGTTATTTGGTTTTGGATTTCTGCTCGTTAAGGAACAAGGCGACTAGAGCAAACCATGGATGTGTTTGCAGTCATAGTGACCTAAAACTATTTTCTGAAGGTCTATCATATCACTAACGTGCAGATTTCCTACCTTCAGAATAGCTGGTGAACAATTTTGAAAATAAATTTCATTTAACAGAAGCTGAATAAGAAAACATTCTCACAAAAAACTTACTTCACTGCACCTCCATTGCCTTCATCATTGTCGGAGGACGAAGATGTAGAAGAGGCAGGAAAATAAGTTGAATCCACATGATTAGGGCTCCCACTCTGAGCTGGATTTATTGGAGAAGATCGTTCATACAATGGTGTATGTTTTCCTTCGTGAGGAATGTTACTGTAGTTGTTCTGCTCAGAAAGACTTTTTCCACCTATTTCCAAGGTGATGGCTGGCTCAGAGAGACTATATGGGTATGGACCCTGACCTTGGGCCCCACCCTGATTGGACATCTGCTGGGCCTAAAATAAAGTGATCTTTCTTAAGTGAAGGTTAACAGAAAGGCTTTCCTTTTAAAACAAAATCAACTTCTTAATCCAGTGGCATTTTCCAAAAGGCACACATTAAATCTCAGCCATTTTGGACATCCACAAAAATTGTTCCACCGGAGTCCGTGGCATCACTATAGTTCCCTTCAGACTTTATCAGCGGATATGCTAAAAAAATGAAATACACCTTTCCCACCTCGATTTTCGTGTGATGAGCGCAGCAGGTTTCTCCCAAAGAGAAGGGCAGAGGGCTATACTTACCACAGGTTTTGCTTGTAGTGAGGTCTGTGGAATGTTAAGCATCTGAGAAGGAACATATGGTGGCACTATCCCAGGCATACCAAACTGATTTGGTCTGGCTGCTGTATTGCAAACAGGAGGAGGGGAAAACAAGAAGAAAAAAAAAAAACAAACCATGAAAAAAATCCCAAACACTCCTGAAACCTCTCGCTCTTTGACACAAATGTTACCCTTTTTATCCTTTTGCTTCTATTATTTATTTATTCTTGGTTCTGTTAGCATTACTGTTTTCTAGTATGCCTTTAAGTCAGTTTTATTCATTTTTGCCTTTTAATAAAAATACTTTGTAGCTTGTGAAGTCTATTTTACTTGTCTCACCTCCTCTCAGTTCTTTGTATCTCTCATTATTGCACATTTCTATTCTACCTGGGAATCAAAGGAAGCTTAAAAGAAAAAAAGGCCAAGAGATGTCATAATGAAGAAGCCAGCAAAAGCAATGACACCTAATGCTGGCACTTTCTATCGTTTGAATATTTGACTTAGAGTAGTCGTAATATCCTTTAATGCAGGTCTTTGAATGTAAATAAAGACACCTCACCCCCCAAAAAAAGAGAAGGAAAAATCTCTTTTAGTGAAACAGTGTGATAACTGAAAATCTTGATAAAATTGCAGCTCAAATTATGTTTTGGTGTTAAGAATGAGGTAAATGCTGTGATCATACAGTTAATTTGTAAGCGTTGAGAATGACCTGCAATGCCAGAAGAATTCTTGGCTGCAATTTAAGCAGGTATGTTATGACATCAAAAAAAAAAAAAATCAAAGGCTATAAAGGGACTTCTAAAACATGTTCAATACGTCCAGTGAGAAACAGGAAATACGTTTTATGGAACAGAAATAGAAACACTCTTCAGGATTGGAACCGGTCACCAGATTTCAGTTGTTTACAGCACCATACTCTCAAGTGTCCTAATGCTAGAACTGATGTAGGAAAATGAGGAAAATCAGTCCAGGTTGTTCTCCTCTTTCTGGGGAAAGAACACAACCTCTGCACATATCCTATGAAAACCTCCTCTTGAAAGCTCGTATTTAAGGGTCAATGAAAATTGTCAGAGAATATAAATATTTTTATAAAGATCCTGCTAATAATACTACTTACGACTTAAAGGTATCCCAGGTTTTAGTTGAAATGCAAAGCCTCATTTCTTTAATTACTTACCTAGGTAATGTGGTGGATGAAATGGCATAGGTTTATTAGTTGCTGAGTAATAAGCAACTGCTCGCTTAAATCGAGTAACTTTGTCATCTGTTCTAGACTAAAATAGAAAAAAAAAAAGACCTGTCAGGAGCAAATCCAGGCATGTCATCTACAGGTGAGCGACATTCTGTAGGGCAGTTGCCCTATACCACATCATATACAGTATATTAATGCCTACGGACCCTCAAGGACTATAGCACTAGTCCAGCACAAGATATATATAAATCTGTATAAGGATAAAGCTTGAAAATGCTGTCTTCACGTACCACCCATTCTCAGCAACAGTGCACAAATCCAGGCTACAAAACCCCACTGGTTATCAAGAATTTGACTTTAAAGCACTGAGGGTAAATGCAGTATTTTTTTTACCTTCGGAAAGCGTGGAAAGTGGAATTAGGGCATCTAAGACACTGCCTATACCAACAGATTCCCATTACCAAATAACGCAAAACACTTTTTATAGCATGCAATTCTTCGATGTAAACCTATAGCGCAATCGGTTTAAACCAAACTAAAACAATTATTTTGCTTTAGTCTTTACCTGTGAATGTTGAAAAACATCTTTTGCTATGGCATCCAAATCAGTGGTGTCCTGAATATTACGGACGTAGTCAGCTACAGCTTTGATCACTACGTCACACGGTGGTAAAACTAACTGATGAGCACGTACCTACACAAACAAACACACATGCCAGTATGAAATAACAGGGTAGCCCAAGACACATCACTTACACAGCAGACAATTAAACCGTTTATTTATTTAAAAATATATTCAACAAATTCCACATTGCCACATTTAGCGTCTACATATTTTTGGGCCTTCAACCTTGTTTTTACGACGTCACCTTAAATGATGACTGAAGTATTTTTCATCTACCTATGTGAAATCCCACCTTTATGTAAATATTTGCTGGTTAAATATCAGCTCCAACAACAAACAAGGTCAACAATGCTAATTATTTCATCATTTTCTAGACAGACATTTCCTCTAGTGCAGAATGCTCTATTTAATATGGATACAACCATTTTATGTCTACATCTAAATATATAGAGAGATATTCCAGAAAACATTTTATTTTGACACGGTTCATATTCTGAATGTAAAGAACTGATGAAAGAGATCCACTGGGAATGGAAAAGGAAGAAAGTGAAAAACAAATGGAGAAAAGGAGTATCTCAAAAGGAAGCTTAATTGCAAGATTCTACAGAAATCGATCTAAAAAAACAATTATTTGAAGATGACATAGTTTAATAATTAGTGCTTTCACATTTTGTACATTTCATTATTAGTAGAATATCCTCATACAGCTTCACATCACATGTAACATTTCAGGCAAGGAATTATTTTTATTTCTTTTATATTATACCTCAGCACAGAATGATGTATGGACTTCTCTTGTTGCTATGACATGAGCATAGTGACTTCCTCTTCAAAGAATTTCAGTTATAGGGTTGGCTACTCTTATTGCAGACCCAGAGGAAATTCTTACGGTAATTCCATTGATAAAACAGTTTCAATATGCCCGCATTTAAAACATTGATGTTCTACCGCCCAATGACAGATGTGTCTGACCTCCATTTTCACCACCTATGGTGAAATGGATGAGAACCACATGCTTAAATGCACGCAAAGAATTTCCCTCGAGTTTATGACTGAGCCCATACAGACCACAGATTTGTGTCTACAAATCAGAGTCCCTGGTTTAGTCTACTCAAAATCTTAGGAAAACGATGAATGCCCGTATTCTCCTATTTATTTTGGAGCAGATCCTCCTGGAATCTCTGCTAAGGCACATGGAAAATAAGGAGGTGATTGGAGACAGCCAACATGGCTTCACCAAAGGCAAATCCTGCCTGACAAACTTGATGGCCTTCTACGATACTGCCACGAACTTGGTGGACAAAGGCAGAGCAACGGACGTCATCTACCTGGACTTAAGCAAAGCATTTGACACTGTCCTGCATGACATCCTAGTCTCCAAATTGGAGAATCATGGGTTCGATGAATGGACCACTCGGTGGATAAAGAACTGGCTGGATGGCCGCACTCAAAGGGTTGTGGTTAATGGGTCAATGTCCACGTGGCGGCCAGTGACGAGTGGTGTCCCGCAAGGGTCAGTACTGGGACCAGTACTATTTAACATCTTCTGTTGGAGACGTGGACAGCGGGATAGAGTGCACCCTCAGCAAGTTTGCCGATGACACCAAGCTCGGTGGTACGGTTGACACACTGGAGGGAAGGGATGCCATCCAGAGGGACCTGGACAGGCTTGAGAGGTGGGCTAATGCAAATGGCATGAAGTTCAACCAAGCCAAGTGCAGAGTCCTACACCTGGGACGTGGCAATCCCAGGCATAAATACAGGCTGGGCAGAGAATGGCTGGAGAGCAGCCCTGAGGAGAAGGACTTGGGAGTGCTCATGGATGAGAAGCTCAACATGAGCCGGCAGTGCGCGCTGGCAGCCCAGAAAGCCAACCGTATCCTGGGTTGCATCAAAAGAAGCGTGGCCAGCAGGGCACGGGAGGTGATTCTCCCCCTCTACTCTGCGCTTGTGAGACCCCACCTGGAGTACTGTGTCCAGCTCTGGAGTCCTCAACATAGAAAGGACATCGAACTGTTGGAACAGGTCCAGCGAAGGGCCACTAAGATGATTAGAGGGATGGAGCACCTCTCCTATGAAGACAGGCTGAGAGAGCTGGGGCTGTTCAGCCTGGAGAAGAGAAGGCTCCGGGGAGACCCGACAGCAGCCTTTCAGTATCTGAAAGGAGCCTACAGGAGAGCCGGAGAGGGACTCTTTGTCAGGAAATCTAGTGATAGGACAAGGGGTAATGGTTTTAAATTGGAAGAGGGGAGATTTAGATTAGATATTAGGAAGAAGTTCTTTACTGTGAGGGTGGTGAGGCACTGGAACAGGTTACCCAGAGAAATTGTGGAGGCCCCATCCCTGGAAGTGTTTAAGGCCAGGCTGGATGGGGCTTTGAGCAACCTGCTCTAGTGAGAGGTGTCCCTGCCCATGGCAGGGGGGTTGGAACTTGATGATCTTTAAGGTCCCTTCCAACTCTAACCATTCTATGATTCTATGAATTCCCATCAGTTCACTAGGCTCTGACTCTCACCATGGGTTTGAAAAGATAAGAATCACTTTGGAGTTTGTAGAAAAAGACTTCTCACTGTAGTAAGAGGAAAGAGCTGGAAGAACTTTGTGGGACGATGTCCAAAGCCCCTACAGACTACGCTCCTGCAGCTCCGCAACTGGCAGCTGCGGATGGATGTGCGGTACTAAACACCGTTCTTTGGCCTGATCCCTTTTTGTGTCCACATGGAGACAGGGAAGGAACTGGATAGTCCTGAAAACGCTGCGCTTCCATCTCAACACTCTCAAGAGGCTCCTCCTATGCCAACAGTGCTGAAAGTAAACTGAGGATTACTCAGCACGTGATTATGGCAATTACTGCTCTTACACGCACTGCGTGATCCTACATGGGCTGTAGAAACTTCAGGTCAAGTGACCATCACGGACCTTTGCGAAATTGAAAGCAGTGAGCGGCGCTGCTGGCTGGGCCTGAAGAACTACTCAACCCTCGGCATGTCCCGTTACTTCCCCTCTGTGCCACACGACGCGCATCCTCCGAGGGGCAAGAAAGAGGTCTCCAACTCTGCTTCCTAAATTTTAGAGAATGCCTGAGAAATTTCTAAAAACTCTGCCTGTAACCTCTGTATAATTCTGCAGCACTCTCTGCCTATAGAGGCACCTAGGTTTTTTGCTTTTAACGTATTTTCATTTGCCTGTTTGCAAAACTCAGTGATCCAAGACTCGAGAGATCATTATTACTATTATTTAACAGTTCTATTTTCTAAAAATACGAGAAAGCGTGAAAAATCTTTATACTTGCATTCTACAGAGGTATATTTTACTAGAAGATACTACAAT
The DNA here is from genome assembly GCA_013398295.1 of Chionis minor. Taxonomy (NCBI): domain Eukaryota; kingdom Metazoa; phylum Chordata; class Aves; order Charadriiformes; family Chionidae; genus Chionis; species Chionis minor. The sequence continues at coordinate 12,028 of VZSF01007328.1, forward strand.
TCGGGCTTGTCAGAGATGTTTATGCAAAATTCTGATTAATGCTTCATTACTTTTATCTTTGCAACTTGAAAATTTGTACTGCAATGCCTTTTTATTTTATGTGGACTCCACCATATATAATTATTTTCTTTCCCGCTCTTATTTGCTTTCTTCACACTTAGACCATGGAATTTTTGCCCAGATTCCCATTTTTATTAATTTCCCTCTCCCAACATCTACTTTTTCACAAATCTCAGGATGCTCATTCTATCCCTGGTCATTCAGAGATGAACTCCACTTTTCATGAACCTAAATTAAGAACAGTTCTGTTTAGTGTAGTCAGTGGCATAGTAATTATTTCTATTTCAGACAGTAAATTGTAAATTTTCGGTAGTGTGCACTCTGATTACGTGCAACAATAGATCACATTCGCGTGTAAGCTCACAGTCACAAACACTGCTGATAAAATTCTGCAGCCAATGTGCAAGCCGAAGCAATCGCTTTTCTTCTCGCTGGTAATCTAAGTCGTTTTCTATAAACACCTACCATTTTATTTGTAGGTATAACAATTATACATCTCTAAAGCGGCTGAATCATAACATGGCTGTGTCACATTAGATGTGCTCTCTGCAGAGTCCCTCGGAGAAACCCTGCGTTACTACCCAAGTGTTTCTGCAACCCCTGCTTGAAAATTCAGTGGATGAAAGGTGTAAGCAACCTGTTATTAGTTTGATGCCATCTCCAAGATAGTAATATTTAATAAACTGCAAGCAGTTTGCATCAAGAGAAGACATCACATCACTCTAGCACTAATATCCAGCTCAGACCCTGCAAGTATAAAGGGAGACATATTAAGGGCTTACTACGCGTATCGCCCCCAGTTTAGCTGCTTTTAAATAAACAGCCTAAAAGACCTCACTGGAGCATATTTTTAATTCCTAAAGTGAGACCTTCTGAAAGTATGTACAGATTTAAAGACACGTCAGATAGTTGGATTTTATTTTCTCTTATTCTTTCAAAGACATCCAGTCCAGATGTGAGAACACCCTCAAAACTAAAAATGCCATAACCTACAGAGGCGTAAACGAGACATGGAGAAATAAGAGGTACTTTCCTGATACTAAAGAGGAAAAGATTTCTACTCATTTTAGAACTTTCCAGAAATCCAAAATTTTAATTTTTTACTGAATCATAAATAATATTTCTAATACTGTGTGCATTAAAATACAGGCTAAGTCTTACTAAGTGCTTAATGGCAAAAGTTACAGAAAACCTGTTCGTGGTTGAAACTTACTTTTAGTTGCACGCAAAGCGTTTCAGAGCATAAGCAGCATCATATTTTACCAATTTCTCATTATAAGAGATTTCTTCCTAGAAGCTATTTTTTTAATGCACTCTGAAAAGATTAAGTGGGGAAAGGAAATTAATTCTACACAGGTATTTGTCAAAATGAGAGGCAGAGAGCAACATTACAAGCTCAGAAGCTACAAGATAAGTGTCTCAGTTTTGACAAAATAATTCTACAAAAATGCTTTATTGAAAGAGAATAGACTCACATATGTGTAACTGCATGGGATTATTAGGATATTGTAGAAGATACTAAACTACACTTAGGAAAAACTCCCCAATTCTGGGACAACTCCAGTTGCCCACTGTCTCCAGGAGTGAAGCTTTTAAAAGCTAATTAACAGAAGTACCAGCATTTACTGTTGTGCTTGCTGGGAAGAGATAATCAGTTTAGTTTGATTTTCAAACCATTAAAAAAAGAGACCTTGAACATTCAGCTACTGTGAGGTGACACATAGGGAACAGTCGGTTTTTTCCGACTTTTTTCTGGCGAGAAAAAAGGCTGAAGATATGAAAAATACCACAAAAAGAGTGCCTTGGTTTTGTTAGTTTTGCCTAGTAATTTCTACTAGCGATCGCATCCAAACTGTTTGGATCTTGTCTCAGCCTTTGAAGGTTAAAAACATTTAATCTTACAAGCTTGTCGTGCATCTGATCTACTGACAAGCTTTCTGAAGAGGCAAGAAGTTCCCTGGATGACTTAAAAATCCTCTCAAACCAGCAAAGCTCAGCTTTTCCCTGAAGACAGGGGTTATTCAATTAGAAATTCTTTCTCCTCCTCTCTCCATCCCGGCTGGGAAACTGACCTCCTTCTACTGCTGCATGCCTTGACAGTAACAGTAACACACACAACACAGAGCTCATTTGCTAACAAATTTATACACATGGTACTCTGAGAAACCCAAATCTAAACAGGAACAAAACTTATGTCAGAAAGGGGAGAGCAGAAACACAAGCCAAAGATGTGATACAGACAGACTTCGTCTGAGAGAACAACCCCGCACACTACCACGAACTCAAAGGCTGGGCTGCCCTCCAGGAAGCCATAGACTAGAGGAACGAGCCAACAGGAACCTTAAGAAATTCAACAACCTCCAAAGCAGCGTCTTGCACCTGGGCAGCAATAACCTTCCCCCCAGCTACTCGACAGGCCGGAGATGTGCCAAAAAGGACCTGGGGCTCTTGGAAGACGGTGAGCAGAACATGAGCCAGCAGGGTGCCCTGGCAGCCAGAGGCGGCCAGCTGCACCCTGGGCCACGTAGCGGGAGCAGAGCCAGCAGATCAAGGGATCCTGCTTCTCAGCCCTCATTAGATCACCTCTAGAGAACTGCATTTACTTTTGGGCTCAAGCCAAGAGGTCAAAAAAGCTGAGTTGGTTCTGCAGAAGGCCATCAAGATGGTTAAGGAGCTGGAGCTCTTGCTCTGTGAGAAGAGGCTGAGGGAGCGGTCAAAGCCAAGGCTTTGGAGATACCCAACAGAAGCCTTCCAGTCCCTGCAAAAAGGTTATCAAGCACACAGAGCCAGGCTCTTCACAGTGGTGCACTGCGGAAAGACGAGAGACAACAGACATAGCCTCAAACAAGATGGGCAAAACATTTGTACTGTTAGAACTGTCAAACCACAGAGCAGGCTGCCCAAACAGGTTGTGCAGTCTCCAGCCTTGGAGATTTTCAAGACTAGACTAGGTAAAGCCCCGAGCAACCTGTTTTGCCCTCAAGCTGACCATGCTTTTAGCAGGAGGTCGACTTCCTCAGATCCTTTCTGACCTGCATCATCCTATGATGACCCTTAGCATCAAAAAAACCCCCGAGCCCCACACACTTAATTTAAGCTTATCTGAAGAGTACCACCTTTGTTATCTGAGCAGCAGTAAATTACCTAAGCACCTACTTAGTCTCTTATATTAGCACTTACATTAGTCTCCCTCTGGCAGACACCCTCTAAAATCAACAGAGAAAGACAGCAATTTCCAAGAGCAAGTCAGAGGAGCAGCCCAACCCACGTATTTTGGATTGCTTTCTAGAAGCATCTCTCTTTGCCCCTCTACTCAGATAAAACAACTAAGGAGATGAGCTAACTACTCTTGCCAGGTAAAAAGACATGGAATATTGGATGGTGGGCATATCAAGAATCATATCAAAGACAGTCCAAGGAACTCATTCTTTCAAAACCATCTTAAGGGGAAGACGACCCATTGCAAAATGAAGACCGGAATCTCATAAAGTTTCCCTGCATACTCTTCTTTTTCAAAAGGGGAGATTGCATTAAGACGTGTTTCTAAGGTTACCTTATGAATAAAGAGTCAGCACTTCTTCTGTGGTATGTGCTCCTAAATAGATACTAATTCATTCCAAAGATAAGCAACTGCCCTCCTAATATCATTCCGATGGTATTATACATTGATTTTGAAGCTCCACCCCGTAACAAGCTCTCCCAGAGCTGAGAACCAAATCATCTTTGTCTTAAAAGACAAATCCCAAAGTACACAAACAAAAAGCAGTATAATGCCAGTTTCCAAACAAGGTCTAGCGGTCAATTTATTTCTCAGGAAGTCTATCAACTCCTTTCTTGCTTCAGCTGGTCATTTCAGTGAACTCCGCTGTCAGTCAGGCAACAGGATGCCAGCACAGCACAGGCCTACACAGTTATTAGAGGCAGGACCTGTTCACACAGGGACATTTAGACACACAAAACCCTCGCTCAGAACTGCTTGTAGTGTCAGTTTTTGATTCTTTTGCCCCTTTTGCAGGGGGAAATAATAGCAATAATAGCAATTCAAATCTCTTCACTTAAATTTGTCCATAGAACCTCACAGTTTTGCTGAGCCCATGGTCCTTGTTGGTGTCTTCTGAACAGGAAGAGCTTTTTATCCAGCACGTAAAGATGATGTCCTGACTGTTAGCTTCATTTCCCTCTAGATGTGAAATACAGATTCTTCATTCAGGTTCCATTTCCCTTCCTTTTTCAACTTAGCTGTTCCTAGATGAACGCACCACCCTCATGTGCCTTTTTGTTAAAACAGAGGTACAGGTTCCTCAGTTTTGCTTTTTTTTCCCACCTCACCATGTTGACACCTGAGCAGATCCACTGACTTCCTACCAGAAAAGAAACTACCAGTCTTCGCCCAAGTTACACTTTTTAATTGAACTAGCAAAGCTTCTCTTGTAGGAAGAGCTACTTCATAATAAAAGGGTGAGAAAGAACACAGAATAAATAAATTGTACATTATTACGGGCTGCCCAGGGAAGTGGTGGAATCGCCATTCCTGGAGGTATTTAAAAGACGGGTAGACGTGGTGCTGAGGGACATGGGTTAGGGATGGTTTTGGCACAGGTTTATGGTTGGACTGGATGATCTTGAAGGTCTCTTCCAACTCAAGTGATTCTATGAGATTCTATTCTATGATTCTATGATTAACAGTCATAGTTCTCACTGAAAAGCAACAAATCAGGCCATTGGGAGCTGAATCTGTTAGCTTTGATGCTCAAGACCATATTGCCTTAGCTAGAAAAGACTAAAATCCTTACACACCAAGAAAACGTTTTCCAAATCCTGAATTGAATGAGGTGTGTCATTTAGAGTGCTTGGTTCCCGAGGATGGAAAATACTCAATAGTAACCCTAAACAGATGCTACAAAGCAACGTTTGCAAATGTAGCCCCGGGATGACATCCTGAGCAACCACAACAACTTCCTCCCCCATTTCCAGTTTTTGTGACAGCTTGCACTTTTTGTAACTCTTCTGACACTACCTCTTGCTATCAAGCTTGTGGCTAATGTAAAGGTATCTTTTAGGGGTTTTTTTTAAAACATTCATAAAATTTACAAGGAACATTGCTTTCTGTCCATCTAAAATTAACAGGAGACGTCTCCACAGAGAGCGCTGTAATGACATCACTGACATACTAGTACGTCAAATGAAATCAAATTGAGTTAATGAGCTACTGAAACAAGTTGTAATTTCAAACCATGAGCACTGTTGAAACCGAAGCTAAAAAAAAAATTAAATAGTAAGTTGTTCCATGACCAGCGACTAATGAAGATGGGTTTCCTGTAGACCTGTGTCATTGTTGCTTTAGTTCTCTCCCTTTAAAATCGTTATCAGCCAGGAGACAGAAACGCTGCCATGAGTTTGGGGCTAGGTACTTCAGAACTGGCCAGCAAGCTGCTGTGAAATTAAACAAATCATGCTCTGTGCTAGCCTTTTCTCTCAGTAAGGGCACTAATTTGGGTCTTTTTTCACCGATAACAGTGTATTAGTTTTCAGGGAGCCTGTAACAGCCGAACAGGAACCGCTTTCAAATCTGATTTAACGCTGGCCAACAGATTAAATAAATACAGGGAGGACTCCCTAAGACAGCCCAGTGACGCACTGAGGAAATCAGTTTCATTTTCTCAGAACGCTGGCTACAAAGCCCAACTGGTGTTTCCAGTGAAAATGTAAATCTAGAAACAAAGATGACAAATATCTAACCTTCATTCTAGTCAAGCAATGCAGTATATATTTAGACTACTTTTCAGAAGGTCTAGGTGTCTGAAGTCTTATTCTGAACTAGCTGTGAAACAAGTCTGCTCAGCCTAAAGCACACAAAAGTACTCTGAATGCCAGAAAGTTTATCAGCCACTTTGAGAGAAGTCCTACATTTTAACCTTTTTAGTAAAAAATGAAAATACAGGCACACTTCTTCAGTCTTTCATTTTTTTATCTCAAGTTTTACAAGGAAGTTGCAAACATGCATGCATGCTTCATTTTGCCACTACAACATGCTGACACTTACCTTTCTAAACACAGGAGCGGCAGCAAAATAGGGGATGAGTGTAATATCAAATTGTCAAAGCTGTTCACTAAGCAATGCATGTGCAAGCCTTAAAAACTCTGCCAAAAACCTTTAATCTGTTTTTAAATTCTACCTTCAGCAAATTAAGTGACAATTTTTCAATGCTTAATAAACTTTTGGAACAGAAGGGGAAAAACCTCCACCTATTTTTGTTGCGGATATAATAAAATAGTCTTACAGAATTTACAAAAAGTAAATTGATTTGCTGCACCGTACACCTTAGGAGAAAGGGAAAAAGATCTGTCTATTGTGGCAGAGAAAAAGAAAGGTCACTATTATCCCGTTTTCTGATGTGTCCAGTTTCCCTTTTACAGCTGTCTACTTGTCAGATGCACAAAGTGAGTGTGATGAAGCAGCAGAACAGACATACTGTAAACTAAGAGCATCAGACACAAGTTACTTGTCTCAAAAAAAAATATAAATCTACTGAACACCACATTAGCCTTCTCGTGCAACCTATTCCCTAGCATATTTACACTTTAAGAAGTGCAGAAAACTAACAATTACGCACAAACTCAGCTCAGTAGAAGACAATATGGTAGGAAGATAGCCAGCTAATTATTTTTGACAGCTGAAGAACATGACTAAACAAAAATTTCTGCTCTTAAAAAGAAAGAGGAGTTAGAAGCTACATTCGCAAAGTCAAATCCCACTGAAGCTAGAGAGTGCATGGCTCATGTAGCTGAAGGACACCGAGGGTGATCATGAAGGCTAAGTTAAGGCTAATCACCCCAGGTATCCCCTGCAGTCAGAGAGGGGCTGGGATGCCAGAGGGTGACCAAGAACAAGAGCCTTGCACAGCTGCTGTGAATTAACCTATTACATTGCTCTGATCAACTGTTATGATTAATATTAGCTTAATTGCTAGTAGTTACATTAAATTTGTACCTTAAGTGAAGCTAGTGGATGTTCTGGACCAAGTAAACTCCAATGAAAGGAAGCCAAATCTTCATCAGGTAGAATATGATTACCTAGAATGTAATACAGAACTTGATTTAAGTACACCATAAACCATTACATACTAATTCTCCACGCAGCAAGACAAATTTGCTGCGAGTCCTCAATTCCCAATCAATAGGACTAACAAAGAGAGATTAAACTTGCAGATTATCTTTTCATTACTCCAGAAAAACCTTATTAGCATGCTGCCACTGCTAGATACACTTCCCTCTGTTGGAGGAGTCTTCCAGAAAACCCAGCTCACTTAGAGAAGCAACAGTCACAACACATGGCGTCAACCTCAACCTGGCACGTCCCATTAGGGAATCCTCAACAGGATTTAGGGATGCAGGTGCAACAGCGTAAGAACATACTCTATTGCTCTCCGACGCATGCTGGTAAGCCCTTCCTGCATCCCAGCATGTGCCGTTACTGATCCACACTGGAGCTGCCTCTGGAATCTGCACTCTCCTCCATCACGCAGCGTGGGGCAAGCAGGAAGCCACCAGGCAGATTTATCTAACCCTCAGGAACGCAGGCAGCTCCGATGACACTTAGCAGGCTCCTGAAGTTTCTTTTGCTGACCTGACCAGGTCAGAGAGAAGCCTGGGCTGGCAGCATCTAATTAACTGGGAAATTATATAGTTGTTCCAATGAGCAGGGACAGTGGCTGTATTTACCAAGCTGTTCATACCACATGGAAGATCACTTAAGTTACATTGGGGTTTTTTTCCTGAAGCACATCATGCTCAGAAAAAAACACTAAAAAAATTCTTACTAGCAAATATTCCAAACATTTGAATTAATCAAAGACTAACTAATCACCCACTGTCAGCGTTCAGTGTTTGTGGATCTAAACTTTAAGAAGAGTGTATTACTACACTTCCGGTAGAAAATCCAGTTTTATAGAGCAGCAGCTAAGCAGTGAATGTACAGCTCTCATTGCTGTTAATGTATTTACAGTTGTTTTTTTTGTTTTTTTTAAATTTCACCATTTGGACATCACCTTGAACTCTCAGCTACCCATAAAGAATACGACAGGAGTCTTTGAATATGACAGCAATTGTTTACTTCCTTAATATTTTGCTTGTAAACCAGTTTGCTTTTAATGCTCTTAAGCACATGAAAACCAAGAAGCTGTGTATTGCCTGGTGACTAGCAGATGTCCTCTTTGAGAGGGAAGTCTTCGCATCCAATCGATACTTCACCTACTGCTGAGATCTCCAGCAAGGAGACATAACTTTTTATTCATTAAGAGCCAAACTTTCAACTTGCATCAGAAAAATTCAACAAGTTTGTATACAACAGTCACGCTCTCACTGATCTAATCAAGGTAGGATTAGGCAGCCTTTATAACACAGGTCTGAAAAAATCAATTACAGCCAGACCGCTAGACGGCTTTGCGATAACTAACATTAACTCCTGCAGATGCTAAGAGGTTACCTTCTAAAATAGTCAGAGCTTCTCTCCCTTCCACCAAAACCTCCATCTTGTTTGGTCTCCCTCTGTCATTTCAGTTAATTCCACCCCCTTGAACACACACATAAGACAGTCTGACCATTCGATCAATTCTCACCACATTCTGAACCGCAGAATTCAGGATGTTGAAGCGCTGTGGTATAGTAGTCCAAATATGTGTAGTCCAAATATGCCTGTACTTACCTTATGTAGTTCGAAAATTTTACTGAGAAACATGAGGCTACATAACTAAACACATTACAAAGTACTGTCACAGTGGGGAAGACATCAACGTTACATAAGCAACCTCTATTTCTTGACCTGGCTGAACAACCTCAACATATATTGATTTTCCCATTTTAATGGCTTATTATAGTGCAATGCCTTAGGTTTTTTTAAAGCAATTAGATACTAATTGAGGCCACTGCCCTTTGTAAAGAGTTCACTGAATTACAGACATATACCTCACACTATGTTTGTTTTTCTACTGCTGAAGCTTGCATTTTGGGTTGGTTTGGGGTTTTTTTAAACAAAAAAATTTGAGGCAAAATTAACAAAAGAACCCAAATCAGCTCTCCGTTTACATCAGCAACAATTAGGTCAGAACTTTTTAAGAAGACGCTTTCGGAGGACACAGTATCTTGGCCACATTTTAACTACCCATGACAAGGATACTCCTTTTATTATAAAGCTAGAACTACAAAACACTTCTGCATGGAAAGCTGTAAGAAGAAAAAAGCTATAAAACAAACCAAGCAACCAACCACAGCGTATACATAACCTTCTCAGAAAGCAATCTTGAAAAATTTGCCTAGTTGGTACAGTCAGAAAAATATTTTGCTGGAATACTTCAATGGGGCTTTATCCCTGAACGTAACTCAATCCCAAATAATCTGCCATTAAGAATATTTTTTTAATTGACCAGTTCGGTGCTGTTCCTCAGGCTCCTCCAACTGCTGAACGTTTGATTGAACAATTCAAAATTTTTTTCTCTTTTCAGCATCCCCAAATTGACCCTTGAAGTTAATGACAAGAAAGTATCTGGAAACAAAGTTGTTTGATTTCTCCATAAACAGGGAAACAGATTTGCAAAGCTGAAGCTGAATATTGATGCAACTACTGTGATAGCTTTGGCTTTCTGTAATTGTAAATGTTAAACCAGCAGTTTAACTGCAATTACTTCAGAATAAATTAATTTATTCCTAAACAAAGTACTAGCATGGGGAGTTACACTGATGTACCCAGGAGAGAACAGCAATGTAACAGATTCATATGCCTTCCCATGTAATCCAGCATTCACTTGCTTTAAATACCACACTACACACAATTATGTGCCTAGATGCACTTAGTATTTTATTAAAAAACCTGAAGTTACTACATTCCTAAGATTTCAAAATTTAAAAAAAATGTTGCCAGTACTTTAAGTCAAACAGTATGTTTTTTGTAAGCTTATATAGCCATTGTTGGTATTACCAAATACTTAGGTTTCCTAATATTCACCAATACATAAAAAAACCCCAACCAACCCTAAATGCAGGAAGACCTCTGAAGTATTTTCTGTTCTAACCCTGACTTCCATAAACTTCACTCTATTCTGCTTTCTCATACTGAATACACACACAAAAGAAATGCAAAAGAATACATACAACTACACTTGTGGCTGAACTGTTGGTTTTTTTTTTAACCTTTATACCAATTTGGGTGGGGGAAAAAAAAAGTTACAGGATATCTCTCTAGTAATCATGTGAAATGACCTCAAGTTTCTTTCTCCCAAGAGCAAACCAAAAAATATTTTGTCATGTGACGTATCAAGAGAGAAAAATATTCAAGAGCTTCTTGCATAAAAGTGCAATTTTTTCAGAAAATTCACCAGAATACTTTATCATATAATATAACCATGCAATGGCTCAACTGGCCATGCGGCTGTAATTCTGTGGCAAGTTAAAACGATGTCACTCACACATACTTCACATTAATTCCATAAAGCATATCTGCCACTGTGAAACTGCTTTTCAAGCAGTAATTCTTACTCACTGAATTGGCATGCAACAACTTATTTATAGACTCCAAAACAAAGCTTAGCAATAGTAGTCTGTCATGCAATTTACACAGAGTTTTTGTTTTAAATCGCAGCTTAGCCAATCATCTACCATTCCTGCATACAGCCAGGCAGGCAGGTAAGGATTCTGGATATGGAAAACATACGCTAACAAAAAGCGACTTCAAGTAGTCAAATTCTTGTGGCTTTTTGGTATAAGACCCATTGGTTCTTTCCTTCTTACCATGGAAGGTACCTGTCTGGACTAGAAACAACTTATTAAAGACTATTAAAATATTAGTATGTTACATCAATAATATGTAGCCTCTCATTCACAGTATTCAAAGAAGACATTTTATTCTATCACGTACCCATACTAAAACACAGTGAGAAAACAAAAAGAAAATCCAGTTTTTTGTATTTGTTTGCTCGGTACAACCAAGAACATGGCTGCTTGTTGCTTCTTTCCCCCCAAAGAAGTTAGAACACTGTTCAAAATAGATCTTATTCATTGGAGCCAACTAGAAATTAATTCAGTCTTCTATCTGAGAGAGTACAACAGCCATTCTCGACCACTGCTGAGGAAATACAGCATATTAAAATGGTCTCATTTAAACAGAAATGTGAAACTGAAGTCCTTCCTACCTGTGCTCCTTTAAAGACACTATACCATTTAGCATTAGAAGCAGGAGCGCTGAGAAACCACCCAAACACCACTAACAGAATGGTAAGATGCCAGTCATTTGTGCTTTCAGAGATGTGGAGTTTCACTCAATTATACAGTATAACGTATTTCTGCTGCAGCTGATGTGCTGTCGCATTCGAGGGGGAAAAGCGCCCCTGCAATCCAAAAATCTTCACTCCATATATGCTATTTTTAGGTAGAATACAAAACACAGCATAACTATGTTTTTCCAGTCTGGAAAACGTACCATATTATTTAAAAGTAGACCTCATCTACTATGTAAGACCAAAACTTGTAGAACCACAATTGTCCCGATTCACCCCCACCCACTGAGAACATTTTGGCTAGGCAAGAGCTTTGCAGAATTCTTACTTTCTACTCTTGTTTCTAGACAGCCACAATTTGCATCGCTCACAGGTCTCTACAAATTCGGCATGTCTGGCCTCATAAAAATGCATCCAGCCCACCTCAAGTATAGCAGGAATGTCTGAAACAAAGGGATGTCTTTGCCTAGGTGCTTTGTCAAATCACACACACATATTTTAAAACAGTTAACAGAAACCGAAATCATAAGTCTGACTGGCAGCACTGTGTTCTTTTATTACTTCACTTACCTAAAAGAGCAGCAAAAATAGGAAAGCGATTTGGATTCAGGTCCAGTTGCTTGGCAACTTCATGCATTAGGTATTGGCTTGTTGTGAGACTTTTCCCATTACGGCTCAGTTTTAGGGCATGGGCACTGAAATAGTAAGGGATGTTGCACAATGCATAATCGGAGTCATATGCGACCAAACCATGGAAACCTTTTTCTCTGCAGAAAGCAATTACTTCTTGATGATGATCCTCAATGCTCTGTGCAACCTATAGTGGAAGACAGACTCATTAGCCACAGTGTTAAATCGCGGCACTGATTTATCACATGCATTACAATGTTGGGTCTTTCTGAAACTATATATGTGCATTTGAAACGCTTGCAGTGTATTTAAAGTAATTAAAAAAAAAATCCGATGACACAGCACATACGGACAGGATGTAAGGAACGCTCAGAAACATAATACAAAGTTCTGGAAGCCAACGCGCCGGAGCGGCATTACATATTACTGAACTCATCTGAAGTAACTGTTTATTAACAGAATCCCTCGCACTCTAAACATATTACTACACCAATGTCTGTATTAGCTCATGGCAAAAATCTTAAGGCTGTGGATCCTTAAGCAGTTCAGCAAGCCAAGATGCGCCCTTAAAAAGCAATCACATGAGCACCTTTAAAGTTTTGCAGCCCCGTTTTAAAAACCAGCAAACATAACTCTAGATGAACAGAGGGAACTCACTTGACCTTTCAGATGCCTACCTCGCCGCGTTAAGCCAAATTTTCCCCTTTTTCCACTTTCAAACCTCTACAACCTCTTCATTTATGCACAGCTGTCTCTGATGGCGCAAACTCCTTCAAGTTTATAGCCCAAACTTCACCTCTCGACTCACGTTGCCTAGCAAAGCACATATTTTAGGCTATGGCAATCAGATGACTAGAACAGACATGTTGTGCCGGTGAGGTACAGGCCAATCCGTAACGTTGGGAATATAAAAGCAACCCTTTCTTATCAAGATTAAGCTAAAACTAAAAAAACCCACGATGACAGGTTAGCACCTACAGTCCTGCCTTTCTATGCACTGTCTGGAACTGTTACGACTTTGCATACAAGCTCACAAAAATAAAGTGAGCTGAGCGCTTTTGATGCCTAATGCTTTTGCAACCTACACACGTAAGAAACATTCAGTGATTCAGGAAGCCCCACAGAAGTTGGGTGTTGGTACAACCTACCCTCACCAAGTATTCAGTTTTAACACCAACACAGATAGTGAGCTATCCCAAAATAGGCTAGTACACAACTATTAGCTTCGGTATTCAGCCTACATGAATAACTACAGTGGTAGTGCCAGTAATGCTATTTATTTCCTCTGCAGCTGAAGCCCTGAAGAACACGAGCGCGGGCACTGAACCTCTACGGCCCGCTCCGACCATCCTGCAGCCATCTACGTCTCCACAAGAGTTCTTGTCCAACAGCAAGTTTACAGTGACTCTTCCTTTTCTACTCCACCTCCTGCCTTATGCTTTCTGAACCTAACACTGAATTACGGTCTTCTGGTGAGGCACACAAAATTTTGCTTTTCCCACGTAGCTCCACCTGTGTTCCCTTTCAAGGAAAATCCTGATCAGCTGAACAGCCAGCACCTCCTTTTCGGAGCTATTCCTACAATCAACAAGCAGCTCACTAAGCTCTCTCTACTCCTAATGCTACCATCTTATAGTCTTAAGAAAACGTTGCTCCTTCAGAAATGTGCTTGATGGACTGTGTCAGAGTGGTTTGCAAAATTAATTTTGTAAGAAACACGAGCGCATTCATTCTTCTAATAATTACACTGTCACCCAGCATAATGTGTGTCTGCTCTACACAGGGTTGGAAGAGACTGTGAACACCTCTGGAAAAATGTAAAGATATCAGATTTATACAGTTACTAACTCAACAAGGGTCATTTAGGCTTTGCCGTCCTCTCCCCTTTCCCCTCCTCAGTCTTTACATGTTTTAAATCGTGAAAGTCCTCAAAATGATGTTGGGTTGTGTTTTTTTTTTAAATTAAGGATAGATTCAAATTACATACGTATATCTAAAATCAACATCTTTGCATGCAGGACAAGCACAGATCGTCTCTCAAAAACAAAGCAAGAAGTCTTTTTGCAGCACTAGGTGTGACATGGGCGTGCAGATAACACAAGAGGAAACTCGGTGTGCGGCCCACTCTGATCTCCTCCAAACTATTTCCTCTCCGGCCACAGCCTCCAGATCCCTCCCTCCCTCCCTGTTTTATAGAGCTCTGTGGCACAGCCAGCTATGAGCACGAAACTGCAGCGTATTTAGGTAATACTAGAACCTGCATTCAAATAATTGAGCTGTCACAGGGAAAATAGCTGCTTTTACCAAGGAATAGTTAACCCACAACACAAAACTCTAGCAAGAGTCAGAGAAATAGCTTACAGCTTTCACACGCAAGTATATCCAGGCAACGGGCACACTTCAAAATCAACCCAGGGACGGGGGACGCGGGGGAAATCACAGCCAGGAGCGTGGAATCATTTTCAAGTCTAAATCTTGTGTAAACATTAATGATGCTGGATCAGAAAGAAAGAATCCCATCCGAGTAAACAGGCAGATGCATGTTTAGATACTGAGAACACCCCAAAGTCTCACCAAAGTATTAAAGATGTTAAGATCTCCACTGCTTAAATATTTAAATTTTAGCAAACCTGCTTTGCATAAAAGTTTCTTGTAAGAATTATTCCTCCCTCCCCCCAAACAGAAAAATAGCAGGTCACAATTAAAGCTAAGAGCCCGTAGGATATTTGTTATAACTTGGAGGAACCTGTTATTTTTACATCCTGCTGAAACCATCTGTGAGTGATTTATAATTGTTCTGGATGGAAGACATTACTCTTTTTTCTCCTTCTAATTACCAAGACAGATTAAATTCATAGCCAGTTCCTAGCTCTCCACAGAAGCCTTCTACTCAAGACTCAAACATTTCCTGAAAATATGAAAATTAGTTTCAGGTTTAAAGTTTATTTAAAGTTAATCTGTATTCTCAAAACCAAATTCTCAAAACAAAGTGAGAAAACACTACAATTTGGCAACTGTCTTATGCATATGTAAATAAATAAAAAAATCACCTATATATGCAAATAAAAAAAGCTTCAAGATGCTCTTTGCCCACCAGGAGGGCTGCTAGAAAGTAAGCATGAGGGAGAAGGTGAGTAAAACTGGAGTAAGGTTTAAGGAAAGAAAGGTACATGTAACAAAGCAGATTTAGAAAGATAATAAATTGAGCAAGAGAAGAAGAAAAACAGAAAGGGAATGTGATTTAAGTTCAACAATATTTTTGGTGAGTATTATGCATGTTATAATAATGACAAAACATGCTTCCTAACCTGAAATTGAATCAATTAAAAACAGAGCTATCCACGATTTCTCAACAGCTGCAGGAACGAAGCATCCCATGGGAATTGCTGATACCCTTCCCATCCCCGAGACAGCTGACCAGTTCAGAGAACCAGTGCAGTTGGGGCACGCAGAGCAGTGGCTCAGTGATACCAACGTTCCTAATGGCAACAAACCCTCCCCACCACCCACCCCAGTTATTTGCTAATGAGTGCTTGCCAATTCCCAGTGGTAACCTAAAGCAGGCAACCAGCCACCCCTCAAAATCTTCCCCATCAAAATCGCGGGGGGTTTGCGTCTGTTTTTCTTAAAATGTGAGGAAAGGGACTCAGTATGACGTGTCCTCTCACTCCTAAAACTGTTGTCAGAGATTAAGAATAAGGCCTATTACTGAGAAACTGTAAAGGAGCTAATGCTGCAGCTAAGCTTGAAAGTAAACACAGTGCTACAGGTGACACCGCTGTCAAATGTGGCAACTTTAATTCAGATGTAATGCACTCCAACAGAAAGGAACCGGGTCTGAGGCAGAATGCAGCTGAAAGACTAACAGCTAGTTCAACATGCCACAAGACTATTAAAAACACCAAATTCCTAGCGATATCAAAACAGCTGGTTTCCTGTTGTGTACCATGCATTTCAGTGCTGCACTAAAAAGTGTTGTTTAACACACAAAAAGAAAAAAAAAGTCTTATTTTACTCCATTCGTTGCTTTTAATAATGATCTCTAAGTCTCAGTAACAAATTAAGGAAGATTTGCAAGACATCCGCAACCACATCAAGATAAATACTTTCACTACATGGTCCCTAAAACTTTTTGCTTAAAGAATAAAAGTATTTCGTAGCTACAGGGGGAGGGGAAAAAAAAAAGTTCAAATGAGAGGATGTTTTCCCTATCATTCGAATTCTCACCATCATTCATATCCAAAACACACCCACGATTTCGCTTCTATGCTGACCAGGAACACGCATTACTACAGTGGCTACGGCCACGACCAAGCGCCAAGCCCAAGACGCTGCATTTGGCTGAGCTCGACGCGCCCTGCAAGAACAAACTTCACCTCCGCTTCTAGTTCCTTCCACACATGCGCTTCGCCCCGCCGCCGTGGCCTTGGCCACGCTAGCTCCCGGTGGGCCGTGGCCGTGCGTGGCTGAGGCCACAAGCAGGGTGGGACTTGCCACGCCAAGCGGGCTGTATGCCTGCCACCCGCCCAGGGTGGCTTCACACCAGCCTGGGCGAGCAGGGAGCCGAAGGGAGCGCGTTCCTCCACGGATGGCGCCGGCAGAGCGAGCAACTCTTGCCCTGTTGATGAAACCAGGAGAAACTTCGCCCAAAGTCACCTTCCGGGCTCCTTTGAGAGAGTCATCTTTACTCCAGGGCTGCAGCCCGGCAAGAATTTTCCTAATCCGCGGAAAGGGCAGTACAAAAGCCAGATAACGTTAAGCCGCTGCTAGTGATCACGCGTGCAACTCTAAAGGTTGCGTAATATTTTTTCTACATGCAAAAGTAATTTACGATAATAAAGCCTACAAGTATGCGCTTCGCTCCCGCTGCTCTTCCCTCCCAAGCCGGAAAGCAAGCAGGCAAGCAGCTCTTAAAATTGCAGCTTCATCCCAGGGCTTGTTTTTCTAGCGGCTTGTGTTTCAATACACACAGTCGCTCAGCTTCACAGAAACCCTCGTAAATCACGAATGCTGCGCAGAGAAACGCTGCACGTTAATATGCTTTGAAATCATGGCCTCGGTGTCAGCGTGAGAGCATCGTGGACCCTGGCCCCCGCCTGAAGTGTCGGCTGTTACCAGAAAACAGAGGCTCCCCCTTAAAATAAGAAGTTTAAATGAAGAACTGTCAGATCGATGATCCTGACCCCACTAACTAGGAGTGTTTCCCGCTGTGGAGTAAAGAATAGATTATTCTCCGCTTGACCAAAAGCTCATTAATTACGTTTGGGTAACACCCGAGCAAAAACCTTCACGAAGCTGAAACTCCAGTCTCCGTATTTCAGAGATTTTCCGGAGCCATTTCAACCTTCGGCGCAAGTTTAACCACCTCGCCTCAGCGGGGAACTTGTTGCAGATCCACAGTGCATGATAACTAAACTGATTTTTTTTTTTTT
>VZSF01007328.1:30772-104341 GCA_013398295.1 Chionis minor
GGGGGCGGTGGCGGCGGGAGCCCGCTGGGCCCGGCAGCTGTGCTGCCCCTCGCCGCCCGCCATCTCGGCGGGTCCCGCGGGCGGCGACACTGCCCGTGGCGAGCCTGAGGCGGGGAAGCGGCTTCCCAGCCCTCCCCGCCGCTTCCCGGGGCACCTGTTGCCCGGCGGGACTCTCCGCCCGCCACGGGGCCGCGCTGCCGTGCTGGGCCCGGCCCGCCGAGCGGGCACCCCTCCTGACGGGAACGGCGGTGGCGGCCGTTATTCACGAGCGCTAATTACAGGGCCTCGCCCGCCGCGGAGTGTTTTCTGCTGCTGGTGGAAGTTGTGGGTGAGCCGCTCCGGTAAAGTGGCCTCGAGGCCTGCGCTCGCCCTGCCCGGTAAATCGGCAGAAATACAAATTGTCGGGAAGAACCTCCTCCTGTTGCGGCCAGGCCGTGAGGAATCGTCTTTCTTTAGTTCCAGCCGGATGAAATTATTGTTTTATTTTTTTAAAAGGCCAGAGGACAGTGCCCGAGCTTCAGAAGTTGCGCGCAGTTTGTCACTGAAATATTAACAGAGCATCTGAGTCGGTCTCTGCTGTGCAGGTGTCAAGAAAATGTCAAGCTGCACATGGTGTCTGCTGACATGAATATTTTAGTAATCAGGAGGGGGGAAAAAATGTATCATTAATGAGATTTCAGCCAGGCTGGATTGGCACCTACAGTAAATATTCCCACCGGGAAAGAGCCGTTCCTTACGGAGCGGGCTGGCTTGCTCGCAGGTGGTGCAGCGCTAACCCGGGGCTGCTGGGTGGATGGTTGCATCCAAGGCCACCTGGTACAGCATAAGGACGGTGAAATAAAGAATATTGTGAAAGCTATGGAAACAGTTGATGACAAATGTACGTTTCTTCCTAGAAAGCTGTTTGTGTAATGATCTGAGAGTGTGGTTTCCTAAGTAAACAGTCGGATCTCTTTCCAAACTACTTTTCCCTTAGAGTTCCTAGATGTTCCTGTAGGAGTAGGCACATGTTATGGTAACGTTAAAATAATAAAATGCTGTAGAGCTCTTTGAAAGACACACAAAATGCAGTAGGGGACCAACGGTGCGAATACAAGGAAAGAGGATTAAGGAGGAAGAACTCTAGAATTCCGGATATCCCCAAACACACCAAAATTTGGTCAAAGGAAGAAGTATGGCCATATATGAAGTACATGAAAAGCAGGTGGTCAAACTTCTATACTATGTGTATTCAGCAGTAACCAAGCAGAGAACAGAATTTGGTCAAAACGGGGACAGACCATTCTCTAAGTAGCCTTAAGAAGTGAGCGATAGCTGATTCAAGAAGAATTCAATGCTTGAGTAATCAATTAGCTCACTGGATATTTAGGTTTGATAGGAATGTATAAATAAAATACCTCCTAAGTTTATCTGGGTTTGTTTTGTTTGGTTTTGTTGTTGTTTAAGAAGGAAAACTAGTCAAAAGCATCTGCCGCCAGAAGCCTGGCTGTTGAGGTCCTGACACTTCCCGTGGAGTTAGGGAGATGCAGCGGAACTGAAAGCTGCCGGGCTCACGTGCCCATCCACAAACACGATCCTCCCTCCCCAAACAAGAAGAGGGAGGAGAAACAGAAGGGGAAACCAGGTGCTTCAAGAAGTTACTTGACACAAATAGCTCTTTTGCTGCAGCTGAAAACTTTGGCCAGACAAGAAGGCATTTATGGAAAGCAAAATTACACTGGAAAGCAGGTAGACTAAGATAGACTTAAAGAGTAATTAACCAAAGGCATGAATACAAGCAAGGTAGTTTTTCATCAACCAGCCACGGGCAGCCTGCAGGAATCATTGGGTTATCTGCATGTGAGAAAATGGCACAGTGGAGGAAAAAGCATTGAAGATCTATCTTTCTTTCTTTCTCAGCACCGAAACACAACGCATTTCGCTATTGCCAGCTGTTGGCTGTGCAAGGAAAGGGTTAATAAAGATTAATACTAAAGTCAGTGACTCATTATCTCACCTGAATAGAAGAGGAGTGGCTCCCTAGAAGGAAGGAACTGAACAGTCGTTCGGAAGAACTCCTAATGAATAACCATGTCAGGGCAAGAACATGGAGAGGAAAACTGAAACATACCGTTTCAGTCTCGATTCCTCTGTTAACGAAACTGGGTCCTGCTGCGAGATGACTATGGATGTAGGCTGTGGAACAGGCTATCCACAGTAACCTTGATAGGTACATTTGCCTGGGAATAACTGATAACATATATTATCCATGGGAAACACTTGTTTTACATGATTTCCCTTAATATTGCTCCTCCTTTTTCGCCCTGGTGTGTCTCACCGCGGAGCTGCTGCCCCAGAACCTCCCAGTTGTTGCTGCTGTGGGAGAAAAGCTCCCAGCCTTCCTCCTTGCCACGAGCGGCCATGGGCTCATCCTATGAGCAAGATGCTTTCCTGCATTGTTACTTTGGTGCTCAAAGTGAAATATGTCTCTCATTATTTCAGCACTAAATTTAAATGCAGACATTTGCAAATAAACATCCAATAAATGTTAACATTCTGCTGTCGTCTTTGACTGTTCGCTGCCCTGCTTCCCTTCCCTGTCGTCGGGAGCATTTGACTGTAGTAGGCGTAAAAATCACGTGGCAATAAAACTGACCTTTGTTTCTCTCATGTTGCTTGCATACCTACTAAAAAAAAAATATTTTGCTTACAGAAGCTTGCAGAAACTTCATGGGATGTATATAAACCCAGCAAAATTGTACTGGGACACATCTGCAGGTTGACTTACCTTCATCCTCAGTGTGTGTGTTTTCTCAAGTGATTTCCTTTTGTTTGGTTGTCTTGTTTTTTTTCTTTTTTTAAGTTACAGGCATGCCTGCCGCTTAGTCTTAAAATAAAAACTGACAAAAAATTACTTAGGTTTAAAAAATGTTTGGGGACAAAATTTGTCACTCATTGTAGTCTTGCTCTATTTTTGTGTCCTGGTGCTTGCCACCAGGTGAGACATCCCTTTCTTCTATCCTGGGTTGGTGCATTAACCCATATACAATCACACAAAATTTATACAACTAAAGAATTTCCATGTTCAAGTATTGCTCTGTGGCCTTCCAAAAAATCGACAAACACTATTTCGCTCAACATACAGTAGCTTTTTTCAAATATCTGTGATACCTATGATGGAACATTTCCCCCTCAGGACAGAAAAATGTGTGTATGGGCGACACCTGAGTTATTTAAACGGTTATCAGTCTCTCCATCAGCATTGGCTCTTAGAGGAGTTTTAGTCTGTTTCTGGAACTTCTACATTTTTCAGCTTTCAGCAAGACGTAAGGTTGCAGGAACCCATAGGTGATTGGTCAGCTTAAATAGGTTTATTGCGAACAGTTAATTTTTTTTTAGTCTACAAGAAAGATTATTATTCTTCCAGCAACAATTGGGTAATATGAAGTCGCGCTGTTTCTTTCATAAAACTTTCTCTTTGTGAAGAAAACTTGGCTGAAATTTTTAGTTTCAGCTGGTCTGTTCTCCCTTATCAAGCATTCCTTTGAACTGATATTGCAACTTAATTTGAAATTAAAACTTCCACTGTAACTTCAGATAGTGAGAAATGGGTTGTACTGCTGAATATGACTTGCATCTTTCCATTAGTATCGAGCCTTTTCTCTTGGCTGCGTCATAATTTGCTTTTCAGGGCTGTTCTCCATCCACGTAGAATTTGTGCCTTTCTCAAGCTCTCTGTCTCTTTTAGCTTAAGCCAGTGGTTTAACTCCGGAGGACTCGTAGCAAAGACTGGGAGAGATGCACAAGAAACTGCAGTCTGCTCCGTTTTGTTTTTTCATCCTCCCTTAGCAGCTGGCCTAAGTTAATGTTTTGTGAGAGTTGGCAGTAAATCCTACTTCTTCTTTGCCCATCTACGATACGGGTGCTATTCTGGCACTGAGGAAGTCTGCTCTCCTCACGCTTGCCCCATGCAAATACGCGCTAGTGGTGGCTGTAGAGGAAGAAGTCTTTATTTTTTGCCCCTCCTATCAGCATTTCCTTTTGAATTTACCTTCACAGAATGCAGTTTTATCCACAGCGTGTTCTTCCTCATTACGTTTTTCACTCTTAATCAACAGTCATTTTGTAGTAGGCTCTTTCTTTTATTTCATGTGTCCGCCTTTACTGTCCGGAAAAACTGCTCTTGGTTTTGAAGCCGTCAAGAGATTTTCTCACATTTCTGGCCCTTTGTTAGTTGCAATAAGTTACCTGAAAACTGTCAGTCTTTCCCGAAATTACTAAATCCTCCTGAGTTCTTGCATATTCCGAGTGTTTTCATCCCATGGAGAAGAGGCTGATCCAAACGGCTGACCCTGGGGCAGAAGCCTGGAAAGACACCACCGGTGGAACAATGACTCTTTTTTCAGTGTCTTCATATTATTTGGGAATTTTGCTTGGCAGCTTAATTTTGCTGTGAGCTGCTTGTAATTCTCCCCTCGCCGTTGTTGCCTGTGTTTTGATGTGTTGTCCATTCTCGAGCTGACAGACTATTGTTTTCGTATCGTTAACAATTACCTATGCAAAACACTAGCCACCGGCTCCCCCGGAGTGCCTCCTCAAAGAATTGTGGCTCTTTGCAAATGCATCGTGTTTTCAAGCACCTGGTCTCTCGTTCCTCCTGAGACAATCCATGTTTTTGCGTGGTTGAAAAAAAGCGGGTTTAGGAAGTGTATTTTATTTGAATGAACGGGGCAACAATTTACGTTTCTTGTACAGATTGGTGAGCGCAGAGAGAGGGAGCGAAGGTGTAACAACGCAAAGACGGGATCACGAGGAGCTGCTGTACCTTCCTGGGTGAGTATTACAAGACTGCTGGTTAGCAACCACCTCCGAGTTGCGCTTTTTCCCATTTCCTTGGACTGGTTGACCCATCAATACGCTCTTTGGGTCTATTTTTTTCCCTTTCCCAAAGGCATCTGCAGCTTTTCCAAATAATAATACTACTTCCTGGTAAAACACGCCAGGCCGACGTTGGAGTCCTTTGGAGAGGGGACATATCTGAAAGCACGTGAATGGCAGAGGAAAAGAAGAGAACTTCCCCGAAAGCCTGCTGTGAAGCCCACATTAGGATGAAGCAACATGTGGTCTGAGGAGCGATCTGAAGAAAAGGTGATTAAAAAGCTGCCTTGCTTTAGCGGAGCTACTTTCACACCCAAACCCGAAATTTTTGATGGTACGTAGAGGCCAGCCCGTTAAGAGCTAGGCCCTACGTGAACGTCGGGTAAATGACAATATTGCTCCAGCAAACTTTTAGGGCAAGAAAATGACTGGCAGCAAGTCCTCTGGGTGTATGGGAAAAGCGGCCTCGCAGAGGAGGGGCCAAGTGACGCTGCCTGAAAGAATTCCTCCTTTCAGGGAACAAGCAGTGCTTTCACAGCAGTGGATTCTTAGCTGTGGCACACGGTATACAGATTACATCAGGGCCATTCGCCAGCTTGAATTATTTTTTAAAAACAAAAGCATGAAAATTTTAAGTTCTGAAGTTGAATTTTCAAGAGTAAAAGCAGAAATAATAAAGGCATTATGAAGCGGGCAACAGGAGCTGGTGGAGAGCAATAGTGCCGGTTGTTAGAAAACCTGGAACAGTAGCGTGCTGTTCCCTTGGTATTAATGAATAGTTGTGTGAGACGTACAAAAAGCCAGTATTTAAATTATATTCTACAGTGCTTTTTGCAGGAGCATCAATAGTATTACAGACAGATACTAATACATTACTAGAGCTAGCTACTACAACAAATGCGACGCATTTGCGAGTGCTATCATTGGAAGAGTACGTAGGAGCTAAAAATATATATAGGTGGCCATTTCAGATGAGCAGCTATTTACACTTCTGACACTTTAAAAACATGTCATTTTTGTTGGCATTTATGCAGTTAACACAAGCATCTGGAGCACGTAAGTGACAGATTTAGCTACCTAAACGTGGGATACGGATGCCGGGTTTGGGAACGCCAGCCAAGCCAGAGCTTCGCTTTCGTTCTGCTACGGTAACTAAATTCTTCATCTTACCCAAACACACGCCAGCAGGGTCTAGCAGCGTGCCGGTGGTACGTGTAGATAGCTCAGTTATTTGTCTTCCCACCTCCTGCCCTTATTTCATCCCTGCCACGCTTCCTGCATGGAGTTGGGCTCTAAAAGTCAAGGCGGGGGGGGAGGGGGCGGCGGGAAATTAGATTAATTTGAATTGCAAAGTATAAAGTTGTGGGGCTGTGTCTGCTTGAATCTGCGCGCAGGCTGAACCGCGCTCTACAAAAGCCAGGCTTTTCCGCGTGGCGGGCTGGACACAAGGGCTACTTTGTGCCGTCGCCTTTTCCCGTCGCCTAACGGCTCTCCACGTCTGTCCCGTGGGCACGGCCGCCGCTCCTGTGCAGTGGTGCCCCTTGGGCCGGGGCAATTAGGGAAGAGGAAAAGCAGATGCGAAGTCCTCTCGTTGTCCAGATCTGACCCACGAGCTGCCAATTAGACTGCTCTGAACCGCAGCACTCAGTTCAAAGGGCTGCTAATTGTATTTTAATGACAATTTAAATTACACCGCTGATGATCTCGGTGACGTCCAGATCGCTAATTACTAGTAGTCTATGCGGTGCTTTAAGCAGGCACTGTAGAAAGGTGAAGTAACGTTATTAATGTTCTGGATGGCTTTCGCCACCCTCCCACGTGTCAAAAGCCTCATCTCATTTTGGGCAGCCCCAGCCTCTGGCCTGGCTCCTCACATCTGTCATCCAGCTGCCGCAGATGTTTTTGCAGCATCCTGGAAACAGGCAAAGAAGAGCAGTGATTCAAAATGACTTACGTTCACAAACCAAAATTCTACCAATATTAATAAAATATACTAGGTAATAAATATTAACTAAAATTCTTTCGACGGCCCTGCTTCGGGACGCTTTACCTTAAATCCTAGCTCAATGGGACCAAATCTCTGAACAAAACGTGGTCGGGATGTTTAAATGAGCTGGCCAGAAATGCTAATGCTAACAAGCCGCGTGGCTGTTGGTAGCTGGTGTTATTCCTGTCCTCACCGTGGCAGGCACGCAGGAGGAGCGGTGGGGCGGCACGGGAATTCCGGTTTCCAAGGCTGGCAAGCCAGTACCTGCCAGAAGCGTTAAATTCCTTGCCGAATGTTTACTTGTATTCTACACAAGATGCCCATAGTCTGGTTGAGGCATCCATTCTCCAGAAAAAAATATTTCCAGTGCAAGTCACAGTTTTCCCCTTCAGAAATTCAGCCAAAACGCACCGAAATCTACTAACCACGGCCAACATGGTGGTGGGGAGGATATTTGTACGTAAAACACTCTCTCAGTGAGAGTAAAGCACGCGTCTTGCCCGTGTAATAGATATCTAGGAATGAAATGGAAAAGCTGTCTAAGCCCTTTTCTAAAATACATGCTTTTATGAGAATATAGGTTAGCTGTAGTAGAGTGGATTTGAAATGCCAAATCTAAGCAATTAGAATTTTGAGGAGGCTTTTACCGGTGCAGGGGGAAAAAAAAAAAAAAGGAGGCTTGTTTTCTCCTGGGAAAATAAAACCACGTGTAAATAAATACTAATGCTGGGGTTTTCTGGTGAAGATTTCTGTGAGATTAATCCTAGAGTGGATTAGGTTTCGCTAATCTACCCTCAATTTCATGGGACATTGCAGGCAGCGGGCTGAGAGCGAGGCGCTCGCTCTGCTCCATGCTTCACGGGCGAAGAGCGTGAGATCACCTACGTCCCGCTGTACACCTGAAGCCAGCGATTTTTCTGCCCGTATGTGCACGAGCACCTGTTGGCATCAACGAGCCCCTGAAACTGCTTTTAAATGAGAACATTTGTTTGCGCGGATGAGGTGGCTGGTTACAAAACAACAAGATTTGCGCAGGGGAGGAATTTTGCATGCAATTTTCAAGATGCTTTTTTGGCAGCTGTTTGACCCGGGAGTTTTGCTTTCCGTGTAAATGCTGTGTCTCGCTTGCTGGGTAGTGCTTTAAGCACCTCCCTTGTGTTCCTCTTTTTTTTTTTTTTTTTCTTAAGGCTCTGCAGCCGTGGTATCTTTGGAAATGAAAGTCTTGAAAAATTCTTAATTCTTGCACTTTGTTACTAAGTGCTGGGGGTTTTTTTCCCTTTTATAACATTGATGGTGTTTCAATCCGAGGGCAAATAATTCCTTCCTTTTCTTTTTCAGGAAACGCTTGCCTTAACTGCCAGCGTGCTCTTACAAATCTCACAGCCTGTCCAGAATAGCAGACCTGAGCTGATGCCAGATAAGTGCTGGTCTGGTAAGGGGTTACATTTAAATTTATATATTCCCAGATTTTCTAATTAAAGATTATTCACATTCGGTTTTCATTCTTTTTGAAAAGCTCTGAGATATTGCTGTCTTTTTTTTTTTGGTCTGATTTGCACAGATTACTTTCCTGTTTTCCTTTATTCTTTCAAGGATGTAGCACTTGAAATGTAACCTGTGATTTTCTCGCCTGTAATGTAAGTCAGGAAAGCATTTAAAATTTCAAGAACCAAGTCTTTTTGAATAATGGCAACTCTTTTTGCAAGAGATGGAAAGAGTTAAAAAACTAGCAAGCTTGTCACTTGATGACAGAAAAACCTTACTTCTGAAAGTCATACAAACATGCAGCCTGGCCTGCTTTCAATGTCTTGACTGCCATAAAACTAGAAACATTAATTAGCATAATTTCATAGTCTAGTTCTGAAAAAGCAAAAAAAAAAAAGGGGGGGGGTAAATATTACATAGTTCTCAGTAACGAGAGCATTTTTATTTTCCAGAAGACGTCAGTTTAATTCTCCAGATACTCTCGGTATATAGAGCAACTTTTGATCTCCCCCTACATAATAGAGCACGGGAGAGTGTCTCTTTAAATTCATTTATAAGATAATTCAGGACTGTGGGTGTCTTTGATCTGTTCCTCTCTGCTAAAGTACAGAAGAGAAGAACATGTCGCTTAGCAACCCCGTGCCAGAATCGGGGGGAGGCGGGGAGGGATGGATGGTCCAGAGTCACAAAAGGGAAAGATTAATCCCCGTCAGAAAACTAAACTTCTGACAATGCTTCTCTAAAACAAAGCAAGCAAATAAACAAACACGGGTTTTTGCAGAATTAGGTAATCTCACTTTTTTTTTTTTTTTTTTAAAAACCGCACTTCTGGTCTATTAATAGTAATCTTACTACCAAATCAGAAAATCAGGCACGGGATAGGAACGCAGGCTTAAATAGCTTCAGGACTGGGTTGCAGTCGAAGAGAATCTGAATTTTTATTTTTAAACCAGGTAACCGTATTTTAAATTGAATTGGTGTTGTCAAGACTAATCGTAATGAATTTCATACCGGCGGTTTTTTGTCTGAACACTTCAAATGAATTTCGTGTGGAGTCTCATCCTGTTTTACAGTTGGGCAGCTATAAGTGTCACCAGACTGATTTATTTAGGGCCACTTACCTTGTCGTAAATAAAAATCTAGATTTCTCTAAATGGTTACCAGGCTGTGATTAGCTGGTAACTAGGTAACATCTTAGTAACTTTGAAAAAATACCAATTAGGAAAGTAACTTTGCGCCGAAGTAGCTGAGCAGCACTCGGACAACTTTTACCGTTTCTGCAGCTGCAGGATGATAAAGTCCCGCAGGGCAGTGGCAAGAGTAGGTACCGTCTTGAACCGCTCCTTCTCTTTCCATTTCTGACCAGTCCTGGAGCAGCCCTAATTTAGCTTTTTCTTGAGCACGAGAACTCAAACATCAAACCCCACAGCCCTGCCCAGCTGAGTTACGGAGGAGAAAACGGCAAAAAAACTCTGCAAGAGGCAGAACGACAGAACTAGTTTAAATGTAGCCCGCTTCAACGTGTTTCACGCAGACGAAAAATAGCCCATAATTAAATCAAGGTAAATTGTTGTGCCTGGTCTTATGTTACTGATCCTAAAGATTACTTAAAATCTTCTTAATTTTTATGCAACCTCCATGCCCTAATCGCCTGTAACTTATTACTGAACATATCAGCGTACGGTCGAGAGAATCCCTAACTGCCAATGGTTCATGTTTATCCCAGAGCTCTGTACAGGCAATTCTGCACTCAATTTCTGTAGTAAAATTGCAGATGATTAGAGCAAAAGCCTCCCTCCATCCATGGGCCAGGAGCTTATCTAAACTGGCATCTCTTGCATACTCCAGCAGTTACAAACATAGCTGAAACTAGACATTATTGAACTCTGAAGTAACGCTTATTTTTATCTAGTAACAGAAAGGGTAGATGATAGTGTGGACCTCATTAAGATCTCAGTTTCTTAGAAAAGTGTACCCAAGAACTTAATACGTAAGTAACAAGATAATTTTTTATTACCCAGATATAGCAAAGACTTAGAGAGTAGAATCTTGTCTCCAGTGAGATCAATGGGAATTTTACTGGTTACTGCAGGGGTGCCTGGATTTTACCGAGGACCTCTGAGAGTGTGCTTTTTGTATTGGCAAATGCTTATGTAATGCGATTCTTTGGAGAAATTTAATTAAAGAGAAATATGTAAAGCACTTGGCATTAAGTGATCCAAGTTCGTTAATGTACGGTATTTAGAATGAAGCCCAAATTAGAAACAAATAATGCTAACTCAGCTGTGAGCATTTTAATAAAATTTACTTTATGGAGAAGCTTGTATAGACGCTCTGCGTTTTTGTTTTGAACAAATATTTTCTATATGCTTTCATTTTTATGATCCAAACATATTCAGAGGCTTTATTTGAAATGTCGCAAGCTGAAGCAAAACCCGTTGACTTGACTTTATCTTTGCTCTCAATTACACCAGGGCCAACAATTCTTTACTGTAACTTAATACTGAATAAGTATTTTTGCTGACTGCCGAAATCGAGTGGGAGGAGTCCAGCAATAGTAGAACTCTTTTACTTGCGCTTGTGTTTACAGTACCAGTTCATATACTTAGTGGGTTTTATTTTTAGGAAACAGAAATATGTAATATCCATGAGGCTAAGATTATCTTGGTTGGAGATTCTTGTTGTTACAAAAAAAATTATGTGATTCCTCTAACAGAGACGGAACATCTCTGGCTTCTCAAACAGGCAAGCAGACTTTGTGCGGCTGTTATTTTTGAGGAATATGTTTTGGACTACACAGAACTTAGAAACGCGTACAATTAACATAGCTTTCTGGTTATGGCATTCAAGTTACCAACTCAGGATGATACATGAAAAAAGCAGGCAGATAAGGCATGGTTTGCCCAAACATGTCGTCCTAAACTGACTTCCTAAAGGTATGTCTTGAGCTGGGGAATGAGAACACAGATGTGTGGTATTTTTCCATTATGATATCACCATGATGCAGACTACCTTCACGACTTTTTATGCCAGTACTGACAGAGGGAGAGTGAGCTAAAGTCCCAGAAGCATCATGTTGGAGAATTCTCAGTTTAGCACAAAAATTCTTGAAAATGCATTTGGTGGAAAACTGGGTGCAGCTGACAGTACTGGGGAAAAGAGGATTTCCTTTGGCATGGGACTCCACACTGTGACAGCCTCTGTTTGCGGGGAAGAATCTCTGAGCTAAAATGTATCAGACTATTTCTCTCTCTTGTAATCGCCTCCTAAAAGAAAATAGAATTATTCAGCTTTTTTCATGATGTGTAGAAAAGTTTGAAGTTAAAAATAAATCTCAGATCTTTCTCGGTAGAGGGGACGATGGCTGTCTTTTTATCTTTAAGGAAAAATCACACTGGTACTGATTGCCCCCTTCAAAACAGTAGGTCATCGCAGAAAGGTGTTTTTTTAGGCATTTGAGGCTCAGTTTCCCCAGTGATCAGCACTTAGAGCAATGAGAACTGCAGCAGTGTCAGAGAAGCTGGACATCTTTACTGTTTGCAGGACTGCCACAACATGTCTGACTCCGGCACCGGAGAGCTAGCATAGAAATGGAATGAAAAATTCCCTGAAACGCTTTGATGTCGCATATACACAGCATTTGAAAGGAATAGGAGAGCTTATTTTCACAAGGAAATTAATGAAAGACGTTCTAAAGCTATGCAAAATAATGGGTGGTATAAAGGCAGGTCAGGAAATTATTCTTGTTTTTCTCGCCGCATGAGGAACGCGGGCATTCACAGAGGGAGATATACAATGCAAAAAAAAACCCCAAAGAACCCATTCCCTGGTGGATTTCGCAGTGCGCCCTTGTTGCCAAGCCTGTCCCCTGTCCAGCCCAGCTGAGCGGGGAGGGTTGGACAGCCTGCCCCAAACCAACCCTGCTTGCTGCTCTCTCTCATCGGAGTTACCCTAAGTAGCATCTGCAAGGTGTTGCAGGGCTGCAGATTTGTGTCTGGAAGTGCAAGGTTTTGCAGGAGAGAAAAAACAAAACAGTGCAGAGAGGTCCTTGTCCTCGGAAAGCCTGCCGAATGATACCTTTTTCCTTGGAAGAAGTTGTATTTACACGAGGAATTTACATGTATCAATGACTGTGGCAGAATATTTCTGAGGAAGCCCCTTGTTAATGTTTTGGCAGCATGAGAGTGTTTTTCCCAATTGCAAATGTTGCTCCATCTGCCACAAAACCATTGGTTCCAACAGTTTGTCCTTCCCCGTTAAAGGGGCACCACGGAAACACTATGTTTGCTGTTGGGATATTGGGAGAGGAAAGCAAGGTGAAGGTGCTGCCCTGTTGGTGAAGAGTTTGCTGTGAGAAAACAAGCCAGTGAGGAGGTATATCTGTCTATTTACTAATGAGTGAACTCTTAATGTAGTCGTACTTAACATCATTTAGATAAGATTTTGGTAATACCACGGGCTTAAGTCTGAGTTCCATCATAGAAATACTGGTTGGAAGGGACCCCTAGATCAGCTTCCACCTTCCGCTCAAAGCAGGGCTGTCACCAGCGCTGGGTCAGGTCTGCTGTGATTTTACGTAGCCAAATCCTGGGGGTCCCCCTTTGAGTAACCTCTTAGAGTACCGCAGCGTCCTCCCAGTGACACGGTTCTTCCTATTGTCCAGGCTGAACCTCCCAGGCTATGGTGCGTGGCCATCGCCCTTTACTATCTGTCACTACCAAAAAGAGCTTGGCCCCATCTTCTTTCCAACTCCAGCTCAAGCCGTTGCAGCCTGCTATTAGATCACCCCTTAGGTTCCTCTCCACCAGACTGAAAAGCCGCATCCTCCTCCATCACCTGAAGCATGTGCCTGACCATCCTGGTAGCTCTCTGCTACCTTCCCTTCCCATTTCTGAATGTCTCCTCCTGACCTGGAGGGCCCAAAGCCAGATGCAGTACTCCAGGTGTGACGTTACTGGCTTTGAGGAGACCGGGATAATGAGTTTCCTCAATCTGCTGGCCACCCTTCTTCAAAAGTAGGCCAACGTGGAGTTGGCCCCGTTCACAGTGGCCTCCATTGGCTCACATTTGACCTGACATCCACTGTAACCTCCCAGGTCCTCTCCAGGAGAGCTGCTGCTCAACCAGACAGTTCCCAGCCTGCCCTGGCCCGTGGCATCGTTCCGCCCAAGATGTGGGACTTTGTACATCTTGTTCAACTTATTCCAGCCAGGATTTCTGCTGGCTTCGGCTCCTGAAAATCCCTCCACACTAGTTGGTATTTGGCACGTCAATGACTCCACCCTGATTTAATGTTATCTTCAGATTTGTTTCTGCGGTCTATACCATCATCCAGGTCATGGGTGAAGACGCTAAACAATACCAGCCCTGGTGCTGACCCTGGAGAACTCCTCTGCTTCCGTCCAGCTACTGAAGAGATGTTGGGATGCTGGTGGCTGTCTTTCAGTCTGGAGTGTCTCTTGGAGTGAGCTTTCTGACAAGGACACATGAACTGAAACTGGTTTTCTGTTTGCTACCTTAACCGCTAACCTATTTTTGAAGTGTTCTATCAGAGGGTAGCGGGCTACACGGCATGCAATAATAGCAAAGCAGAAGCATTGTTTAAATTTAGCAGAATTCTGTAAATAGGCTTCTAGAAATCATATTAAACAAGAAATGGTTCTTACCATGTAGGCTTTCTACATTTTTCAATGCCTAGCCTAACATTTTGCAGTCTGCAAAATTTCTTTTGAAATTTAAAAAAAAAAAAAAAAGCAGCAACATTTGGCTTTGTTCTGTCTTGGAATCAAACTGCCCTCTCACCATTCCTGGGAGGCAGGAGGGAGAGTCCTCCAGGACAAGCCAGCCAGGGGCCCTCTGTGGCACACCGGTCATCCATGTCCTGTCCCGTCTTTATCTCGGGGCCCAATCTCCTAAATCGCAGGTGCATCTCCCAACCACCGCGTTATTGCCTTTCCTGGGACAGGTGAACGGCACCACCTCTCTGCAGGACCCAGCATTCTCAGTGTTTAACGTCATAACAGCTGTCTCTGCAAAACATCACGTGTCCACAAAGAGCTCTTCCTGATGTGTTTTTTTGAAATCTAAATTATAAGGAGGAAAGAAGGTGTGCGATTCCTTAGACCCAAAAGAGACATCCAACTGAAAAAACCAAACTTGGTTGTGAAACGACTATTTCAGTGATGACTTGCAGTCTGCAGTTTCATCTACTTGACAATGCCCAGCTTAGCATTAGATCTAAAAAAAGAATGAAATGGGAAAATCATTCCTTTGATATGCGTTAAATTATTCAGTTAGTAAATTAGTGACTCTTATTCTGAGTGTTATTAGCTATTAGCATGTTACACTTCTTGATGTTGCTCAGGAAGAATGCATATGAATATTAGGAAAAGAGTTCCCTTTTGAAGTTGCTGACACTTGAGTTGTTGACATTTCTTTTAATTGGTGGCTGTCCTCTTGAACGCAGTATTCTGCTGGCTCTTTTTATGAGAGATTCTTCATATTTAATTTATTCTCTCATTGATTAGACTTTTTTTTGAATGGGCAACTCTTAAAATAAGCCTTTCAAGGGAACCGTGTTCTCCTAAATAGTTATTAATGAGTATCATCTCCCCCAGTCAGTATACTTAGGCCTTTTTCTCTAGGAGAATTTCAAGCGTGCGTCCGGCCTGGTCAAACCATGCCTGGTACCACTGAAGACAGGAGGAATCTCACTGCAGATCTTAGGAAGAACAAGATCAGACCCTAGGAGTGAAGAAAGATCATTTGCATTCACCTCGTCTTAGGAGGATGTCTGTTTTCTAGGAGACCCTACAAACGTTTCTTTAGGCAGGATTGAGGAGGGAATGACATGAGTGAAGGAAAACAAGGTAATTCCATCTGAACAAGGATACCGTCAAAGACACTATCAGCTTCAGCAGCTGGGCTAATGAGCCTCAATTATACTGCCAGTTTTACACTACTGGAAACATACAGCTCCCTTTTATTTAAAGTCGGTGTACATTACATAAAAATAAACCCATTAAAACTAACAATCGTTTTACACATGAAGCTATTTTCCCACCAAAGAGCGAAGGATCTTCAATAAGAACATACTTTGTTTTAGAAATTACTGCCTGTATTACATTCACAATTAAAGAGCACAGTGGATAATAAAATACTCCAACATGTCGTGCATTGCTGCAATGATCTAATCCCATTCTGGTTCCTGTTTGGCTTCTGTAAGGCAGTTCTTGTCACTTCCCTTATTCTTGTCTTTAACCTTAAAACCTGCCTTGAGCATTGTCAGCAGTTCTTCCGCTGAAGCGCAGGCTTACTTTTGCATATTAGACTCTCCCCTTTCTGTTTGCTGTTTCAAATCAGACCAGAACATCCTCCCTCTCCTTTCCCTGCCTCCCTATAAGCTCACCTGCCTTCTCTCCCTGCTTCCACCACCCTTGGTCATTAAGGAGCCTCTACCACAAACGCGAATTCTCCTGTCATTCCCGGACAGACTTTTATCCAAATCAGAACTTCAGCCCATGTCTCTGGCATTTCTCCGTGAAGGTCTTAGTTATCTGTTCGAGGTCAGTATCTTAAAACAGGGGAGTCTAGAGTCTCTTCCAAGCTTGTCCCGTCAATTTATTTCCCAGTTTCTCTGAACAGTACGATCGTATTGGTTTTTTGTCATTCCCATCTTCAGCGGAGGTTACTCTATGGGTCAGCCACTGTATCTAAATGCGACAGTTACTTCTCCATGACAAAAACAGCATTTAAGAGATGTTTTCTCTCCCAACTGAAAACTAAAGCTTTGAACCAGGCTTTGATGATCTCACGGCTCACATATACATTCCTGCTTTCTGGGCTTGACCAACACCATTAGAATGAGAAAGTAAAACGATTGTATCATCTGATTTATGGCTTGGCATCCTCACTAGTCTCTTCAGCCTCCTTTTGCTTTCTGCTTCTCAGTCATTTTGAGTAAGGCACTGCTCTTTGCTCTCCCAGTACCCTCCTTGACCCACCTCCCCTTGCCCTCTCTTTCACTGGGAAATGACTGACTCGTCCCTCCGACGGGTGATAATTCCAAAATTTCCTCTGTGGCCGAGAAGCGGTTTCATCCACAAAGCTATCTCCTAATCTTCCTCAAAATGCCGTCAAAAGATGCGGTGGCAGGGGCCGAGGGTGTTACCCATCAGCATGACCAACGCCGCCATCTCTTTGCGGCCATCTTCTCTCCCTCCTCTGTATTTGTGCTTGGTGTCACCTCACCCAGCGTGTCACCTCCCTCCCTCGGGTGGCTGTTTTCATCCGCTTTTATGCACGGCCAATTACAGTGGTTTTTTAGTCCGTGCTAGCCATTTTTTAGAAGAAATAGCTCAGCAGCTGCAATAGGAAAAAAGAGGGTCAGAAACGTCAGCATCGCCTTTCAGACTGAAAATCAATATGAAAATAATGAAATTGAAAAAAAGGTGGTCCAACACGGGTTGTAAAAGTTGGTATAAACGACTGCCCAAACCATTACAGAGTCATAACTTAAAGGGAAGCTTCACTTTGGAGAAGAGCAGTGTTTATAGAGAGGCTAATTTTATTTTACCAAATGCTATTAAAATACCTATTAAAAATTATAAGCTGTAGTCTAAAATACTGCAGTGCGGCTCACAGAAGAGCTAGCACAAAGTATGAAATGGCTTACATGGTGATATATTTCTGACATAATATAATATAAGCTATTTCAAGACTCCATTTACAAGTAAGCTGTCTGGGTAGAGCTCTGCCCTCACTGAACTCAATAGGAGTTCTGTTCATGACATCAGTGAAACGAGGTTTTCCTCTTGTTTTTATCCTGTGCAAGATTAAATATTGGGTCAGGAAAACAGTATTAGTTCTATTGCATGCAAGTACCAGTGATTTGAAATACAGCATTTGCTTAGGAGGATTACTAAATGGAATTTGGAAAGTGATTTATTAACGGAAATTATTTTTTTTGTTGTTGTTAATTCATCCAGTTTTCCTTATTTATTGGTAGAAGTGTGATGTTCTTTTGTACGGTAGCATACGTATGCCGTAGCAATAAGAAATATGCATTTAAGCTGTAGGCCTTTGGGCATGAGAGGTGGGTTGCTTCCCTTCCCCATTCCAATGGAAAAATGAACAAAAGCAAGTATTTAATAGTACGAATGCCATTATTACACAGCTTAGGAGCTTTGCAAGCACTAAATGCTGCAAGTGCTATGATAATTTATCTTTGAACTTGTTAGTAACAATGCATAATTAACAAGCGCGCTGTAGGGACGTGCAATTGCTATGTATTTACATGGTATTTGCCATGCGGTTGTGGAATAATTACTGAGATTATACCTGCTCTGCGGAATAAGAGTACACGGTGTACCGCGTGCTTTATTTTGTGCTATTTCCCATCACTTGGTCCAGTGAAGCAGAGCACGGGAGTTTAACGTGGTATTTCATTCTGTTGTAGGTGGAAACATGCCACACGTATGAAACCGTGCATGAATCCGCACAGAGTGCTGTTATTTCAATGATTGCTGTGGTTTCTGGCTATTCGGGGTGGCAACCTTCCTTTTTGAGCTCGAGTTATTTATATTTTGGACTGCCACCCTTGCAAGTGATACAAATGGACTTGAATATGCAGATTCAAAATAAGACAGCTTAGAGCTTTTGTTTTTAGTATTGCAACTTTTTCTTCTTGTGTGTAAGAATAATTTGCAGGTAAAAGAATGCATGGAAAGAATCTCTCTTCCTACTAAGTTTTAAAAAACTGTGTGCCAGCACGCCACCATTTCTTTGCCCTAAAACTCCTTTAGTATCAGAATACCAAATGCAAAGTCGCGTAACAGAGGCACTGGGGAAAAAATACCAGGTAAAGGTGAAAAGTGCAAAGAAATACGCTGCGTCTCTGGGTTAGTCACATCATACGTGATTCAGCGTAAACTATAAGTAAAACTAAAATAAAAGAGTCTATTTTGTATGAGACCCACATCTAGCAGGAAGAGGGATACCGGTGCATATCATTTGATGCAGGAATTGCTGTGCTGCTTCTCCAAAATGGTGGTATCGCAGCCTTTAAACTGCTGCATGCAGAATAACCTGTTCTGAGAAGAAAATACAGACCTTTATTGAGAGTGGGTACAACACTACGCTGGTAAAGTAGATAACAGAAACGTGGATTTATTTGCTGTTGAAGACGTAAAATTTCACTTTGGCATGCAAGAGAGCAATCCAAGAGCTCCCTATTCTGCTCCAAGTGGAAGAAAAGTGGAAGAAAAAGTAGTGAGCTCTCCTAAGTGTAAGTGTTAGTGTTATTGCTCAGCTTCATAGTAATTTTCTTGTCTTGAGGGACTTGATTTATGAGTATAGCGTTAAAATCTTCTTGCTCAGAAAGGCCAGCAGTGTGACATGACGGGGCACGACTTGTGCTGTATTAATTTCCAGTTTCTACGTTGGCTGCGTACAACTACATGGCAAAAAAGAGATGCAAATTAACGCAATGTGCTCCTTGGGATGCCTGATGGGGATTTGATTCTCTGCGTTGACGGCTGGCGCGCTCACAGTTTGTCTCAGCCGCCTCGGGTCCGCTGACGTTGGGAAGGTGGCCACGGCTCTGTGTGGGAGCTCCCACAGAGCATGGGGGTCTCCTGTCTGTCCCCGCAGCCAGGCTGGATTCGGCGCCCAGGTTGGTAGACAAGCCTCAGCTGGTTGTTGGAAAATTAGGTTCAGGGAACTTTTATGCTGAGCATCAACAACTTTTTTCTGTAGCAGGCTGAACGAAGCAGACTGAGTTATCCCAGGAGTTAGTTATGAGCATCAAGAGTTAAAATTTCAGTTCACCTCAGGCGACACAACTTAGCAACGTTAACACGGTGCATTAAGTCTTTTCTGTGCTGACAAATTTAAAAATAATTTCAGAAGCAGCTGGTTTGAGAGCAAAATACAACTTCCCTTTGCAAAATTTGTGTTTGAAAAAAATGTTAGTTGGTTTATGACTTGCACTCTTCAGTATTTCTCTGCGGATTTTTTTTTTTTTTTTGAAACTTTTATTCAAAGTTTTCATATTCTCACAGAAGGGACCCTCTGTAAGGGAAGAGACGCCCATATGTGTCCCAGTTACAATCACAGACATCATCATCCATGAATTTCATGACTTTTTAATTTCCATTTCTCCTACTTAACATCATAAAGTGCCTGGGTGACAGTTGCAGCAACTGTTTACGTTATCTAAAATAGCAGCACAGTATTTCCACTGCATACCAACAAGAGCCAAGGCCTATATTTTATAAACGTCTTCAAAGCAAACATTTAAGGCCAACTGCAAGACTTGGATTTGAAATTCTCACTCTGGTGTACAATGGCACTCGGTGTTCGAGTTGACTTTTACCTCCTTTTCAATATTGCAGAGTCATTCTAATAATTTTCTTTTTAAGACAACACGTGGTAAAGTACCCAAATCCCTCTTAACACTGCAATCATTCTTTTAAACTTCTGTCTGAAAAGATGGTATTTTACACTCTGAGAAGGGCAGTTTCCTCCACCGACTCCAGCAGGGTCAGAAGCACTCTTCTGCTAGTGTTTTGATAACGCTCTTATTTTTCATTAAGAGACGACAATAACCAGGAGAATCCCGTAATTATTTTTGGGGATTAAGTAATTTTTAAACAGAGAAATTGTGCATCGTTTCAGTCGTAATTTGGAACCCAACCACTTTATATGCCGTTGAAAGCCTCATCTCTCACAAGGGATGTTTTGTGAGACAGAAATTGTAATGAATTGGGATGAGACAAAAGCTCTGGCGAGGAGCAGATTCGAGCTGTGAAGTGGGTAAAATAATGTTCTCTTTAGGGTTAGAAAAGCAATCTTCTAGTTAGCGTGAAAAATACAGATGCATGTAAACTGCGAAAGCGTCTCAGAACGTGCATCCCTAAGTCTTAAATAATTTTCAATAAAATGTGCCTTCTATCTGAGTTCCCTATGTTCAGAAGTGGGCTTGTTCTCAGGGAAAATACTCAAAACCAGCTCTTTTGATGTTGTGTTCGCAGAAACAGACCCCACGTGATGTAAGTTCATACAGAATGAACAGAATTAGGACAAATGTTTGAAGACTTTTTGCAACAAATTGCTCACAAATAATTTACGGCGAGAATTACTTGCGGAGTGATTACAGCACATGTTTGTGGTGGAAAAAAAAAATCAAGAAAATCAATCTGCTCGTGGACAAATAATGAAAAGAGGAAGAGGAAAAAATCCTCTAACAAATATGAAACTGCAAATTATGCAGTCAGCTCAGTTGGCAACAACCAATTTTTATGGTAGTAGGAGCTTGTGGAGTAGGAGGTAACTGTACGAAGAATGATTGATTCAGTATCTTATATTCCAATTCTGGAAGAGGTTCAACATCTAATTCAAAAGCCATTTTCTTTCTTTTACCCAGTAAAGAAAACAAAATGATAGTCGATGTCTGTGCGCTGTTCTGGACAGACAGAATCTATTTTGTGTCCGTGCAGTGCTGTGGTCACTGACAGCAGCTAGCTCATAAGAAAGAGCAGTTATTTATTAGGAAAGATCTCTCTTGCCAGAAAAAAACCCAAAACCCGCCCGAGGAAGGGTATCGCCATCATAATCCTCTTTGCATCTTTCCATTAGAGAGTAAAGGATTTGCCCTTCCAGAAGTGACACGTCCTAAACTCAGTGTATCTTTTCAGCCTTTGAGTTGTGGAGTCTGGCATAAACTGCACCTCCGCCAGCCCATCTTTTAGTCCGCTCTAATAAAATGACGGCTGGTTTCCTGTCCTCCTGGAGGAACACAAAGCCCACTTTGGGCAGCTCTCTCTTAAGACCACCTTTTGTCCTTTCTTCCCCACACCCTGGGGGGAGACCAGCCACGCTTTGGGCAAGAGGCTCCAGGGTGCCGCACCGGGATCCCGCAGAGTTCTCCTCTGCTCAGGATAGAGGGTGTCCATAGCCTGTTCTGTGGCCTGTTGGATGCGAGTTCAGCATTCTGATCTCCTTAACTCCTTATGCGTGTGTTCTTGATTCAATCTTTAATTCCTAATTTAATTCCTGAGCAGGCACATGCTATCTTTCAAAGGCATAGCAGATGCGAGGGAGTCCATTTGATCCCTACTGCTTTACTTCACAAAAAACTTAGAATGCTAATGCCGTAAATAAGCATTACAGCACAGTCTTTGAGTGAATGATACCCAACATTACTCCAGATTTTAGCCAGTGAAAGATTTTAGCCGGTGAAAGATTTTACAAGCTCCTTTGAGCTAATGGAAGAATAGTTTTCATTTAAAACAGTGATGTGTTCGTTCCCATAAATGCTTATTGCCGTAATTCTATTGTATGTTCTTGGCTTAGTTATACTGAGTTGAGTTAGCTTGTTATAACTTAGCACTGATTATAAATTCGTTTTACTGTTTCTGTGTTTTTAGAGAGAAGGCTACCAGGACCGATACACTTCCATGTCCACTGAAGGGAACAATCTAAAAAAACGTGTCTTTGTGCAAGAATTTTCTAGGCAACCTTTTCAACCAAGGAAGGACGTGCTGCAGAAGATGATCTCCAGGGGCTGCATCAGGATACAGGGTGAGGATAGCTGCGTCCAGCTGAGCCGTGTGGAAACCACCTTTAATTCCTGCCCTTTGTACCTTTCCTCCCATGCTGGAAATTCACATTAGACTCAAGACTGCTTGAAATGTCTTTGGATGGCCATGCCACTCCACCCTGGGTGAACGTTCTGCCCACCATTCTGTGTTTTTGGAGCCCTTCCTGCGTCACCCACCTGCACTTGAGACAGGAGCTGGGGGCACACGGTGGCCCGTCACCTGCAAAGGTGCTTGTCAGAGAACAGCAAATGTGCCGGTGAACCAACTTCAACAATTTTGCCACAAAAGAGCTTTAATTCTGACTATAATCTGAATATAGATGTATTTCTCAGCCTGCTTCAGTCTACTAACTGCACATACATACGTAGGTTTTTTGATCCAGGTGAAAAAAACACCGCTGCCCTTTGCCTTTACTCTCCCCACATGCAATTTTGGAAGGTTTGCCTAGAAAGGGGAACCGAATATTCAGCTGCTGCAGGCCCCCCCCAAGCCTACCAGCTTTTTTTGCTTTTGTTTAATTTGCTACATGTGATTAACTCCACTGCGTTTCTGCCTGGCAGAATCTGTGACTAAAAATATCCTGTGAGTATACGTAGTATGCTGCAACACTGGCGGAAAGTAAATAAGACCATAGTCTTCATAATCACTGTTTTTCCGAAGAACTACTGCTCCCAGCAGACAGGCTATTTTAGGCTGTAAATGGAAATCAGAAAGTGAGATTTTTCTTTCCCTGCTAGTTCTTCTCCTGGGAATTTTAATGCTTTCCTCTGTGCACCTACTTTGGGTGTTGGTGGCAGCTTATTGGCAAGACCAGTTTTTTGGAGGACTGATCACTGGAGCCTATTCTGAAATACACCAGTGAACCTGGGAAATAATTTCCTCTGGTACCAACATATTATTTGTTGATATAAAATCAAGTGTTACATCAAAACCAGATCCGCATAGCCTGATTTATTCCATGATTCAGATGAGAGTTCACTCAAAATGCAGGCTTGCAAAGTAAATAAAGGTATTTCCTAGCTACCTGCGCTTTCTGTTCTAATATTGGTAACATATTTGCATCTCTCAATTTTGCGCACTGTGTTTTACCTCCTAGTTGATGATCTAAGTCCTGCCACAAATGCAGACACGCTGGATTTGTAGTCCTGTCAGTACCAGTGATGTCTGGTCTTGCCTACAGTTTATAGCACAGACGCTATCGTCTAAATCATACGTATCATAAGGACCTATTGCAAGATCTTTAAATCTGAGAAGTTCTGATTATCATTCTTAATACTTCATTTATTATGCTTTTTTTTTTCTTTTGGAAAAAGTTCCGCATTATTAGGAATTCAAAAGATTACGTTTTGCTACAGCAACATGCAAATCTGAGAACTTGAGAACATATCGTGATCTTTAGCATTAGCTGCACTTTTCTGATGCCCCATATGGCCTGGTGAAAGATTTTCTGTGCTTGGAAATACCCTAATTATTTCATAGCATGGGTGCTGCTGTGGTATTACGTCTGTATATCCCCCCCCNTCAGAAGCATCCTTTGACCTACTGAACAGCTGGTAATTTATTTTAATAAACTGTAGTACTACTGAGAAGTGCTCTCTTTCTGCCTATATACATAAAAAAAAACTTTTAACCTTGGAAAAACATTAATTGTGCTGTTTTATTCACTGAGGGAGGAGGAGTGGGCTTTTTTGGGAGTAAACCTATTGAGTGAAAGAGTATCTCGGGCAACAAGGGTCAGCTGTGCCACTGAGAGCAGAAGAAAGATTTCCAGAGAATACAAGAAAACATACAAAACAGATGGCTTTAAATAAATGAATAGAAAACCCACTTTGTGTTGCACCCCGACATCACATATGATAATCCAGGCATCACAAATTGTTGTCATAGTCATGATCTGTCATTCTCATACTCTGTACCACTTCGCTTTGTCATTTACAGCGTTCACCTGCTTGACTTTAAGCAGTCTGATGCTGTTTGACCTTTAAAAATACTAAAATTGCAAAAACATTTAGAAAGTTGGAAACCTGTTATCCAGAAAAATACTTGGAGCCCAATGTGAAGTGATTGAACTACCCACTCTTTGATTTCCTGGGTTTGAAAAGGTCCTGTCCCCTGTGCCTGCCCTTGCACAGCACCAGCTGCACTGGCCCTTGCTCAAGCTGCTTCCTCCGTGCTTTGTCGTGGCGGGCTCTCCTCCCTTTACAGGATTTATTCCGGTGTCTTCATCCTCATCCCTTCCTAAACAACATGAGACCCATTACTGCCTACTGCCCACCTTCTTGCTCTGTGACCAACTCCACATCATCTTTTTTACCATTAATGGCAGTTAGTTATCTGACCATGGTTTACCTCCCAAGTAACAAGCGATGGGACAAGAGGAAATGGCCTCAAGTTGTGCCAGGGGAGGTTTAGGTTGGATATTAGGAAAAACTTCTTTACCAAAAGGGTTATCAAGCATTGGAAGAGGCTGCCCAGGGAGGTGGTGGAATCACCATCCCTGGAGGTATTTAAAAGATGGCTGGACGTGGTGCTGAGGGACATGGTTTAGGGGTGGTTTTGGCATAGGTTTATGGTTGGACTCGATCTTGAAAGTCTCTTCCAACCCAAGTGATTCTATGATTCTACGTCTGTCATTTATGCCTTTAATCCCAAAGTTTTCTTTGTAAAACCCCACAGTTTTCTGTGTAAAATCCCACCGTTTTCTATGTCCCTCATCCCAGGCCTCTCTTCTTCTCAAACCACTACAGCTCCTAAAAATTAGAGGAGCAAGAGTGAGCAGATGATACGACTCATTAGAAACACAGCACATGGTATAACATGGTTAGCCATTGCCAGATCTACTGCTAATTTTGTAGCCTTTTCTCCAGAGACCCCTTTGTCTTTTCACGTACTGAGCATCTGGAGGCAGGGAGTGGTTTCCTTCCCTTTGCTCGGCACCTCGCACCAGAGGACATTACAGTTGTGGTCCCAGGGATGTTTAAGGCCCCAGACTTTTCATTTCCCAAGTCCTTATCTGTGATGCTGCAGATTACCATCTTTGCCCTCCTCATTCATAGCCTTTCAGCTTCCCATTCCTCAATTTTTCCTGTGCCATTCCCCAGCAGGAGCCTGGCCAGGATAGATGGGACTACCCTGGTGTTTGCTCAGCCACATCCCACCGTCCGGTTATCTGGCTGGTGAGATGCTAAGGAAACAGGCATGCCCTCAAAAAGAGGACTTG
Source organism: Chionis minor (assembly GCA_013398295.1). Lineage (NCBI taxonomy): Eukaryota > Metazoa > Chordata > Aves > Charadriiformes > Chionidae > Chionis > Chionis minor. The sequence goes on from VZSF01007328.1 coordinate 55,923, forward strand.
AATTTAATACTGAAAAGGTTGGTTATCCTGGAAATTTAACACAGGCAACATTCACATAACGTACATAGGTGGTTTTTTCACCCCCATAAAAGGGGTCAGATAAGTCCTGAAAGGAAGAGTCAAAAGCCAAAGCAGATGACTCCACAAGGTAGATCAAATTGCTTCTAAAGCAACACAATCTTTTTTTCTCCACCTCTGAAAAATCCATCAGAGGAAAGCGGAGGAGCGGGGAATAACATCGCTGCTCTTGTCAATTGGGTTATAATTCCTGTTGAAATAAACATTAGTAGAAGAGAGAGTCAACAAAAGAAAATGGGAGAGAATCTCCTTGCTAGAAAAAACCGAACAGGTTAATTGATCCAAAAGGCTGGTGAAAACTATATGATGGAAAAAAGAATTTGAGAAAAACAGATCTATGGGAAGCTACCAAGTTCAAGAAGGAGAAGTTTCATTTTCATAAAAACACCAAATGTGAAAGAGCATCTCTGGTGGCGAAGTGCAATCAACAGGTGGGGGCTTTGCAAAAGTCAATACTATAAGAATAAAAGATACAACATTTCATAAAGGGGCTGACAAGAGGTTTTTAAGTGGAAGTGGTGCAGTTTTTTTACAGCTTCACAGAATGCATTTGCCTTCAAGTTTACCATATTCTTAGCCAATATAAAATCACTCTTAAGTAGAGATGTTTTTCCCAAACTAAGCAGACAATGATTTGCAATGGGAAGGGGAAATTGAGTAGCTTAGTAGATTGCCATTCCTTCTCCTATCTGGTCAGTAAATTTAATTTTTCTTACATTATATAGGTGTGAGCAAAGAATTTGTGTTCTGTGAAATAAAAGTATGCCTTGCACGAAGGCGAAGCCCAGCTGAGCACATCTTAAAGGAGCATGGCTTGTAGGGGAACACGGGCTCAGCAAACCTTCAAAGCGGACACCTCTGGTTGAACACCACGCAGCTATTGGCCAGCAGCATCCTGAGGTACAGGAAAGCCTGCTATTCCAATAACCACTGAAACATCAGTGGTTGAGCCAGCGGTGTGACCAGGTGGCCAAGAAGGCCAACGGCATCCTGGCCTGTATCAGGAATAGTGTGGCCAGCAGGAGCAGGGCAGTGATTGTGCCCCTGTACTCAGCACTGGTGAGGCTGCAGCTCGAGTACTGTGTTCAGTTTTGGGCACCGCAGTATCAGAGAGACATTGAGGTGCTGGAGCGTGTCCAGAGAAGGGCAATGAAGCTGGTGAGGGGTCTGGAGAACAAGTCTTATGAGGAGCAGCTGAGAGAGTTGGGATTGTTTAGCCTGGAGAAGAGAAGGTTGAGGGGAGACCTTATCACTCTCTACAACTCCCTGAAAGGAGGTTATAGCCAGGTGGGGGTCAGTCTCTTCTCCCAAGTAACAAGCCATAGGACAAGAGGAAATGGCCTCAAGTTGTGCCAGGGGAGGTTTAGGTTGGATATTAGGAGAAACTTCTTTACCAAAAGTGTTATCAAGCATTGGAAGAGGCTGCCCAGGGAGGTGGTGGAATCGCCGTCCCTGGAGGTATTTAAAAGACAGGTAGATGTGGTGCTGAGGGACATGGTTTAGGGGTGGTTTTGGCATAGGTTTATGGTTGGACTCAATGATCTTGAAGGTCTCATCTAACCTAAGTGATTCTGTGATTTTGTGAAACTTCTCAAAATTATGCCTAAAGAGAGGCAATTGCAATTCCATACCTGCATTTACAGCATGCTTCAGGTGTTATTTCACTGAAGGTCCTATGGGCTATTAAGGAGAATGTGTATCAGAGTATGTATCAGAAAAACAGCTTTTCTCAGAATAGAAATCAAGATCAGTAGGCAGAAAATCCTCACGACTTAAATAGGGCTCAAATACGAATGACAAGTGTGGGCTAATCCATCTGTCAGTCTTCTCCTACTATAGTTGTTCTGATTGAACAAGGAATACTGTATTTTTGCTAATTATGCTTACTATATATCGCCCCATACAAGGGGGTCTCATTGCGCCAGGCACTGTGCAAAGTAATTCTCATCCTGGACATCAGCTCTAAATAATGTGTCTCCACCTCCTGCTTTCTCAGCCTTCAACTAGAGATTGTTTTTCACCTCTAGCCTGTCAGGTAGTAAAAAGGCTCCAAAGAAAGCTGCAGCATTGGGTTAAATAATTAACTACGTTGACTGGGATATTCTGAGAGCCCCCACTAAGCTCAGCCTTCTCAGCAGTTTGTAAAATAAAATAAAATAAAAAAAAATATATACACACATATATTAGCATATATGTCCTCATTATGTCCAGCTGGGGACAGCATATAGAGGGCTCAAACCAGTGCCTGATGAAGAGGTAATCGAACTCTACGGTGGTACACAGCACATCCCCCTGTACCAGATGAGTGACTTCTATGGCAAGGGTCCATCACTTAAGCAGTTTATGGACATTTTTTCTCTTCCTGAAATGACGCTGCTCTCTTCAGTCATTGATTACTTCATAACTCATGGCATTGAGTTTGACCAGGTGCATCTTTACAAGGATATATCCGATGCTATTAGAGATGTACATGTGAAAGGAGTGATGTACAAATGGATTGAAAAAGATCTGGAACAGTATATTCTGCACGGGGATGAAATCTATGCTGTGCTAAACCGCCTGGTGAATCACAAGAAGAAACTCTTCCTCATTTCAGGAGGAAAAACATCATCAGTTTTATGACCAAGCTCCTCTGCCACATTCACCGCTTGGGACCAGACATGCTGCTGCTCTATACTGGCAGTTTTGCGCTCAAGGCAATGGCAAGATAGCAGTTTATTTCAGCTGAGAATTTGACGGCAGGCTATTTTGGGACTGAGTGAAACTCGTCCTCCATAATTACTGTATAACAGACAAGAGTGCTTTCTAGAGCAGCTTGGTATACTACAAAATTATGCTTTAAATATTCTAGGCTTATGCTGCGTAAGAGCAGGAAAGGATGATGACCTGGAGAGTGCAGGACGTTCACTTGGCACTCCACAAAAATGCTATGGCTGTGATACCACGGACAGAAAGAGTTTGATCAAGCCTGAAGTTGCCAGTGGGGAATCAAGGAAATCAATAAAGCAAATGGGAGAGCTGGACAGTTTGTGATGTCTTACCTCCTCTGTAATGCCACATGGACTCTTCTTTATTAGGAAAATAAATGCACTTTAATGTATGAAACATCAAACTGTGATTACGTCTTCTATGTTGCAGAAAGAAAGTGAATATTTACAGGGACCTTCTAGGAATTTTTCACTTCTCCACGCACCGTGTCCGGTGTGTTTAATCAGAAATAGAGGGTGCAGTCCGTTGGCAGGTGTGATGCTACGCATGCTGAGCCAGCACGCTCGTGGTGCCTCCTGGCACGGTGGCAGGTATCCCAGCACCTCCCTCACCCCTAGCTTAGCAAATCCCAATTTCCCGTGCCTGTTTTCCACTGGAAGATGACCGAGTGCTGGATGCCAGCTGATCCGTACAGGCGGTGGGGTACCGCTGTGGCTTTGGCTAATCCAAGAACCCAGGCCTGGAAGGGAGACCAGGGCGACACAGCTGAGGCCCCAACATCTGCCTGCCGTTGGGCAATTAGATGTCTTGGCCAAAATGGTACAGGCACGACAGCAGTGTAGCCTGCAACAACAGACCAAGATCATGCCTGTGACATGCACCAAGAAGAGAGTTAGAAGAAGCCATCAAGAGCATCGGTCCCTGATGCATCTTTCCACCCTGATCCAAGTTGCTTTAGTGAAAATTGCTGGTGATCTTTAGGAAGTCAAGACCACTGCGCGGGAGGACAAGGATACCAGCTCTTGGTCATCTCAGCTGCCTTGACTGAGGGAGGAGTTTCCATCCAAACTTCAACCTGTGAGCAATCTTGCTGTGGGAACCCCAGCCAGGACGGCCAGCCAGACCCCCACGATTTTAATGCCACTTAGCAAATCTCACTTTTATCCTGTTTCTGGCTGTGACCCGTCTTCAGTGGTTGAGAAGATGGGGAAAAAATAACCCAAACCGCCACAAGTTAGATGACGTACCAATGGGAATTTTTTCTTATCCCCACAGGTAACCAACAGAAATCCTAGGATCCGCATGCCATAAATCTAGTGGGCAGAAAACCAGCAACCCCTTCTCTTTTCAACTACAGCAGCCCACCAAATCCCTGAGGACTCACAACAAAAAGCTATTTTCTGCCTTCAGGAATTTCTACTTAGTTGCACAATCCATCCACGAGCTCCACAGCCCACGTCGCTAACCACAGGGTGCTCCAGAATTTTGCTCCTCACATTACTGTTAACTGTCTTCCCGTTTCCAGTCTGCATCTCTTCATGACCGATTGATACCCATTCGATCCCCGGCTAAAATTAACCTTTAACTCACGTGGTTCCTCCTGCCTCATATTTACCCCCAAGGGTATTTATAAATAGTTGTCTTCTGTTGGGCTTCATTTGGTGGGGCTGAAAAAGATAAACTGATGCCCATCAGTCATGGAAGTCCGTCCTGTGCAAGAATGAATGTGTCCCTTCATCTGCTGGATCAGCCCAAAATAGGTCCTCAGTTTGCGAAAACACAGTTTTCTCAGTTCCACGTGAAAGTTGCTTGGTTTTTTGTTTGGAGTGAAAGTTATCCGCTATTGGAGCAGAAGTCCTGGTCATTTATTGAATCACAATAGCACTTTACTGCACTTCCCAGTTTTGGTCTTGCTCTGACGTGCTGTTTTCCTTCCTGACAGCTCTGCTGGCGATGCCCAGCGAGGCAGGAAGGTCGGTGCAGGGACCTTCCGGCACCTTTCCTGAGCAGCACGGGCAGAGCTCCCCCAGCGGGGCTCTCCTGGCCTGCTCAGCACCAGCACCACTGTGACCAGGGGCACCGAGAGGGGAAGACGCCGCAGTCGTGAGTGCTGACACTTGTCGAACCCGGTAACGCTTGGAGTCCACGTCGTTCTCCTCCACTGAGATCCCTTGAGCTGATCAGGGACTGGTACGCAGCCTCAAAAATACAGAGAACGGATTTGAAATAATCTGGCATTTCTAGCGTGGGAGCAAAGCGTTGCTGACAGCAGCACTTTTTTGGGAAGCACCTTGTTCATAAGGTTGGCTCAGGCTTATCTGAATGTTAGGTGTGCGTTGTGCTGGTGTCCCCTCAGCGCTGAAGAATTATTAATTGTCCCAATTGTCATCTCCCTCTACAAAACTGTTTCTACATCTTTGCTACAAGACTATTAAAAAAAGCAGCTTATCCTGGCAGTATTCAACTAGTAAAGAGCAGAGCCTTTGGGAGAACTTCCTTCAGTTTTGGTTAAATTCTCTGTGGCGTTTGATGATGTTTGTGCTCTCCCTTTCCCACGCAGGCTAGTAGCTTCACTCCATGCCCCACCATCCTCCTCCTACCTTGTTGCTATTCCTTCCTTCAGGGATACCCGGCCGTCTCTCACGGAGCTTTTCCTATGGATGGCTTTGTATTCCTACACGTCTTGAGCTCTGCTGAGCAGGACACGGCCTCTGTGCCATCCTGGCTGGTTCCCTCCTCCCCCTGATCCCAAAGCTCAGGCACATACCATAGAGGGACAGTGACAGCAGTGGACCTGGGACACCTGGAAAGGCAGATCAGGGTGACGCGTTAAGCACTGTAACAGTCCCCAGGCCAGAGGTGAAGAAGGACATCTGCCACCCGTGTATTCGTTCTATTTGTGTCCTCCATTGTGTCTCCGCCCCACAAATATTGTTTAACAGTTAAAAATACTTGCTAGGAAAGCAATCAAAGCAATTATTCCTGCATTTTTATGGAGCACTGAAGAGTCGTCCCAGGCAGCAATGGCCCTTCCGGTCACCCTGTCCCTCACTGTGCCTGCCTGGGAATGCTGCCGGAGCAAAGCGGTGCTGGGAGCACGTGCCGCAAATAACCCGAAATAATACTGGAAAGGCTGCCCCTGCACCAAAATGCATTTGCTTTGATGCGCACAACTCCGTCGCCTGTAGGAAATATTTCTACAAAACACCTGCCTGCCCCAAACTAACACCCCCAGCAGAGCGACACTTTGCTCCGGTTTTCCCCCTTTCTGCAGTCGGCAGTCCAATTCGACAGGCTGCACGCTGGGAAGCACCCAGACCTGGTGTTTTGCACTGATAACAAATTACGAGGTTAAAAGTGGTCCTGAAAGACTGATGGCCTCATTTTTGAAGTTAATGCCTATCGAGTTACTTTCCTTCTAAACACGTGAAGTTGCAGAATTCAATGTAAATAGCCTCCTCCAAAAGAAATATGTACTCCAACTCAAGGAAAACCAAATATTGAACTCTTTTAAGGCACGGCAACAAAAATATTCAGAAACTCTTGACGTATCTTCAAAAGAAATTCCCTTTCTGCATTACAGAATTGCTTTTTAGATCACCCTACCGAAGCTAGTAGTACTGAAAAATGTTTCTGGTCATCCCTTAAGGAAAAGAAATCCTTATACTCTCTGTAAGATAGGGATTCAGTAAATTTCAAACGCTCCATGCGAAACTTTGCAAAACTGACTCTAGGTAGCTGAAGCTGCCCTGCATGGTGCTGCCTTAAATTCATTTCCAAAGCAAAAGGCAGCATTAGAAATTTCCGCTCCTCAGAGATAAAATATTTTCTCTTTTCATTACTACCGGCAACAGTGTTCGGAGGTTACAGACTGCCTTTTTAGAGAGCATCCCCCAGCCAGGAGCATCCGGGTGGATAAGGAAGTGCTCACATGGAAGGGGCTGATTTACAGTTATGGCTGCGGCCCCGCTCCTGGTGCGAGCCAGGAACTCCATCCCTGCTCATCAGAAGGGAAAAGGCGGCGTTCGCAGGATGAGATGGCACTTTCTGGGCATAAGAGGAGCTGCGGCCTCTGAAACGCTGCTTTGCTAAGCGGAAAATGGGGTTATTTTTCTTACCCTCCACCTAACTAAGCCTCTTTTGAACTGCGTTTCGTAAAGAGCTATCGAACCCGGTGACTGAGGCAGCGGGCGGTGGCCTGTGGCTACCTGCGGGCACGGGCCAGGCTGCAGCAAATGCGACCTGCTCCAGAGCAGACCCAGCAAGGCGCAGGTGGCTACCATGGCTCATGCCGGCGAGGCCAGCTGCGCTTCTCTGGCTGCTGGCCATGACCGTCAGGAAAGCCGAGGCGGACACCCCCACCACGCCACAGGGAAGGGCACGGCGCTTCCCCGGCCAGGCATCCGGCATCCGACATCAGCCCGACCAGCGCTGGGCAGCCCCTGGCATCCACCACGGCCGCAAAGCTACGTGTCCCGCTGGCAGCAGGATGCACCCCACTACCCTCAGCGCCGCTGCACGAACATGGCTCACCTCGACAGCACCACCGCCTTCCCGGCCGACCTGGCCACCACGTCGGGGCCTCCACACTCCACATGGATTAGGGCCATGCACAGCCAGCGGGGCAAGGGGAAGAGGCAGAGAGAGGGGCTGCCGTTGCGTCGCTGGTGGCAGAGGGGCTGCAGCCATGCTGGGAGGGGGGTCCCTCCCACGTCCCCACCACCATGCAAAAGAAATCTCTCCTCCCAAAAGCGATGAGCGCGAAGCACAGTGGAAAGCTATTTTCCCCTCTCCGGCTCAGGCGACGGCACCGCTTCCCGGGCTAACAGGGAAGGAGCCCTCTGTTGTCACTGCAAATTACTTCCCTTTAATCCCAGCCAAGATTCCTTATGCGTTTGGCGGACATCAAACGAGAGCCTTGCTGCGGCGCGCTGCTAATGCGGGCAACGCTTGGCCACGGGTGGACAGGCCCCCTTCTCCCCTTTCACCTCCCCGAGGTGCTGCAGGGAAAGAAAAAACAACAAAAAAAGGAGGATTCTGAAAAACGACAAGTATCGCTGTAGATCCGCTACCTCTCCCAGGCTCACTGTTCTTAGAGCACCCTTTTTCTTTAACTTTTCACGTATCATGAATAATTAAAATTTTAAAAAAGTCCTTAACCAGAGTAACAGGTAAGGATGCAAAAGACGGATGCGATAAGTAGCCGCCATGGCACAGCAAGCTCAGCTTGGAACCCCCAGTCCCGGGCGTCCCAGCTGGGCTCCTGCTGCTCTCACACCCCAGAAGGTGGGGGAGAGGGATGGACCACCGGTAGAGAAACCTCTGCGGGGCCAGTTTGTACAAGAACTGGGTGTGGGGGGGTTTATCTTGTGTGAAAAAGGGACGTTAAATGGTCCCCAGGAGGCCCCTTGGCCCCTCGTCTCCACAAGGGGCAGCTCCCCAGGGGTTCCCGTGCCCACCACCCTCCTGGAGCAGCAGAGCCCCTTCAACCACCAGCCCCCATCCCCGCCACGCTAACGGGGGGGCAGCTGGTGGACATCCAGCACTGCCGGATGGGCAGGGACCCCGGACACGCTCCCCTTTGCGGTAGTGGCACGGAGGAGGACCACTGGCAGCCAGGGAGACGCTGTGATGCCCGCGGCCAGCAGCTCCGCATGGGGACAGGGGGCAAATTCAAGCTCCCCTTCTGCCTTGAGACGAGCTGACCAACCCCTGCGTCCTCAGCCCAGCTTCACCCAGGGGCAGGGGGCATCTCCCCCCTCCTCACTCCCTGCTGCTGAGCCCGCACGGCGCTGTGCTCCCCGGTGCAGGATGTCAGCACACGTGCATCCTCCTGGGGAGACACCAAGGCAACGTGAAGATGCAGCTAATTTTAGGAGGAAATAGGTTTTTACTTCGCTTCAATTTCTCCTGTAATTCCCCCTTGTCCGTAGCAGAGCAGGACGATCGCCAAGGGCAGCGCAGCAGCCGATCAGTAAACAGGACACCAATTGGGGACACTAAATCTTCTAAACCCCCTGACAAAGGCAAACGCCAGTGCGACCGCTCCCATCTCACGCAAAAAAAAATGATTGTGTTCCTCTCTTTGCTCTCGGGGCTCGCAAATAGATCTGGGCTTATATTAAGTTTTTAATAAAAAATGAGCTCACATGTCATTGTGCAACCGACCTTCTCGCGGCCGAGGAGAACATTTTGTCCACCAGCTGCAGCTGGTACCGCATGGTGTTTATTGCTCTCCATCTCTCCCATGCTCCTGGGCTTCTACGGCGGTGAGGAGGGAGAAATCCACTCCACCCCCAAGTTATTTTGCCACTTTTCTTTTCTTTTCTTTTTTTTTTTTCTGAACACAGCAAAGCATGAACTCAGAAACTAAACATTTTGATTGGGTTTCTGCCACGACTAAAGCAGCGATAAGGAATGCAGCTCGGCTGAATCACGCTGGCTCCCGGCTTTATTTTAGCGGCTCAAAAGAGATTTTCCAGAGACCTTTTCAATTTCACGAGGATGTTTCTGGGCAATTAAAGGATTCGTGAACTTTGCCCGGTCTTAAGATACAAAACTCATCCAAGGGGATGAAGCGGAGTCAGGTTTGATATTTAGGAGGACGGCAGAAATCGAGCCTATCTGATCCCGAGTCTTATAAAAACAAGGCCCAGGGAATAGACTGCTGCTTTCAGTTTACTTAATTAGTTTATACACTGAAACTATGAATAAAAGGGCTGTGCAGTTGATTTGGCTTTAATAGTAACCCTGCAACCATGACAACAGTAAAGCATTACTGAATCACCATGACAAAGAGCGGGAGGGAGGGCTACCGCCACAGAAAAGCCAACTTGGGCCCATCAGAAATTCGGCGTACATGGAAATAACACATCCTGCCGTCCTTGCTTTACTTTAATGCTCTGGTTTTAGTGCTCTGGGAAAAGAAAAGATTTTTGGAACAGGTTTTGGGCAGCTCACAAACGTCCATGTAATTTCATTAAGCGTTGGTAACAGCAACATCTTGCAAAGCCAGGATGTAATGCAGTTATTTCTTAAAAAAATAAAGAGATGTGAACATTTACCGGCCGGCGCTGGCCCTGCCTCCCGCTTGCCCCAGCCCAGCCGGGCGCTCGCGGATGCCGAAGGTTTTGTCCTAGATCTGATTAAAAAGGACAATGAAAAAACTACGCGTTTGCTCCTAATCCTTCCGTCCGGTTCCCGCCCTCGTAAGGAACAGACTCAGAAATGAGTTTGCAGCCACAGGGATGAAAATTTGGCAGAGCGTGCAGGTGTGTGGCCCCCTCATCCCACAGCACCCTGTTTTCTTCTCTCCTGCCCCCCCCTCAAACATCCCCCCCTGGCTCTGCAGGCACGGGCCCTCGAGATGCTCCTTCTGTGCAGGAGACGAGCGAAGGAGGAAAAACACTTTGCTTCTCCACCTGGAAAACAACATTGGAGGGGCGGGATCCCTCCTTCCGTCGCCAGCGCAGCCATCCCACACCACCCTGTCGCAGCGGATCCAGCGCTCCCGTTGACACACGTTTGTCATCGCAGCCTGAGCTCGTCTGATACTCGGCAAAGCAAAAAGTTTCCCTGGAAAAGGGAAAATCAAGAAAATGAAGAGGCGCTGCCCAAAAGATGTGTAAAGCGATTCAGCTCCCGAAAAGAGCGCTGCAAAGCCTGGATGAGGCGCTGGGGTCAAAGGAGGTCACGAAAAAGCATCGCAGAGCTTATTAAAAAAAAACCAATGGAGAGCAAAGGCCACCCCCGAGATGGTGCCGCTTCTCGCGAGGCAGGGGGTAGGACAGCCTGCCTCCCAGATGCTTGGAATCTAGCTGGAGCTGGACATGGGAAACCTGTTAATAGCATCAGCTCAAACCGAAATAGAGGGTTTGCATTTTGCTTTTCCAGTGACGACATTTACCCATTGAGGAACCATCCAGGCAGGTAATTTTTAGAACAATTTTCCTCATCTGCTTTTGTAATAATAGCTGTTAGAAAAGAGCAAAGAATAACAGAATAAAAGAGCGTGAATAAAAGTCTCCAAGTGCTTAATTCCACAAGATGTGGAGTCCCTTTACTTATCTTTGCTTAATATTTTTCCTTCCACATTGCTAATCGCCGTCTTTGGCACGTATCATCTCTCAGCAACAGATATTCATCAGGAAAAAAAAAAAAAAATTATGGACACGCATTCCTGGAATCCTGCTGCAAGAGCAAATGCAGCGCCACCAGTCATTTTTAGGTCGTTTGTTGATTCACACTGGCAAGACCAAAACCACCGGGTTTGTCTCCACAAGGTGGATGTGTTGGGAGAAGTGTGTCTCCTTCCCAGCAGCCCCCCACTTTCTCCTGGCCCCGCTCCCCCCAGCGTTACAAGACAGTATCGGCCACAGAAATCAAGGTTCACTCTGCCACCAATAGGCAGGCACAGCGATGCCAAGCTTCACGGACTCCCGTTTATAGGGAATTTTTAAAACTCCATACACACTTTCATTTAAAAGGGACAACAAAACCAGGTTACCTTCTAAAATAACGCCCCCAAAACCATTATGTTTAAGGCTGCAAAGTCCTACAGATTCTCCATTCACGTCTCTTTTCAAAAGCACTCACCACATCGACCGCTGCCAGCAGCCGGCCGGGGTATCCAACAGCCTCGGCCAGCCGAGTGCCCACATGCAGTTAGCAAATATTTGACAATTATTTTGCCATGTTTGACATTTTTCGCCGACTCCCATTTCCACGACTGCGTTAACAGCCCCTGGAATCCTTGTTAAACGTCTAACAGCCTCAAATGTCTTCCTGTGCCCCCAGCATCAAATCAGCATCTCAGCAAATTTATTCCTCCTTTCCTTTCCAGAAATTCTCCTGCTCAGGGCACTAAAGCACTGAGAAACTGAAGGCAGAAAACAAACCATTTAAATATGCTTTTAAGTGTCACAGAAACAAATCCAGAGGGGATCTGAAACCTTTCCGATTTTTTTCCCACTCCCTCTAAATCAGTAGCTACTAAAATACTCTGCTGCTGCAAAAGCCCCCGCTGCAGCAAAGTAAGCTGCATTTTTAACATTTGCAATTATTTCCTTTTTTTGTCAAGTTAAAATACCTTTCTTTCCAAACACACAACTGTTCTAATATGGCAAGTCTTTTTACTTATTGCTTCAATAATAACAGGAACTCCCCCATTCCCATGAAAAAAAGCAGAATTCTTCCGTAAACTTTAGTGCTGTTTGTAATAGTCCTTGCCCAGCAGAGCCCAAGGCATCCCTGTTTTTCTCTGTCGTTTCTCCCCAATTCCTCCCTTCCACAGCTGCCGGAGACCCCCAGCACCCACATTGCTGCTTCTCCAGCAGAACGGCTGGGACACAAAGCCAGGATGAAGAGCCAGGGCCAGGAGGGAGCACACCCCAAAGCAGCGAAGGGTTCAGCCCTGGCGGGGGCTGCTTCCCCCCTTCACATGCTGAGCTGTCCCAGTTGTTCCTCCACCTCTCGAAGCTCCCATTTTCCTAAGCACATGCTTTCTGCCTTGGCACGTGGCTGTGGGTTGCACTAGCAGAGCTGACATGCAGGACAGAAGTAGTCCAAGAGCATGGAAATCAGCTTAAGGAACATAACCCTGTCTCCTAAACCCTAGTCACCATAGAATCATAGAATGTTGTAGATTGGAAGGGACCTTAAAGCCCACCCCTGCCCTGGGCAGGGACACCTCCCACCAGACCAGCTGGCTCCAAGCCCCATCCAACCTGGCCTTGAACCTCCAGGGATGGGGCAGCTTCTTGGGGCAACCCCGGCCAGGGGCTCCCCACCCTCCCAGGCAGGAATTTCTTCCAAATATCTCATCTAAATCTCCCCTCTGCCAGTTTAAAACTGTTCCCCCTTGTCCTGTGGCTCCACTCCCTGATCCAGAGTTCCTCCCCAGCTTTTTTGTAGCCCACTTTCAGACACTGGCAGGGGCTGGAATGTCTCCCCGGAGCCTTCTCTTCCCCAGGCTGAACACCCCCAGCTCTCCCAGCCTGTCCTCCCAGCAGAGGGGCACCAGCCCTCCCAGCATCTCCGGGGCCTCCTCTGGCCCCACTCCACCAGCTCCGTGTCCTTCTGGTGTTGGGACCCCCAGAGCTGGACCCAGTATTCCAGGTGGGGTCTCCCCCGAGCGGAGCAGAGGGGCAGAATCCCCCCCCCGGCCCTGCTGCCCCTGCTGTGGGGATGCAGCCCAGAGGCTGGGCTGCCAGCACACGGTGCTTCTTCTCCACAAACACCCCCAAGTCCCTCTCCTCAGGGCTGCTCTCCAGCCATTCTCCACCCAGCCTGGATTTGTGCTGGGGATTGCCCTGACCCACATGCAGGACCTTGCACTTGGCCTAGTTCATGAGGTTGGCACGGGCCCACCTCTCCAGCCTGGCCCGGTCCCTCTGGATGCCATCCCTTTTCTCCAGTGTCTCAACTGCTCCACACAGCCTGGTGTCATCGGCAAACTTGCTGAGGGTGCCCTTGATCCCAACATCCATGTCGCCAACAAAGATGTTAAACAGTCACAGTCCCAGCACCAACCCCTGAGGAACGCCACTCCTCACTGCACGTTTCAGAAAAGTGCACAAAACACAAAGGGCAACTTTACTCTTTTGGCTGACCGGACACCTCCTCAGGTGGGACCTACCCATGACCGCGATGCACCTCTGCCCCTGCGCCACATCCTGACGAGAGCTGTGCTGCCTGGCTGCACGCACAGCCTCGCCTGCTTTCAGGGGAATACACTGCAGAATGATTTTGGGACCGATTTGGATTGGAATTTGGATCATGCACAGACTTAAAATCTCACTTTGCTTTACCCAGTGCTGTGTTGGTACCAACATTACTCTTAGCGCGTCCCAGTGTAGACAAGCTACTGTCCAAGCCACTCTATCCCCTTAAATACTGCTACCAACGAACATTTTTGGTACTTACTCTGCATCTTATGAGTAGATCTCAGAAGGATCTGCCACATCAACCTCATCGTTCTTCTGGATTGCTCTGTCAGAGCACAGAAGCTGTTAATCTAAACATACCTGCTCGGTTAGTTTTGGGGGAGTCGTGGTTCTCCAACCATTCAGCCCTCAAAGCCGGGCTGTCGGGGGAGTTTGGGAGCCCCTAAAGTGGGGCTCTCAGGATGTTTGGGAAGCCCCCAAAGCTGGGCTATCGGGGGGATTGGGAGCCATTGTTTTGTGGCAGCTAAGAGCTAGGAAAGCATCCCACTCGGTGTATTTATAACTAAGCTTGTACAGCCGCGGGGCTGTCTGCTAGTTGGCTCACCAAGGCTTTACTAACTAGCTTGTTAGTTGTAGCTAACTAGCTCTAGTTGTTGTCAAAGCCTAAGGGGTAGCTGATGACTCCAACTATTTCTCTGGGAGGATTACACAGTGATTAACAGATCACAGAAAATCTTGAAGCCGAGGCCCTACCCTAGGACACCTCTAAGGATAGTTTGAATATATAAAGATACCCCATATCAATAAGGCAGGAAATCCTTATTGAAAATTATCCCAAGACTTCAGTTGCTTTCCATCCACATCTTGGGGATGGTAGAAATTGGGAGAACAACCTCTAGGAGCCGGTCTACAGTTTAGCTAAAGACAAGTAGGTTTTTATCTTAGTCTTGCAGAACTCTCTCTAAACCTCATAGCTATGCTGTCAACAGCTAGATCCCAATGAACTGCTTATTTTTTCCTTAAATGCTTGTTTTTATATTCAAAGTAATTTCGGAATAACCGATGGACACCAAGGAGTCTCATGCTCATGGGTCAAACCAAATGTGCCAGATTGCTTTCTTAGCACCTAGCACCCAAACTGGAGGGTTGGGTTTTTTTAAAGAGGTGGGGTTTTTTTGGGGAGGTGGCACAGGCACCGTATGAACTGCAGTGACTCACAGGTGGCACAGGAGAGTATTTTTCAGGGCTGAGCGTTAATCAGAGACTTCCTGAGAGTGGCACTGGCAGAGGACCCTCCTGGACTTCCCGTGAGCTTGAGCCAAGCAGCAAAGGCAACGGCAGCACTACGAAGGGCGAGCTCCAAGGTGATGACGTAAGGTGGTGACGTTTTCAGTGACACTATCCAGGAACACCACGATAGCTCCAGCACACGGTTAATAATTTTAGCGTGGCAAATATATACAAGATGTTCAGAGGAGACAGTGAGACTGCTGGCGGCTCTGAGTGGACAAATGGAGCTGGAGACATTACCAAGGCCTTGAAATATTCATGGGTGCAAGGAAGAGATCTGCTTTAGCTGCCCCTAGCTCAGCACTGCTGTTCTAGCCAGCCAGCGGGGACCAGACAGACATAGCTAACCCAGGTGATGAGATGGGCTAAAGAAATCGATGCACACATATCAAAAAAAGGAGGCTGAAAACAATTCCCTCCCAACAACCCAAGGGGCTCCATCGCAGAAAGGCCAGGAGCTTGCTGGCAGGTGGACAAGGCCGTCCACCCACGGGTCCTGTCCCTTGTCCCCATGGCGTGCTGCTGAGCTTAACGCGGGTATCAACTGTAACAAGCACATCCGGCCTCTGCGGGAGGAAACGTGTCAGCGCCTTGACAGCAGCAGGGACTACGCGCTTCAGGGCAAAGGTTCTTCATGAGCTTCCTTTTCACTCTTACGTGCTGCGTTAAAGCTCGCACCGTGAGGTGGCACGCTCACCTGCTGGGGCTTCTGGTTATGGCCAGCAGAAAGTAGTGGTGATGAAACTCTAAATCGTAATGTTAGCTTGCCATCACATCGAGAGGAGAACATTTGTTACTGCTCCGCAAGGAAGAGAGAAACTGGAGATGGCAGGTAGGGAGGAAAAGCACCGACGCCCAGCGCTTCCTCTGCAGAGGATCCCGGTCAGCGGTTCATACCGGAGGAGCTCAAGGACCCTTAGCTCCTCAATGACTGCAATGAAGCAGTAAATACATGGGTGACACCCCAGCCTTTTGCAGAAGAGATTATCTAAAGCCAGGTGGACTTGGCAGAGGTGGGGAACAACCACCGTCCAGGTGGTTGCCACAATTTTCACTCCTGATCTTTAATCCTCATGCTAACCCTTATATTTAACGTGAATATTAACAGATTATTTTCAAACTACTTATCTGGAGGCAGAGGCCCATTGGCTTCCCGCAGCCATAGCTGGGGCCATGGAGGAGCCCAAGCATCCGCAGGAGGGGCGAAGAGGGTCAGCCACCAGGAAAACGGATGAAGGCTGCCCATGCTGAAGACGACCCGGACCCCAGGACAACCGGCATGGCATTTCCCTGGAGAAAGCAACCTTTTAAACTTTTAGGGAATAAAAATCTCAACTGAGGGCGCCGTGTTTTGTTGCCACAGTCACTGGAATAGCAACTCACCCCTGGAGAAGCATGTCAGGGACACAATACCCTCATCCCCCATGCCCAGCGTGCTGGCAAGGCCGCTGCCGGCGTGCGGGACCGGCAGCCAAATTCACAGCCAAGGGAAAGATGACAGCAACCAAATTAGAAAGTGAAAGGTGTAGCTCAGTCGGACCCCGTGTCTCCTGCCCATTACGAAGGGAAATAGATCTGGTGCCTCCTACAAACAGGAAGGGCCAAGGCAAGCAACAACTTAGCGACAGCCTTTACCACTTCCCTAGCGCCTGCTCTCGCATGGGACATGAGTCCCACTTCCTGAGGTGGGGATAGGGTAGGAGGCATCCCAGAGAAGTACTAAGTTAACACAAATATACACATTTTGGCCTTGGGGCTTTCAAAACTGAATTTTCAAAGTGTTCGAATGGTTCTTTGCTTCACAGCTCTTGAGGTTCAGCAGTATCTCTACATCCACCTGCGCTCTCCTCACCCTCGCTGAGGGGCAAGAGGAGCCAAGGCGGAAAGGAAATAGGGAACAACAGCATCAAAATAAGATTTATTATTTAGAACCTAGTTTGGGAAGAGACAGACATGGCAGATAACAACGAAACAATACGCCAGGCTCCAGCTGCGAGAAAGGATGGCACTGAAAGGCTTCTGGGCAAACAGAAATCCCTATTTTTCTGGTATCAAAAACAAGAATGAAAAGGTCAGAACATCGTGGTCTAGCACTGTCTAAGGGGGAAGCAATTGAAGTCCCTGGGTGTATAGCACAGCAGCAGAGGGTCGGAAGAGTCTGGGGCCCAAACGTAACAGCAAGAGCAGCACCACTTCCCGCTCCTTAGGAACAGTGCTAAACCCCATCTTTCTCAAAAAAAGTTGAGTAGTCCTTTATAGTAAATGATTACTCATGAGATTATTGCTACAAACTACTTCGTACGACACCTCAACCCAGGAGAAAGCTGAAATCCATCGCCAGTGAATCAAGCAAAAGAAATCTCCCACTACATAATTTTAGCTTGCTGAAGGCACTTGGAAGTCTTTTAAAAATTGCTCCAATTACCGACTCGTCTGTAGAAGGATTTTAGTCTTACATTTAAAATTAGAAGTGACTCGAGAAACTGTATTTAACTCTGGCAAGAAAATGCGGCTGGTCTGTAAGGAAAAAAAAAAAAAGGTAAAAAGGGAAGTGACAAGTACAAACTTACTCTCTGGTGAAATCTTGGTAGCTTCTTTACTTGTTTTAAGCAGATTTAAAATAGAGCATTATCTTTACAAAAGAACTGTAAGAAATTTAAATGGAATGGGAACTTATCTTCCTTGTACTAGAATCTGAATACATGTGCCTAGCTCATCTTTCGGAAAATTACTTAAATTACCATTACCTATGTGAAACAAAAAGTATTTGAAGGAGTGCTGCCTCCTCCTCCCTCTTCTCCAGCCGCTGCTCACAGGAACCTGGCTCACGACAGAAGGGAACAATTTGGAACAAAATCCTTTTCCCCCAAAATAATTCTCCTTTATTTTTTTTTTTTTTGCATAACATTTGCAACTATAAATTAAAAAAAAAAATGATTAGAAAGAAGTTACAAAATTGCGTCGAATGGACCAGAATGGCACAGAATTTCTCACACATGATAAATCACTTCCCATCTTCCTCTTCCTCCTCCTTAGCTGCGGCAGGGCCTCGCGCTTGGCACCGTAGCTGCGGGGGCCACGTGTCAGTCGCTGACGATCTCATTTTCAGAATCTAAAAAAAAAAAAATCCATGTATGGATTTCACATATAGGAAAACCCAAATAAAACCCAAAAAGGGCCACACAAGCTCATGGACCCAGTGTGCGCGGAAGATGCTTCTGCCAGAGCGTGCCAGCTGCTGCGCTTGTTTCGGGTACCACGGGGAAACAGAAACGAAATCCTCCGTTAACGCATCGCCTGTGTCATACCGAAAGCTTAGAAACACAAACGCATCTGTGTTGGCAGCAGAACCCAATTTTGTGGGCACCTTGTGGAGTCACCACAGACTGAAGTCCCCACTCCCGCAGGAGACGAGCTACGGTCTCCCAGGAGGCAGAGCCAGAGAAAGCCAGCAGAGACCCCGTGTTTGTCTCCGTTTATGGGATGCTGATGCCGAGTAAGGAGGGGAGAGGGACGTGGCGCTGTGTGCCAGCCCGTGGCTGCGGCAGGGATGGCGGGGCTGCTGGGGCACGGTGTGGGCACCATCTCTCTGGCGCCTGCGGGCTCAGCAGCACGGCCCAAGCTCGCCTCTCTCCGTGCCAGCAGAACGCAAGGCAGGGATGGGATCTGTCAGCCTCCACCACTCTCCCCAGATGGCAGGGCGAGACGGGCAGCCAGACACGAACGGGTAGGGAGATGCCGAGGGCTTGAAGTGACAGCAGCAGAACAACACGCGGTGAGGGCGCCCAGAGCACAGCGCCAGGCTGAAGCACCAGCAGCGACGCAGGGTGCCACCATGCATCCCTCCCGTCCCCGCGGTACGTGCGCCCCACCGGAACCCATTCGGCTGTGCTGGCGACACGCTCACAGTGACACGCACCAAAGCCCTTCGCTCTATGGCACAGAAACACGCACGCTGTTAGCAGATCTACAGTCACCTCTGGGTTTCTCACAGCTTGCTAGATGCTTTCAGAGTAAACGCAGTGAGTCTTTTCGAACAGCAGGGCGGGCAAGGGACGCTGGGGAAAAGCGCACTGTGCGGACAGACGTCGCCTGTGTGTGGTGTAGCTCCTGGTGGGTCTCCACAGGGTAGGGCTTTACTTTTATTAAATGCAGCCCCACTTTTTTCCCGCCCCTACTTCTTGCTCTGCCCACTCGTAGGAAGAATTGCTTTTTAAAGGATGTCAAAATCACGTCTCGATCGCAAGTTCCTCCCCAAGCTTCTGATGGATCTGCAGATCACCTGAATCCACCCCCGCTTTCAACACCTGCTCTCCAGCATTTAGCACTGAATTTCATCCGGGAAAGCAAAACAAGGCAAAATTAATGATTTCCAGGTAACAGGGGGAAAAAAGCCTTATGACAGCAATGGGCCTGACCCCTGGTTACACTCCCCATCAGCCATCAAGCCAAAAGCAGTGCAAGCTCTCTGGGTGGCTGGCTCTTCATACAAGCCCTTGCAGATGCTCAGCCCACATCTTATGGACAACCTCTGGCCTCCTTATTCTCACAGCCCTCTGAACTTTCACTGACTGAAAGGGCGACAGCACTGAAGAGATCAGTGAACTCAGTTATAGCCAAAATTCTCTCCGTGCTGGGCAGAACTACGAGAAAAACGCAGCGACTGCGCATCTTGTAGCTGCTGCCTAACAGTGAGAATGGCATTAGGTATTATCTATCCAGCCTGATGAAGAAAAACTGATTGCTGAGGAAGTTTTTACCTTATTTGTGAAGTAATTAAAAAACCCAACAACACACAAGTAAATACTTTTTGGGGGTATGTTATGTCAGACCTAAAGAACTCCCATCTGAGAAAGACGAGCAGGTAGTTACTTCTTCTTGAATAAGAAATACCCAGTTTCCTAGGTTTTTACAAGGTGTCAAAGCCCTGAATATCTCAGAAAACCTACGATGGACACCAAAAAGTCCCCAGAAGAGTGGCTCAAGATGCTCTCACCATGCCCATCCTGTCCCTTGAAGCTCCTCAAGAGCAATGATGCCGTAGCTGCACCGAGTGGTGCCTCAATAATGACAGGCAAAGTATGGGGGTCTGCGCCTTTCCAAGGGGCCGGGGCAGGGGAAATTCTCCTTCTGCCTTGTTAACGTGCAAATACAACAACATACTAAATATACACTGGGAATCCATCCAGTGGCACTACATCAAAAGAAATTAATCCAAGCTTCCCTTGCTCACCAGAATTTGAAAACCCAAGAATTTATCACAAGAATTTCTAGGACAAAGTATCTGTTATAAAAGAAACTTTACCAAAACAGGAACATCGTCTTCCACGCATAGCTTCTCCCCGCTTACCAAGCAAAATCTAAAGCTTAATGAGCCTTCGCATGCGAGACTGAAAGCTTGAATTACACAGCCTCTAAACTCTTCACGTGTAAGGTATTTCAAGGGAGAAGCTTTACAGTCAAATACAGATCCAACAGTACGTAGCAACAATCTTGATGGTACACTGCAAGTATCGCTCTGAAAAAAACAAAAAAAGCAGAAAGGGCCAAATAATTTACAAAAGTTGCTGCCTCCTGCTCTAAGCCTGGCTTGCAGATGAAACACCAACACAGCATCACAGAAGATCCCAATCCCTCTGAGCAACAATTTCTTTCATAATACAGATTTTGTAACCTGACAGCTCCTAAAATCCATTTCATTATGTTGCGCTTCTGGAGCTTGTCTGCATTAATAGAAGAACCAGCCCAGTCAGGGCTGGAACTCACCTTCCTGCTGCATCTGCAGGGACGGGCTCCACAAACAGACCTACCAGAAAGTGCAAATATCGCCCAAGTCAAAAGACACCGACATGTTTAAGTCACGACACAATTCCCACCTGATCAGGAATATATAGACAGGAAAATAATGGTGTTTGCCAGGTTCCTTCAGAGGAAACACCACAAGGAGCAGCACACCAGATACCCAACCGAAGCCTGCCCAAGCACCAGCCAACCACAGCCCAACACCAGAAATCAAAGAAATGCTCCTCAAGGACTCAATCAATAATAAACAACTGTAGCAAGAAACGCCACACGATTACAGTTTTGCTCTTCTAGAAATTCAATCCCAGAGCAAGACGTTCATCCATCTGTGACAACGAAGAACACCTGAGCTCCCTGTTCATACATTCTGCAGAGAGACCCTGCCCACAGCCAGCCGCCATACTCCTCTCCAGCACCCCCACCCTTCACCACAAGCATCACCGGAAATAAGGGACTGGGAAGGGCGACGAGGAACCGGAGAATGCACAGAAACCTTACTAAGGTATTAAACAGCCGTGGGCTGTTTCATTTGTGACTTCTCTCTCCAAGCCAACACTTTCAACAGCACCGATGGAAAACTTGAGTGGGCCCTAGTTGGCAGCAAGACAAAAAACTAGGTCGGTTTTTGCCACGTTAGCTAACATCTGAGATACTAATCTCACTCAAAAAGACTTGAGCCCTTTGCTTAATTAGGGGGGGGCACAGGGAAGGCAATGCTGAGGTCAAATAATTTCAGAAGGGAGACCTCCGATTACGACTCTCCAAAGCCAACTTCCAAAGAATGTAGGAGGATGGATGTTTTTCCTACTCGAACAACACCGACACAGACCCACCGAGTGCAAAGTCTGCAGGGCTTGCTTGGAAAAATTTTGTGTTTTTGGAATTGAAAATAGTGCACTGGGATCATAAAAAAAAAAATAAAAAAAAAAGCTTGAAGGGAAAAAGCAACTATTGACAAAGCCAAGTTAAACTACTGACTGATTCAAAAGTATTGGTGATTTCCTTCCACAAATACCAAATGGCAAAACCTGCAACTTGATTAAGAAGCTCATTTTAGGAATACTGTCATTTAGCCAGAGCATGCCCTATTCTCAAACACAAATATCTCTGCAGGAGCAAAGAGATCACCACATGTGGCCCATTCCATTTCTCGTCTTTGATACCAGCCAACGTCAAGTATTTCAGAGAAAAGTAAAGAAGTTACACAGCAGACAGCAGAAAAGGAGCACTTTGCAGACAGGTGTGAAGTAATAGTTAAATAACATTTCTTTTTTAAAATTGTGAAATGAAGACCAGAGTTCTACAAGCAAAGAAACCGTGAGGGACAATTTTCTTTCTATAACTTCTAAAAGATTGAAAATCGGGGGATTTGCGAACTCCCCCATCAAAACCTCAGATTTAAAGCGGAGGATCTGTACTGACTTCACACATGTCCTTGCAGGGCGGCACCGGGAATGTCAGGAGATGGCAGAGATAGGGGACACGGCCACTGGCCTGCAACTGGTGAGGTGAGGAATTCTACCCAGCGGGTTTGCCCCGTTTGCTGCACATAAAAGCGATATTCAGACTCAGGAATAAAATTAGTTCAGTTCTGGGATCTGCAGAGGAACATCTTTTTGGGTACAGACCCCCCACCTCTGACGGCGCAGCCCAGACCCCTCAGGTCCCTGTCACTCCTTTGCTCACCTTTTGCTCAAGTTGTTGTCCCATTTGTTTAATCTCATGTCATTTCCTTAATTACCACTGAGGGTCATAGCACCCTTTGACAGGATGGAGGGTAAGAAAAAGCAGCTTGAAGTTAATAGTTGGAAGAACCGCAGCGAAGACAGTGATCAGAAAATTAAAACCACCAATACCAAAATGCAACCATCAACCTGTCAGCCATTTTTTGGCCCCGGTACCAGCTAAAGAAGTGACAGCTGGGAAGGCACCCACTGGAGATGTGGAAGCTGCAGTGAAGCCCCACTGGGAGAGGCTGCGCGTCCTGCCCATCGCCGGCTCTGCTGGAGCGCACGGCGCAGCCACTGGCCCGGGACGGGGGGAGCGTGCTGGGGCACGGGCTTCCAAATGCACATGGTGCAGGAACAGGGAAGCAGAAGTATCCAACCTCTTCCTGCACCTCCTTTCCTAACTTCTCCTGCAGCCTAGAGCAGCCGCCAAAAGGCTGCTTGCACCGGGGCTGAATTTCGCATCTTCGCTTCCTCACGTCTAAATGATGCCAGGATCAAGTTAAAAGGGCTTCCCTAGGAGAGCTGGAGTCCACGTGTCTCTCCCGCTGCCTCCCAAACTCTACCGTCCCCGTGTGCGCCATCAGCAGTACTGAAGGTACCATCTGCTTCCGTGCAACGTTCCGGCCCGCCCTGCTTCCCAGCAGTGTTCAACGCCAGAAACACTGCAGCAGGTGGGGGAATTCCAAGCAATGAGGTGGCACTACGCAACTTTTGGAGCACCATGTCACTTCTACAGCTGCCAAGAGGTGGGGACGTGTCAGTTACAGGCAGAAACACAGTGGAGGCATCACATCTGCTCCTTCTACACAAGTCAAGGGGTAAGAGTCTGGAAAACAAACGCAGAGTTACCCGGAACAGCTGGGAATGGACACAATTCTACGTTTTAGAAAAACACTGTGTTTTTCACACCGTTTTCAAGCACAAAATGTTTATTTTTCTTCCTTTTTATCTATACAATTTCTCGGGGGTTTTAGTGCCACTGACTTTGTCAGTATACAAGGGATGGACTATACAACAGGCAATAGCGACATAAACTGTAAGATTCAGTGCAAGCTGAAGGAAAACTGGTGTGAGAACGTATTTTCCATGTTTGCTCATGAAGCATACAGACATGAATCTAAAAAACCCAAACAAATTAAAGATACATGTTACAGAGAACAGAAATCTCTTACTACAGTAAGTATTTTGCCCAGGCAGAAGACTCTGCATAATCGTCTATAAAATCCAATTCTAACTGAATTGATGGAATAATATATTCAAAGGGTACAAACAAAATAATTTAAGACAGATATAATGCTTGAAGTACAATAGAACTATACAATTCACAGCTTGGCAGCACAAGACATCTCTGCCCTTCAGCAGACAGTATAAAATGTCTTCACAGGAGAGAGCAACGTGCCTTCGGGTGTGACCATGGGGAAGCAGACTTACCATCAGCAAATCAGTTTTAGTGGCTATCTTGTGCCTTTAGACCCAAGAGGTGGTGCAAGTGGAGACTCTACGCACGGTAAAATGGGCAAAAAAGCACCTTTCCAACAGGAGAGAGGCGTCCGTGCCACCTAGAGTGCAAACTTAATTACAACTAAAAAAAAATAAATAAAATAAAATCAAAAATAAATTTTCAAACAAGAGGTGGCGAGACTCCAAAACCGAAGCATCAGATATGAAAAAGAATAGTTTCACCTTTTTATTCCGATTTAGCGTGAATACTGCTAGCGCATCAGCGGCAAAACACTGTTCTTAACCGCAGCCAGAACAGCCGAAAGTTACAAGTAACCTAGAGACGTGCTCTCCTACAATCAAGGTTTCAGTTAGATTTTTTTTGTTTAGGAAACATGCATGCGTTTGTAATTTAACTAAATTAAGAAAGCCCGGGGCAGGGGCGGGGTGGGAAGTAATCCAATTTGCTGCTGATCCAGAAGAAAACAGTATTTGCTCTGCCTGTTGGAGAAAGAAGTTGCCGTCCACGACAACTTTACCAAAACCTGGGGAAGAGAATGAATTGCACTGCCCGAAGCTATTACCTGTGCTTATATACAGCTTCCTTGGATCACTCTGTAAATGCTCCTATTTTAAAATGTGCATTTCACGACTCCTTGTACAAACACAATACAATATAGATGCCTTTTTGATCGGCACCTCAAACAGACCTCACCTCATGATACTTTTTTTTTTTAAATTTTTTTTAAAAGCTTCAGAAGCAAAAATTCAACCCATGAATTAAAATAAAAGCATTTACAGCGGGATGAAACTATGAAGAGTGTCCACTGTAAACCTGCAATATCTTCGCAAATAAAAAGAACTTCAACTCATGAGCAGATTGTAAATAAAATACACCTTTTGAATAATTTTACATCTCTTTCCAGCTGGAACTGAAAAGCTGAGATTCAAGGCACTGTACTCGTGCAGGGGTTAGTACAATTTTCTAGTCGTCCATTCAAGTACATCGACTTTAAGGATCGCAAGTGTAAAAACATCAGAACTCAACGGAATAAAGTGTCTTCAGCAATAAAATATAAGCAAATATTGCCAGAACAAACCGAGTATCTTTTGTGAATCCCTTTCACAGTGATCGCTGGATGCGGTGTATGGCTGTGAACGCCAGCGGGCCTTACCCAGGACCCCTGCCTCCCTCCTCCACCAACACGTGGCATCTCCACACCAAAACGCTCCACGTGCCCACGCCGAGACCACCAGGAGCGGCGGCAGCGGCGGCGAGGGCAGGCGAGCTACGTCAGCCGGAGGTGGGGGCCCGGCGGCTCGGCAGCGGGCGGCTGCAGCGGCCCCGGGTACAACCGCAGGCAGGTGCCACCGAGGGGAGAGAACCGCGCCAGGCCAGCACCTCCTGCCACGCCGGGCAGCCCGGCCGGCCCCGGCCACTGCACGCCGTAAGCGGGCATCGGGAAAACTCCGCTGTACTGACAGAGAGGCATCATGTAAGGTGTCACCGTGCCAGAGTGGGGCCCCGGCAGAGGCACTGGGAGGGACGGTGAAGCTGCAGGAGCTAACGCCGCAGGAATGGGGCAAGACGCTGGAAGAACGTACTTTTTCCCCAATCCCGTTCTTACTGAATTAACCTACAAAAAGAAAAATACAGAAAGCGTTGCTGTTAAGCTCCTCTTTGCCCACCTGCCGTAGGCAGTGCTACTGTGCTGAGACACGCGCGTCCGTGCTGGGATGGCGGCCGTGCTGTTACCCCCAGCCGTGTCAGTGCCGACTCCCGTTGCCAACAGCATCCCTGTCCTGCATCCACAGCCAGGCACTGCAAGCGCAGGGATGCAGGGCATCCTCAGAGCTTAAGGAGTGGGAAGTTCTTTTTTTCTTTTCTTTTTTTTTTTGTTGTTTTGTTTTTTAAAGACAAAAAATTTGGAAATTAATAGGAAAGGTGGATACAGGGAGGAGGGGAAAGTTGCCCGAAAATAACTTTGCTATTTAAGAAGGCAGGAAGCATTGCTGAACAGGTGAGAGCTGAAGGCCAAACAAAAAAGCCGTGAAAAACCTCAGATGTCCAAAGTAACCCAAGTATCTTTTAAGCTTGGTCTTGTGCATAAAAGAAGATAAATTAAACTAAATGCAGAATTAAGCCCAAATCATTAAAAAACCCTGCAAATCTTGCAAAATAAACCCCCCAAGCCCTAGCACCTAAATCTTGCAAAAAAACCCCAAAAACCCAAACCAACAACC
The DNA here is from genome assembly GCA_013398295.1 of Chionis minor. NCBI lineage: Eukaryota > Metazoa > Chordata > Aves > Charadriiformes > Chionidae > Chionis > Chionis minor. The sequence continues at coordinate 81,880 of VZSF01007328.1, forward strand.
AAATCTTGCAAAAAACCTCCAAAACCGCAACAGCCAAATCTTGCAAAAAAAAAAACCAAAAAAACCCCAAACTCCCAACAACCAAANCCGTGAAAAACCTCAGATGTCCAAAGTAACCCAAGTATCTTTTAAGCTTGGTCTTGTGCATAAAAGAAGATAAATTAAACTAAATGCAGAATTAAGCCCAAATCATTAAAAAACCCTGCAAATCTTGCAAAATAAACCCCCCAAGCCCTAGCACCTAAATCTTGCAAAAAAACCCCAAAAACCCAAACCAACAACCAAATCTTGCAAAAAACCTCCAAAACCGCAACAGCCAAATCTTGCAAAAAAAAAAACCAAAAAAACCCCCAACTCCCAACAACCAAATCTTGCGCAAAAAAAAAAAAAAAAATCGCCAACAACTGAATCTTGAAAAAAACAATATAAAAAATCCCCAACAACCAAATCCTGCCAAAAAAACCCCAAAAAAAAACCAACCCAAAAAACACAACCCACAACCCAACAACCAAATCTTGCAAAAAACCCCAAATCTTGCAAAAAAACCCAAATCCTGAAACTGGAAGAAAACCACCCAAATCTTGTGAAAAAGCCCAAACCCTCCCCAGAACCAGTGGTAAAACTTCTAGCACGTTTTTCTGTAAAAAGCTGTTTGCACTGGGTTGGTTTGGCGTTGCTGAGCTAAGGGCAGCGAAGAACGGAAGGAGTTTTTCCCCGGTGGTGAAATACCCGGCACTGGTGGGATCAGGCGAGGAAGACCAGCAAGGACACAGCGGGAGCCTCAGGGGCTGCCGGAACCAATTCCGGCTATTTTTCTGAAATTAATTATTCAGGTTTTGCATGTGAGAGACAGAGATAGAGCTCTCCTTCCCAAATCCTGGGATGGCAGAGCTTGCCAGATTACAGGTGCCGTGCCACGGAAACAATCGTTATCCAAAATGCTGCCTGCGCACTCTGCAGCTGGGGTTTGTAGCCTCTTGTCACGTTTTTCACGTCACAGAATTTACAACTCCCTGCTGTGATTCCCACCAAGCCGGCACCTAATTCATGGCATAAGAAAAAAAGGGTATTATTTAAGTCTGGGACTCTCCCGTTAATTTGATAATTCATGTTAAATTGAAAAAAAAAAAACTGGTGTGAGGATAACATTTCGGCAGAAAAAAAATGAATATATGTATTAGACCACGTGGAATGCTTACTCTGCGTTTCTGATTTTACTATCTCTTTCTCCATTAAAATTAAAAATGGCAACCTCACTCTGGGATTTACTGCTTTGGGGCATTAACCTGTGCTCCAAAGCAAATTTTACGCAAACACAGAAATATCTGATATCCTTCTTCAACTGTCTCCAGTTCTAATCTGAAACGTGAACATCGAACTAAGAGAAATAGCTGCTTCGGTATAATGAGTTTAACATCATTAATATATAAAACCCCACCAAAATTAACGGCAGAAACCAAACAACAATAAAGAGAGGAACTGAGGACATATTTTTAAGACCTGAAGACTTACTTAAACTATTATTAGACCTATGTTTTAATATCCTGAAAACGATGGTTTCCATCAAACTGAACCACTGTGAGTGGACAAGGCCTGTAAACTGAAATACGTAATTCCTCGTACAAGCAATAATTACTGAAAATGGAAGGTGACATTTTAGCAAGCTGTCCTGTTTAAGAACTCTAACTTCAGTCCTTTTAAAATGTTGAGAAATCTACCTCTACCTGATGCGTGTTTTTTGACTTTTTCGTTCCCAGCTAAATTACTCAGCAGAGCGACAGCTGTATTTAAGGCTACGTATGTGCAACTGGGAACAAAACTGCATCATGCTCCAAACCCAAACATTACACCTACTTATTCAAACCTGTTCGTGACAAAAATGTGTTAATGATGTAAAGTTGCTTCGTCTACCTTCATCGCATGCTTCAACGGAGCAAAACACACACTTTAAGAGGCAACCAGCCATCTAGCTCTCGCGTCTTCCCCTGCATGGAAACATCTCGGTCAAAGCCACCATCATCTTTTAACGAGCTATGACGACCCAACACCGATGGAGGCCAAAACAACCCATTTCTTCCTGCATGCAGGTGCTGACTGAGGCATGAAAACCAACACGCACCAGAAGGGTCCTCAAAACAGCACAAGGAGCTATGGATTTCCCAGGTCCAGGAACGCCATGGGACTACAAGTCGATTTGTTCATAAAATTCAAAGGATGCACAGGCTACCACGGACAAGGTGCACCCCTACACTAGGGTCAAAGTCATGGCTGTAAACAAAAGTAGCTCAGCATTTCAATCAATCGGGTATTTTAGCGGAGGTGCACTGAAGGAAGACGCCAAGATGCAGGGCATGGCCAGGAGTCTCCTCAGTGGTAGGGGTATTTCAGCCCTGAGCCCAAGCCCTACTCTTGCCAGGGGGGTTGAAGCTCCCACGGGAAGCTGCGAGCTGGTAAGCTCTCCCGTCCCTCAGGAGTTGGCCAATTCGGTGCTGAAAGGCCACTCTTGAGATCTGCAGGTCCCTGCTTGCCCAGATGACCTCTCCTCTTGGCTATTTCCCTTGTCATTTTTGCCAGTTTGTTCGAAAGGTGCCAGTTCTGGCACAAGCCGTTACTTGTAAAACGTGCATCAACTACAGCACACCATACCCTAGCGGCAACAAGGCTTCAGCTTCCAAGGCATCTTCTGGGCTTGGTATTCCACCCAAAGCTTGAAGATATGGGTGCAAATTGTTTCTTTTATATTGAAGTTGCCTTAGGAATTGAAAACTAGTGGTACAGTATCAGCTTCCTGTATCCAGCCGAAGCAACCAGTGTTCAGAGACGACTGAAAAAAACATAGTATCTTTATAACCATAGCCTGCAGCCATATAGGACGAGCGTTTGGGGCAGATTTCAAATACTCTAATCCTCGTGCAGGAATGTAAAGCAGAAGTGGTCTTTTCCCTTCCTAAATCAACTTTAGACAGCGCAACACTAGCAACAAGGAATGCAATTGAGTTGATGACCCAGCCAACTACGGATGGCATTACTTCATTTTGAATATTACAACATTAATTAACCTCTGTGTGTTCCACCTGCCTGTCTAGAGCCTCGTGAAGTCAGCTGCCCTGGCCTTGAGCAGGTTGATAAGGTAGACACAGTCTCAATGAATTTAACGGACTGCAAAGCTCACGTCTGTCATCACCATGTAAAAAAAAGTCTGTCTGCTAGAGATATTTAATAGGATTTTTTTTGTTTTTAGTTGGTTGGTTTGTTTTTGGAAGGGAGACTGGGTTGACATCCAAAAATGGATGCTGTATTATATTGCATGTGAAATTCCCCTCCTCTTTCCCTCTGCATCTCAATTAGCCTCCTCTATAGAAGCAACGCACTTACCGAACAAACACCTACTGTCACGTCTCAGCCCGCTGCCCTTCATACCTCTGCTCAAGCCACCTCCTCTCCTGCACTTTGCCACACTCTCCCTGCCCTAATAAACCTCTGCCCCAAGGGCTTGTACGAGTCCCTGAAGGGTGGGAGCCACCTCTCACTCCCGCTTCTCCAAACGCCCGCCTTTCCCTTGCTGCCATTTATTCCTGTTCCCCCAAACAGCCATACATACTCATTTAGAAAACCAGAATGATATATATATACACACACAAAGAACAACATACACAAAAACACACGTGAAAATGAAACAAACCCCACTGGACCAAGGCTATGGGAGCTCAGGAAAAAATAAATCTATTCTGTGGACTTCTTTCTTTAATTCTCAACCTTGCCACCGTGCTTTACCAAGCAAGGTCTAAGGTGCTACTTTAGCAATATTCCAGTACTGTGGAAGTATATAGCTAATAATTGTGTTTGACTTATTACAAACATTATATATACTTATGGTTTTACATCAGAACAGATGAAACCGGGTAATTCTACCATGAAAGCTGACCGTAACTACCACAACCCATTCTAAAAATGCCAGATTTCGATTATTTTTCTGCCGGCTACAGTTTGATGGCTACGTTATTAGCATTGCTGGTTTACTTCTGTATGGCCCATCTATGACTGAAACAAAACCGTCTGAATCACAGGACAGGGTTAGATAGAGCTGGCTGCCAAGGCAAGCAGGGCAAGGATGCTAATACGTCTTTCTTATCACCCTTTTCCAGTTTGCTAAAAAGCCAAAGTTATTAGGTGCTACTGAAGATTTGTGTTTGGGCTCCTCCAGGTTCCTGGAAAGCCATTCTGACATTCAGGTGGAGAAGACGGTGTGTTGAATAGCTTCAAACACAGATTCATCCTATTTTGCTGTTATTCTTCCAATCCAATGGAGATGGAAGACCCAGTAAAAGGTGTTAACAGTCCTTCTGCTCCGTTTTTGCAGCTGCAGCTCTCTCCAGAAAGACAGCAGCCAGCTGTCTTCCCGGGCAGCCAGCTCATTAAAATCAAGGTGCACCAAATGCAAACAGACATGCCGCTATTACTGATGGTGTCGAGCCCCAGCACACGTCACCCACTGACACAGACCTGCACACTTCACAGAAACAACCTTATGATGGACTTGAAACATGTGTACAGCTTCCTGGGGGTAATAGTTTTTTCCTTTAAAATCCATGGAGCTACATTAAGAGTATGAAGAACAGAAAACATATTTTTGGTAAGCCCTTTTATTCCCAGGCATCTTCAAAAAATACCTTGAACGACACAATATTCAGCACTCTTTACACACAAGGCAGCTCATGTTCCTACGAGTATTCCTTGACTGGTGGTAACCACAATTATCTGTAAAAAAGGATTATTTCATCATGCCTTCAACATGGATGAGCACAAAACAAATAACTACTATCAGGCAGATTGACTTCAGTTTTTCCTAGCATATCCTATTTCCATGTTGAAATGAAACATTTGAAAAAGAACATTTCAGTGCTCCCGTAACGCAACCGGATGCCTGAAAGTTCCTACACAAACTCCGAATATGCCCCCACCAGGACCTGCAGCCAAACTGCCAGGTAACTTCCACAGAAACAAATTAGTATCTAAAGTCGTCTTCGCATCCCAAATATTTTATTGCTTTTTACACTTCTGACAACTAAGAGGAGGTTTTATTTAAAACCACTAACTCTTTTTAAACACACTGCCAATTTCTCTTCTGAGTTGATTTCCAGCCTTAAAGAGTAGCCTTCGCTTAGTTTAAAAAAAGGTACCAACAATATATTGTATTCACACAGCAAACGATCTGCTGACGGTAGTAGAAGTATCTCAAGATACAAGATAACTCAGGAAAGCCAGTCCTCTGTTTCCAGGGTGAAGAAGACTTGAAATCAGCCACACAACTACCCTGCATATTAATAACAGTGGGTGGACAGTAAAGGAAAATAACACATTAAAAAAATAAATAAAATAACTCTACCCCTAATCAATAAGAATTTGTTGCAATTTTTCTTTGGCCTAAGACATTGAAAAAAACCCCCGAATACAGAGTAGCGGGGGGGGGCATTTGGTTTGATGCCTTCTTTGTCACACCTTGTCTAACAGAAGTCCTAGACCTTCCCCCCAGGAGGATGCTCATCGCCCACATGGCCTCCATGTCACGCACAAGAGCTCTGTGTGGTGCCACTTCCAGGGGACCTATAACCAGCCGAGCACCACGGAGAAACTCGTATCACTCCCACTCCCGTTTAACCTCTAGAAGGAGACATCTTTCTGCCCAATAACCTCCTGAGAAAATTTAGAAGTGAAGGTAGGAATACTGCCTCCCTCCTGCCCCTCATTTCTGTTCATCGCACGGGACCAGCACTAGCTTCTCCAGAAACACAACACCCAGCTTGAAGATACAAGACAACTTGCCCTAATAGTTTTTTGCTAGTTTGTTCCAGTCCAAAAAAAAAAAAAAGGGTTGGGGGGGGTAAGAACCACCACCACATTTCCAATTTACCTAGCCTTTATTTCCAATCTAAAACCTTATTATAACTCTCTTTGATGGGCTAGAAATCTGTTTTAGTGGTCCTTGTTCTTTTCTTGCAAAGGCATTTTTGTATTTGATCAAAAAGACGATGAAAAGATGGTGTTAACAGATGGGCTGAAGAAGTACAGCCTGAGCTTTATATGGTCCCTGTTATTACACTATTTTTTCCATCCTTTAATGTGATTTCCTGAGTTCTTTTTGTCTTTTCAATAGCATTTTAAAAGGTGGGCTCAACGGTGATTCAGTGCAGCTGTAACATCTCCCCATGTAACTCATCGCTCCAACAACTGATGTTATGGCTACTTTCACAGAATTTCCTTCCTCCTCTTCTAGCTATTTTTCATCTAACATCACAAAACCTTCTCCTCCCTTAACTTCAATTTCCCCTTTAGGGTGAATTTCAAAAGGTACTATCAAGCGGATGACGCTCCACTCCCCAAAACAGCCCTTACACACTGTTGTCAAAGTATTTTCAATCGTATCCACTGCCCCATTTTCTGTCACCTCCATCATGCAGTGCCATCTTCACAGCCAAAATACCCCAGCGATGACCATGCTAGGAAGATCTGCTGTCTACCTTTGCATCTCTTCTGCAGCCCACACTGCAAGGACTTCATGGACAAAACCACCCAGGGCGAACTGGCGCTGGGCTCGCAAGGTCTTCAACTGACTGCCGCTCTTCCAAGCGATAAGGAATCCCAACCTCTCCCAGCTCTTGCCAAGTTATCTCTAAAAGACTCCCGCCTAGCGTTATTAATTCTCTGGAATAACCACTGCGTTCTAGAAAGAAATAAACCCTCTAAAAATCAGTGTATTAAGACAGGGTCCTGTTCCTCTCACAGTAATGTACCGCCATCTCCACAGGCTTTGAAACAGAGACACCAAGACTGCAGAAGGCAAAATTAACCCTAAACCGATGTTAAGGGGTGATTTAAATAAACAAAATAACCACTCTCTTTTCCAGAGTTTTAAGTGGGCAGAACACCCCCTCAATTACTTCCAACTCCTGCAGGGGTCTCAGGAAAAAGACATCAAGCTACATCAAAAGAGAGTAAGAAGTGATTTAATGGAGCAAAATCTGTGTCCTCACCATCACTTTCTAGAAATCTTCAATCTGAGTTTACTAGCACCTCCTTTGACTTATTTTGAGAGCACTAATAGGGTCTTAAGTAGGTGTTGCTGTTACTCCAGAATGGGTTTATACTGGTTGAACCATCACTACGGAAAAAGCATTATTTACTCTGGCTTTTCTTCATTTATGGCAACTAAGAATTGACATAAAATCACCTAAGAAATTCGCACAAATGCTTTTCCCCATGAAATCAGTGACGATACTAACTCCGAAACCAGCAGGTACCAAAGCAGACACGTTAGTACTGTTCCTGCTTTGGCACATCTCACCTCCCAAATATCTACAGAGCTACCACTGCTGCACACAAGTATGGTTTTATTTCCTTCAACATGCCAAAAAAGCGATGGTTGACTATCCAGATCCAGTTATCTTGTTTTTAAGAGATTACAAAGCAGTCCTTTTGCTTTTTTTTTCACTAGTTCTTTGCTTTTAAAATTAATTTATTTTCCTCTCCTTCAGCTCCGTTTCCAGTCTTCCCAAACAATGAATCCAACAAAAATGATTAGTCAAAGAATCATCAAACCGTGAGGAGGAGGAAGAGGCCTCGAAACTCAGACCAGGGCGGGACAGAATGGTAAACTGGGATTTTGGATACATATGCATTCATTTTTGTGCCTACCTCCATACCGTCACTCAGCCGTGAAAACAAGCACTGAACTCAGACACAAACGCACACCACAATGGGTTTTTTTTTTTCCTGCTGCTGAAAATAAGAGGTGATGAATGGAAGCGCTTCCAACTTCCCTTTTGTTGTCGTCTACTTTCACAGTATTTCTGAAGATCGTATTTTCATGAGGCAGAGAGCCTCAAGGATGCCCAGCAGGAGAAGCAAGGGTCAGAAACACATCCAGCTCTCCCCTATCTCAGCACAATATTTGCTCTGTTTCCACTAAAACAAAGGCTCGCTACCACCAAGCCACCAGCCCAGCCTCTGCTCTGCCTAAGGAAGATTAATATTAAACACCAAAAAGAAGAAAACTTGAGGAATAGTTAAAACTTCAGTTGAGCAACCTATGGTTAATGGTATGAGTATTGCTGTATATTGCTGTTAATAAGCAGTTTGCAATTTAAAAATAGGTATTTATATATATATAGCAGCCCATATATCCCTCAAGATTATTCCAAAAGACAGTTTTAAAAAAAATCTGGTTTAGTACTTAATGAAAAGAGATGGACATTTATAGGAAGCATCTATCTGAAGTAATTTTAGTCTATGTCCTCCTCCAAATCTGAGTTCTGCAAAGGCTTTCAGACACATAGCAAAAGGTATGTTCTTCAAGGAGTGCCACTTACTCCACATGTCTCATTCTGTGTTTGCATGGGATTAGCCTTTGGCTCCATGTCTTGTCTTTTTTGGTTCTGCTTCAGTTGGTTTAAAGAAGGTTTTGTCTGTGCAGCTCCAACAGTTTTGCTTGTCCACTGGTCAACCAGCTTGTGAAGATCGTCTGTGAACGTCCCTTTCTTGTTGTTACTGTTGTTGGCCTGAACCTGCAGGGTTGATTGCTGGAGGGGCTCAGGACACGTTACGAGACTGTTTGTCGAGGATCCTGGAAAATCACACACAAAGAAAGCTGACAATGGCATCTCTGCTCCACCACTTTGCTGCTCAAACAGTTCCTCATCTACTGCAGTTCGAACGGTAGCTTTTTAGACTTTTAACCCTCCCCCTCCTTTCTACAGAAAACCTTTGCTTAAAGAAATGGTCCAAGTCCAATGCGTTCGTATTTTCTATCACATTACGTTACCTCAGCCACTAGCTGTTGCGCTCACAACTTCTCTCCAGGTGAAATTAATGACTCGGAGAGAAGAAACAAATGCGGTCCCAGTAACACTGACATCCCAAGGCTTACAAAGTCTCTTCAGGGGAGACCGCCACGACAAAGTGGGAAGCAGGATGTATTACTTGCTAAAACTGCACACATTAAAAAAATTAATTTACCACTTATTTGACTTGTGTAAGTTTACTGTCCTCCTGGAAAAATCTAATTGTCACATAGGTTACAAGTAGGGTTGGCTACTACGCCTCAAAGGCTCCAGGAATCCTCAATGACGTTGGGACCATTTACTCTGCCATCTGCATATTTGTTGGGCAAAAACCCCACCAGGACCAGGAATGTACAGAAGAAAGAGGAAAGAGGAGGACATAGTGGGTGTGTGAGTCTTGGAGACAAAGATAAAGATACAGAACTTTTGGTATAGATAAAAGCAGACAGGAAGAGTATTGACAGAGATTTAATAATTTTATACGTTCACTTATTTCTAGAAGAACTTGGAAAAAAAATAAAAAGATCTGTCTTTTTTATGTGTTGGTAACTACAAGTCTGACACAGCAAGATCAGGAGGGAACAGCAACTGAAGGTGCCTGAATTTGACCTAAACAGAAAATATAAAGTGACTTTTCAGCTAACATATTTGATATAGCTAAAGATTTGAAATAAAGACCATCTCTCCAAGCAAAAAGTTCATAGAACTGTAGTAAAATTATTATATAAGCAAACACACACATTCAGTCTTTTTTTTTTCTGTTAATCAGTTACCAGCCAATGAAACCGAGTAAACTAATTAGTCCTATGGTTATATAAAATACGTTAATAACCTTTAAATGATCATGCATTCAACCTGCAACATAACTTCTAAGTGAATACTGCTCATTTCCTTTTCCTTTGCTTGGGGGAAAGGGACCAGTGAGAAAAAAATCAGTATTTTGACAGGAAAGCTCTTCAATTAGTGTTTAATATTTCATGCAGCCCAACAGGAGCAAGGTTGTTTTAAGCTATTAATTCCTCCAGCAGAGAACTGCAGTCATCTAAAGGTGTGTATTTTAGAAAGACAAACACTGAATCCAGTTTTCTCGCCGCATGCGTGCACAGTCTCACACACAAAGAATACCACAACTGTCTTGCAGCATGCGTGGTTCCCAAGACATCACAGCACATGCATTATTATGAAAGTATCGCAATTTTTACAGTCGAATTTCAGATCAGTATCAGTGCATCAGCTCTATTTGTTAAACGACTAGCATTTAGTAAAATATAATTTAAAAAGAAAAAATGAAGCAAGAAACATCCCATGCCATGAAGGAAATACTGAGAAACAAAAATGGGATAGTTACTACTACTGTGATCTTTGCCTAGACATAGTCGTTTCAAGGTGGACCCTACAAGGTAAAACAATACAAGACATACAGAATTAGGTAAGACTAAACACAGCAAATCTGACGGACAAGCTTCTGTACTTTTAAGCAATCAAAAAGTAGTTATTATGCAAGAAAGGACAGACAAAGTCAGCAGTTCAGGTGAGTAAAGGAAGTCTAAATAACTGGACAGCTCAAACCTTTCTTAATGTGCAGCCATTCAGAAGCTTTGGAAAGTACAATAGCATGCCAAAAGCAAGGTCTCATGACTTAAAGATGCATTTGGTTTGGGGGGTTTGTTTGGTTTTCTTTTGTTTGTTTGGGTTTTTGGTTTTTTCTTTGGGTTTTGGTTTGGGTTTTTTTTTTTTTTTCCTTTTTTTCCCCCCAGTTGCCTTGGCTTCCTAATAGGAGGTTTTGATTCCTACTCTATTTATGCAGGAAATGATGTCAATTCAGTTTGTGATAGGAGGCCAAAAATGCTTTCAGGAACAAGTCGAGCTAGTCTGGCTGCAAAGACAAACTGTAAAACAACCCTAAAAGTCCTGTTTTACAAGTCCAAAAAGATACATTGTTCTGCAGGTCTGAGGCCAATTGTTTCCAAATACTTTATTAGTAGGATTTGTGTCTAAATGTGAGATTCTGAGCTTCAAATTCAAAGTAACCGTGAATGAGTTTCCCTTATGCCTTGTCCAAGTGCAGAAAAATAATCCAGCAGAGTAGCTGAGTTTTCATTTAACCAAACTGTGTGGTTTTTTCATTACGATCTCGTTACATCCTTCATCATGATTTTAGGGATTCTGTTGGATAATTCGAGTGCCGGAAGCATACCGAGAACCCTAATTGACTGTCAGATCTTGCCAGACATAATGCACCGTTTCTATTTGAGTGCCAAATTTCCTGAAAGGTATTTTGGACTTGGTAAGAAGAATATAATCATGGTATGGGAGGAGATGAACGTCTGACATGGGGCATGGCAGGTTTATTGTGAAGAAGCACTTGAAAACATGAGCAAAATCAGAGTGTGGGGCAAAAAGCAAGATACAGGATGGATGTGTTTTTTCTCTGCAGAAAACCGGTGTCAATATTTTATGTTACTGTGCCAGAAATGCAGCTTTAAACTCAGAGATTGCCAGTCCGGGTTGACATTGGCTCTGAATGAGTCTTCAAAGGAGAAAGGAGAGATGTCAGTCAGAGACTGAGGAAAAGTAAAGAGAAGAGGAAGGAAAAAGAGGGAGAGGAAATGTTTGCGTTTTGATATGGGTGTCATGAGGAAGAACGGAAGGATTGCTTTGAAAGATTTTTCTGAAAATTTCGCATTAGTTTAATGTGGTTTCTATTTCCAGGGAAATCAGAAGGACATGACTACAGTAACGTCTTATGCAAGCATGACCCAGTGTAGCTCCTCACTTCAAAGCCTGGATAACAAAATACAGGTCACATTCACAACAATCTCAGTGGTATTCTTAATTTTTTTTCCCCTCTCTTTTCCCTTACCTCGCCTATCTCTTAAAGTTAGCTACCAGCTCCCATTATGGAAACATCAGTGGCACTAATACTAAAATGCTATTTCCTCAACTATCCTGCAGCCTATTCTGCACGTGGCAATAGGTAATATTTGGCACAATATGTATGCAAATGAAAAGCAACCGCCTGCGAAAAATAAAAGCAGGCAGCTGACTCCCGTACGTGCTCAAATGCATGTTAAAAAGTTTAATCACCAACCACTCTGGCTTCCTGAAAACTGAAGTCACAAGTTTCTGTGCACCTCGGGTGCCAAATCAAAACCTGGGGCCCCCCACGTGTGGGGAAGCGGCAGAGAACAGGGATACCAGACAGATTCACAGAGCGCCCGCATGAGTGGAGCCTGCGTTAAGGAAAATATTACAGGAAGGTCAATCCTCAAAAAGAGCGCGCTATTTCTTCCGAACTCTCTCGCTCCAGCACGTTGCTTGGGAGATGAGAAACGTTATCTAAGTGGTGATGTTGCCTGAAGCAGGGACTGACAAGCGTTGGCTACGACTGGGTTTAAATTCAAATTCAATTCAAAATGCACTTGGCAAACCTAATTCACCACATTAACTGTATTACTTGTAAAATCAAGGTGGTTAACAGCTGTAAAGTTAAGGAGACAAATCATAATTAAGATATAATCTAAGCCTGCAACAGTTCAGCAGAGTGTTTTACCTCCAATTCCAGATTTCTCATCTGAGAAATTAAGTAGCTATTAAATCATACAGGACAGAAAAAAAAATCCACTGTCCCATATTTGCACTCCAATAGCTAGCAAAAAGCTTGAAAGTTCAAATAAAATTGAAATGGCAATAACTTGTTAGACCATTTCCAAAACTGCATATGGACATACAAGATATTAATTACTACAGACCTGACAAAAATTGCTTTACACAAGATTACAAATCTAAGCCAAATGGAGCTTTTGAAAATTCCACTCACAATCAGCGCAAACTCTTCCCTAAGACGCTCTGGTAATTTAACCCAGGGAAGGAGCTCAGGCTAAAATTATGCTGAAGCCCATCAAAAATATTCTATTCCATGAATAGCGCGAAGGAAAATCACTATTGCACATAGGGAACAGATTAAAAAGCTGTTCTGGGAAAACACTGTGAAAGTGTTCAAGTCTGATGGACCTTGTAACCAGGGCAAGATATTCGGTCAAACTATCTTTAATGTGTCTGAACATTTATTTTTAAAAGCCTGCTGCTGATATGTTTGCTAATACAGCACAGGTCTCACAATGGAGTATTCAAGCTCCCCAAAAGGGCTGGCTTTCCTTAATCAAATGTATAGATTCAGAGCAATTCTGAAAACCATAGAATCATCATGGAATGGTTTGGGTTGGATGGGACCTTCAAGCCCATCCAGTCCCACCCCCTGCCCTGGGCAGGGACACCTCCCACTAGACCAGGTTGCTCCAAGCCCCGTCCAACCTGGCCTTGAACCTCCAGGGATGGGGCAGGTACAGCTTCTCTGGGCAACTCCGCCCAGGGGCTCCCCACCCTCCCAGGCAGGAATTTCTTCCCAATATCTCATCTAAATCTCCCCTCTGCCAGTCTGAAGCCATCACCCCTCCTCCCATCACTACATGCCCTTGTATAAAGTCCCTCCCCAGCTTTCCTGGAGCCCCTTTAGGGACTGGAAGGGGCTCTAAGGTCTCCCCAGAGCCTTCTCTTCTCCAGGCTGACCAACCCCGCCCCCCCCCCCAGCTCTCCCAGCCTGTCCTCCCAGCAGAGGGGCTCCAGCCCTTTGAAGGCAAATCCCTGCAAACCCAGCACAACTTTTCCCAACAGCTCTCAAGCAAACAGAAAATCCCAAGGGGACACCTCGACTTGGGTAACAGCCCCAGGATCCTGTCCTGACCAGCCATGCTGCTGAGCTGCCAGCTCCGGACAGCCCCATCCCAGCTCTCCTCGCTCGCAACGAAGGTGCCAACGCGTTGAGCATCTAGTCCAAACGCTCGGCTCTGCCTCCATGCTGGGTCTACTGATGTCCCTTCCAGAGGGAAGGAGCATGAGCCAGCTGGCATTCCCATCATCATCATCACCTAGCACTGTTTTTCCCCGAGGCCCATGGTCATGGCTGCTTTGGATACTGGCTCGATAGAGCCACCAGCCGTACGTCCTCCCAGCAGCAGTCCCAGCCCCAGCCTCCCTTCCGGAATGACAGGGCCACACACAACCCCATCTTCACTCCTTCACGCACTATCAACCTGTTGGACTCACTGGGAAAACCGGAGCTAAAATAAGCTCCGATCCCATCAAAACCTACCAGGAATTCTGCTGTGGAAAGCTGCCTAGCAACTCAAGCGGCAGAGTATTTGGAACTGAGCTGCGGTGACTTTGGACAGATGCGTCGGGGTTAAGCACCCAAAACTCAGCCCATCTCCTCCTACGACTCTCAAATGGGGGGGTGCAAACCTCCTCCCCAGAACGCTGCCCCAGAAGAACCCGAGGGGAGAGTATATGGGCTGAGAACAGAAAGCAATTAGTTGTGCCCAGTTATTTAAGCATCAGGAAACTTCACGATTTGAAGGATTTACATATTCCCTTGGTTTCATTCACAATACCCATGTACCCAAGCATTTTTAATATGCTGGGTTTTATTTGCCATCTCCCGGTCTTTTTCCATCCTACTGGATAGTAATTCTGTGAAAGATTAATGAAACGACTTCTGGGACTCGTATGTGCAGAGGAAGAAACTGCTATGTCCATTACAACACCAAATGGGAAAAGTTTGTGACCTGAGCATTCCCCTCAGGCTCTCAGAAAAAAAAAAAAAAAAACTCTCTGAATGCAAAATTGTCTCATGACTTCAACAGTCATTAAAAACTTGCATGACAATACATTCAGCATGCCGAGTGGTAAACAGGAGTTTTCAAGAACCTGAGTGCTTGGACTTTTAGGCACCTCAAACAAACAAACAAAATAAAATAAAATCAAGATTATTTTAAAAAATATTCTTCATTCATAAAATTAGGAGGAGTGTATCGGAGTGGTCTTGTGCCTTTGATCTGTACCACTTGGATAATGATGAGCAATGTAGAACTCCAATGGGAGATCTGATATTAATGCAAATGAACAGTTCGTTAATCAAACATTTTCTCGAGAACGTTATTAGCCTTTCTAATGTTATATGTAAGTGGCCTATAGTACCTGTTCAGCACAACATATCTTTATTGTACAAGCAAAATCTGTTTGCCTAAAAAGCAGCATGTATGATTAGGTAAAAAGGTCTTAATTTTTCTCATTAAATAGCTTGGTATCATTTGGTTGAATTGCCAATTACTTTAGAAGTCATACAAATAGGGTACAAATAGCAGGTGCACAATGATTTGAAACAAAAAATACTGGATCCTAGCAATCCGTTTCAAAGTATCAGCTGAAAATCTGATATTGCTTTTTACTTATTTATGCTTTGATGAACTGCTAATTGACTTCATCTCTGAGGTCACATAAGGTCATAAGAAAATAAACTGAGTAAAGTGCTTCAGCCAGATCAGCTCACGCAAAAAAAGTTGTTGGTACTCTCCCTTGGAGGAACCAGCTCTTCCTGCTGCTTACCGGTATATAAAAAAATTGCTTGCTTGAAGGAATTGGAGTGCATGTATGGGGAGAAAAGCCCACCTAGAAAACAGATTTTGAAAGAACTAGCTGGAGCACTGTTGTCTCAGCATTTCCACATGCAAAGAGCGGGGGAAAAAAAATTAAAGAAAGAGTGGATATAAACAGTACTGTATATCATGTTAATACGGCCCTTATATGGAAGTTATACCCTTCAGTGACCTTCTAGTATTGTATCAGCTTGCTACATGCATGTCTTCATAGTCCAAACATGTGTGAAAGAGACCATTCGTCTACAGAAGGATGGATTTCTTTTTGTTGTCGCTGGAACCGGGACAGCAGACATGTATATTTGCCACATTGCAAATAAAATTACTTCAACGTAAATCACATAAAGTACAAAAGCTTTGATAAGTCCAGGGTAAAATTTACCATCAGGCTATATAATAAATGATGAGATCTTCCACACATGCTTTTGGTGCCCAGGCACGAGCCAAAAGCAGTGCAAAAAAAAGCTTTCACATGAAAAAATTAAGATAAATAAGGCGTGTTCATGATGATTACTTAAAAGAAAGGTAAAAAGAAAGAAAAGATGGTTCAGAAAAAGGGGCATCCTGCCAAACATATTAGAGATGTAAAGTATGGAATTAGAAAAAGGGGGTAAAAGAAAGATGGACTGTGATAAAATACAAAAGAACAAATACAAACAGATGGACAAAGACACAGGTCCACTGAGGAATCTGGTACGAGGTTTGCTACTAGATTTATAGGTCACTCTCTCAGACGTTTGGTGGAAAACCGTCCAGCCTGCAAATGAATATAAAGGGAAGAAAACAAAGACACTTATAAAGTACAAGTAGCTGTGATCAGATGTCCTATACCATCAGTCAAATCAGCTTTGTTAGTTAAACATCCACATCTCCATTTTAATTTTGCCAAAGAGGAGTAAGTTAATTGACCATACATAAAGGATGCAATAACAGCAGAAGAGAACAGATAGATATTTTGTAGATTAGTTTGGCAGGATGTGCAATGAGAGGAAGGTATTTTAATCATCATTATAACTTCCAATATGCATGGCAACAAGATCAGTCAAAGCCTAGGGAGGTGTGCAATACACAGAACTACCAGAGGTCAGGACTGGGGAACACAGTCAATCGACAGTCCTTTAGCTGGGACTCCAAAATCATGCACAAAGTTAACCCCTTAGATAAAGGAGACATAACTTGTTCTCTAGTTTTGGGTTTGGTTTTTTTTTTCCCTTTTCTTTTTAACCCCCCTCCTTCCCCCGACACTCAAGATGGTTTGGTAGTTTAGAGTGAGGAACTGGGTCTACCAGTATCCCATGGCTAAAAAAAAGCCCAAATTTAACCCAAAGGAAGTGATCTCCTATCCTCCTATATCTTTTTTGTTTTCCTTTCTTTTTACTCAGAAATCTGTAAGGCAGATGCCAGAAAAGGTGTCCGTATAAAGCCACTGTTGGCAAAAATAAAAGTTATTTTCTTCCTAAAAATTAGCATGCCCTCTTGAGTGTTTACTCTTAACACTTGGTAAGATACTTTACTTTTGTTCTTCTGACAATACCGCAACAATCTTTTTAAAGCTAAGCCAGTAATTTGGATTGCCAAAGGCTCTCCTGTTCCTATAGCACTACAGGTGAAATCCACTCCTAAAAAGTTCAAGCACAAAGGGAAGCGAACTAATTTTAGCATGTGCTGGAAGACATGCCAAACAGCTGGGAGGAAAAAAATCACCTTGGCCAGAGCTTGCGTTTGCGTCTCCTCCTTCGGGGCCTAAGCCGGAGCAGATGTCAGAAGACAAAGAGGCTTTGACAGAGCACGGCTGCTGCGTCTGAACAGCCTTCCCAAAGGTGGCCGAGGCAGGGGAGGTTACTGCCGCCGCTTCGGAGGATCCAGGCTGAGCTTTACTTGTTTCTTTGTGGGGTGAGTCTTTAGGGTCTGCAAGATTACCTGAAAAAACAAGAAAACAAAGTACATGCAACGGCAAATCCAGATTTTCTGAGAAGCTTAAAGAGTGAGTTGCATTTTTCAGACAGGCTGGAGGCAGGAGCTCACATGGAGCACTGCTAAAATAAAGTGAGGGCTGCGGAAGCGCCTAAGTAGGATGAACACACGGAACAACTGAGCAGAGCACGGGGGTCCGGGCGATCCCAAGCACAGATCCAGGCTGGGCGGAGAATGGCTGGAGAGCAGCCCTGAGGAGAGGGACTTGGGGGTGTTGGTGGGTGAGAAGCTCAACATGNTGACTGGGAATGGATTTAAACTGGCAGAGTGGAGATTTAGATGAGATATTGGGAAGAAATTCCTGCCTGGGAGGGTGGGGAGCCCCTGGCCGGGGTTGCCCAGAGAAGCTGTGGCTGCCCCATCCCTGGTGGTTCAAGGCCAGGTTGGACGGGGCTTGGAGCAACCTGGTCTAGTGGGAGGTGTCCCTGCCCAGGGCAGGGGGTGGCACTGGATGGGCTTGAAGGGCCCTTCCCACCCAAAGCATTCTGGGGTTCTATGATTCTATGTAGGTTTGCTCTCAAACGTGAAAGGTGAAAGTAAGCAAATGGAGAGACATAAAAATTTGCTGCAAAGACATGAGGAGCTTTTTATTTATAGCTATCTATATATATGTATATATACACATGTGTGACAATAAATATCTGTATCAATATAACTATCTCCATGGATATCTCAGGTAAAGAGGCCTTACGACGGAATACCTTTGTAATCATATGTTACATGGATTTATCAGCAAAAGCATCCAACAGTGGAAATGACAATTACATCAGTAACAGTATTAGAAACTGTGGGCCCTTGATCCCTGAGAAAGGACCTAGGAAGGCCAAAAAAAGAGGGACCTACACAGTCAAGGATAAGAAGACTCGGGCATGAATAGAGATTCTCAAAGATAATGTGAACTGTACATAGTGCCTCAAAAACTGGAAAATAACACAGAAGAAATGCATGAAGGAAAGCCTGCACCCAAGGAGCAGTCTGACTGAGCAGATTTATGTTCTCCAAGTGAAGGTGACAGGGGAAGAAAAAGGAGGAAAAAAAAAAAAAAAAGAGGAAAATTAGGACATTTTATGCAGAAACAACCTTAAATTCTTTGGACCATGTCAGCACACTGCTATGAGCCAAGATCCACAAATGGAGACAGATGTGGGCTTTGCAAACAGAGGGAAAAACGGCAAGAGAGAACCCAAGAACAACTGGAAAATGACCAGACCAAGGACAACAGACACCCAGAGCATCTCACTGCAAGGAAAGGAAGTAAAACCTCTGCAAGGCAGCCCAGCAGCAGCTACAGCAGTGTAAAGCACTGAATATTGCTTCAGTTCCCAGAGGCAAGAACACAGAGATTCAAGATGGATCACAGAACGTCTTGACTCTGAATATCTTTGCTTTTCCTAGCTCAGTTGAAATCCTTGATTAAAAGCAAAGCCCTCCCAAACACACTATCTATAATTAAGATCGATACAATGAAAACTCAAAGCGGACCTATGACGCAGTGACTTTGAAAACAAGAACTACGAGGTGTGAAATACAGGGTTAATGCTGGAAGTGCTGCTGCTCCTTTAAATAACAGCATGTACTAAAAGCTGAAGAACAATTATTCATATTCTATTCTATGTTTGGCTGAAGAAATAGGTACCGGGCTATATCAACATTTCCCAGTTGAATTATATCTTTAGATTTTCCAAAGAGATAATGACTCAAGACTGCACTATTGTTTGAAAAATCTCAAACTACCTCAGATGGCCAGAGCATCCATCACAGTTTTATAACTCTTTTTACCTCCCCATCCTTTGAGGGAGCAAATGCAATCCAATCTTATTTATATGGCATCTTGTAGGAAAAAAAACCCAACAAGACACAGCACATAATCAATAGAGGATAATAGTACCTAAGAAGCGAATACAAACATCAATAAATTGCATTTGGAGAAAGGATGAGAAAATGTAACCAGGCTGTATTCCAAATTCAAGTGGAATATTGTTTCTCTGCCAAGCACCGTAAGCGATGCAGAGAAGGTATGCATGCTTCAGCACTGGGCAGCTGTAATAAAACTGTCCCAAAGGAAGCCCCACTTCAAAACCAGTTCAAAGTACGCAAACTTGGGTCATAGCATTAAAAACACTAAAAATTCAGTGCCTCTCCTGCAGTCCACGCAATTACACAGCAGAACTACAACTGACACACACAACAGGCGTATGGAAAGCGACTTCGGGTACCTACTTGTGCCTGAGGTTCCGCTCCTGAGCTGCTGGACCAGAGGGTTTAATAGTTTTCCACCTTTCAATTTATTTTTGCTGGTTCTTCGGCGACGGCCGCTTGGTGGGGCTGAGTGAAGGAACCCCAGGTTGGGAGGAAGGGGCTTCCCTAACCTGATATACAGTGCTTCTATCTCATTCTTCTGCTGAGTCTGAAGTTCGGCAATTTCTTTCATATGCCTAAACATAAAAAACAAAAGAACTCTTCTAGCGACATATTTGATAAAGCACCACATCTTGACAGCATAATTAGTTATAAAAAAAGAAACAAAACAGTCTTTGGTTATAAAACAATCAACTGCTCATCCAAAAGTATGTGAAGTTACAACAATCTACCCAGCAAATGCGGTGACTGACTTCTCAAATGTTCACTTATAAGACAGAATTCAACATCCTCAGTAATCCCAGCTGATTTGGACGTGAGATCCGACAGCAACTTTAAACTATTCCAGAATTTCCCTCTTCAAACCAGTGGCTTCAAAAAAGTTAACTCTCAAGGCATGTACATCAGTTTGAAGGATTTCAATGGGAAGAAAACCAAAAGTGCCTCCGATAAAAATGCCATTACCACATGAATCACAACCTTATTTCTAATGCAGTTTCATGATGCCATAAAGCCAATTTAAAGGTTTTGTATCACTGCTTTAAAAAGATGCATCATCCGTATTCAGTAAAAGCATTACACCTTAAGATAAAGTTTAACATTTTGGTTAAACTACCATCTAATGTTAGTTTTTTACCTGTCCCCTGCCAGGAAAGAAAGGAAATGTTTAAATTTAAGAAGCTAGGTCTCAGGACTGGCAGTCCTGGCCAGCCTTGCCCAGCCTCCTGCTGAGACCAGACCCATGACTTGAGATCCGATGGGAAGCAGGGCGAGGGTCTTACCTGCCTAATACCAGGTTTTCTACTGTAAAAGCCAGTCTGGGAGTAGCGATGGGTCTGTAGACCCCATAGTCTCAATCCCCCCTGCAGAGAAGGGCAGGAAGAGAAGGCTACAGCAGCTGTCTATGCAGGCAGCCAGATTATTTTTATGCTGCCTTAAGTAGCATCTACATGGGAACCTCCTATCACAAACATCACAAGTGCTCTTGTTGGCTCCCGTATCAACACAGCTTTTCAGTGAGGGAACTGGACATCGCAGCAGAAACATTTAAAAAAAATGTTATTATTGACTTATTCTTCTAAACGCAACCGACAAATAAAGCGGTGTGTTATGAGATTTGGGGGAAGGTCCTAGCAATGCTTTATTTACTCATTACAGCTATGAAAAACACATATTGGCTCATTGTCCACAGAGACGCTGCCTTAACACAAGCCTCCCTAGCGTTGTTTGAAAACCCGACGTACTTTTCTCTCAGGTTCTGCAATTCTTTCTTCATATCCGCGTCTTCAAACTCCGAGTCGTTGTCGCTGCTCATGTACGACGACTGCGAGTGGAAAGAGGTTATGTTGATGGTGGGAATTTTTGTTCCTTGCCCGTTCGGCAAATCGAGGCTCGGCGAGCTGGCTTTGCCAGATCTTTGCAGAAAAGCAGCTGCTTTTTTAATTAAGTCAGAGGCTGCACTGCTGCTCGGGGGAGAGAGCTGGGCAGCAGCAGCCGGCTGCCGATGGAAAGGCTCATCGGCAGAGTCACTGGAAGCCTGGTCACAGAGGACATCCACGGAAGAGGCTGTCTGCACCCGTCGGACAGCTGTCTTCAGATCGGGGCTGGAAGGTAGCTCGTCCAAATAGACGTCTGGGGGTGCCGAGAACCGTAAGCAGTGCGGCGCTGTTAAAGTTAATTCATCCTGCGTGCTGATTACTGAAAACCTGCCGATAGTTTTGGCTGGTGTACCGCTGTCATGAGTTTCAGCCTGTTTTCCATAGGAACCAGAATCTAGAGTCTCATCCCGTTGAAGGTTATTTATCACCCCATCTGCTGTAGATATCTGCGTTACATGATCTGTGTGTGCAGACAAAGTCATAGTCTTTGCCTTCTCGCTCCTTTTAGAAGTTTCCATCTGTTTAGTTACGCTTGATGACGTAGGTGCAACCTGGAGAAAATAACGGAGATTAATTTTGCAAGTAACTGTAACAATCAAGCATAAAACCGCTCCTAGTTTCTGGTTACCTGAAGGAGGCTTTTTGTTGTAGCAGCAGAGGCTGGAGTGACGCTCGCAGCTGGACCTGTTTTACAAGTCGGGGTGAAAAAAAAAGTATAAAAACATTCATTTCTGGAATGCTTTAGTGTAATAAAAGCCAGCGTGTTTACTATGATAAACTGAAGCATGAGAAAGCACAGCACTGAAGAACAATTTAAATATCCAAGCTTTGTCATACAGGATGTATAATGCAGGAGGCAATATCAATGACAATATAAAATACCTTGCAGGTAGGCACTCTCTTTGATCTATTGATTTGGGGAATTCAAAGAAGAATAGGAGTGCAGAATTTCATTAGTCAGCTGAAAATTTTTAAGGAGAAAACCAGAAGAAGAATGAAATCTGCATGGCGCATTGGGCTTGCATTACTAAGATGTTCTTGACGCCTCAAAAAAGTAATTGTCTCGGCTACTCATGGATACAGAAGGCTGTAGTTGACCACAGGTGGACCAGTATCTCATTCGTTTGACAGATACCGACACCACCAATTAAAAGCGCCTGAAATGAAGTTAAATGCACATTGCTGAAAGTGGAAATTATAAGGCTCAAAAGATGGCTTATCGGACCACAGAGGCACAGCAACAAGTAAAATACTAGTGGCAGTAATCAAGACGAGATTATTTCACAACCCCGGACACTGGTTTTTGAAGTTTGTCCTGGTTCCGGCAGGCACGGGTATTCCACACCATGTGATGCCATGCCCAGTATTTAGGGGGGAGCCAGCCAGGAAGGGGAGTTCCCTGTCTGGGAGCTGGCGGGGG